>OZ010605.1:75983420-76000920 GCA_963932145.1 Acanthosepion lycidas
AAATAATGACGTAATAATGTCGTTTTTTGACGTATTTTTTAACGTCAAAAAACGGCATTATTACGTCATTATTTTTGCACCAACCTAATAACTAAATATGCATAGAAAATAGAAAAATCATTTAATAGAAATAATTCCATTCATCTATTTTAATATTTAAATATGTATTCGTACAATGCAAATTTCAGATTTTAAAACATATCCACAGCATATATCATCTCGTCATTGTTTCCGAAATGTAGACCACGCAGGTGGGATTTAAGTTTAGGTGAACAGGAAGAAGTCAGATAAAGAAAATTCTGGTGAGTTAATGGGTTGGTGTAGCAATACAAAGCTACAGTTAGCTGCTTCTCCTTCTGGAACCTAAGCAATGTCAACGGGCGCTTTATTCTGGAGCTTGACCGCATCTACTCCTAGTGTACCTTTGAGTTTCGGATTGATTGCTTCCTTCAGTTTTCGAAATTCCAATACTGTCATTAATAATAGTAGTCTGTTATGGTTACACCTCTAGAATTCACAAAAACAAAAGCCATGGCTTTGAGTGAGTGAGTGAGGAGGACACGTTTTCGAAACTTGTTTGGCGCTCCAGAATCACAAAGAAGAAACTGGAGCAAATAATGGAAAACACGTCACTTGATAACTTTCAACATCAACAGCCAAAATGGATATCACATATAATTCGAAGTAAAAGATAATGATATAAAATGATGTTCATATTCCACGCTACTTGAAATAAAAGCTTAGGGAGAATCCTCCCTCTATGAATGTTGAGAAGAGCGATAACAACTTCTGTATTTGAGAAACCTATTTTCCTGAGAAAAAAAAATGTGTTTGAAGAGAAATATTTTATTAATTTTAACCAGCAGTAGCTTCCTGGCTGGCGAAAACGTGTCGGTAGCACAATCAAGGATGACCTAACAGTACTAACGGGTCCACAAGTAGTTGGTCTTCGACGATGAAATCGCGATTGGCACGCCATTTCGTGTGACTTGGCTCAGGATCGGCGAACGTAGGCAGCGATGGCCCGTGATGCTGTACTTGCTCCGGAGGAAGCTGGTTCAACCCGACCAGGGTGAAAACCGATACAAGTAATTAAGTAGCAGTAGCTATATTTCTCACTCAATGTATGACGAATGTTTCTTTATAAGAAAACAGATTGTGTTAACATTACCATTGACATCTTATCATTAATAAATTTTCAGGAAATATGTCTATAAATTATATTATACTTATATTTCCATTACAATTTATATCTTCTAACAAAACAAATCAAAAGTTTATGTGCAATAATAATAATGCTATACTATTTGAAATACTGTTTGTTCTCATCTTATCTGATATCTGTGGGGCGTACAAATGGGGGTCATACCTATTTGTTTAAGCATATCACGCCAAGCAAGGAGGGAATGCCACTAGGACGCCAGGAGTTACAGAGAGAGAGAGAAAGAGAGAGAGAGAGAGATAGAGAGAGCAAGGGTAAAAGGGGTTGTTTGGGGAAAGAAAAAAAAGATGTGAGGGGATCAGCATCAAGGCATCAGAAGATGTCGATTAACATTACATGTGAATATTTGAAGATTATACCTATCTGGGAAGCAAGCGATAGGCAGGGAGTTCCACTGACGGGAGGTGCGAGATAAGAAACTTTTGGAGTAGAAGAAACGGCTACATTTCACCGTTTCGACACTGAAAGGGTGGTACCGAGATTCCAACCGAGTATCACGCTTAAATTCATGCACTTTGGGAACCAGTGAAAGTAGCTCGTCGGAGCAGTTGCCATGAATATACTTGTAGAAAAGACGGCTGTGAGAAAGTGACTGTAGACGGGATGCCAGATCAGGATCAATAACGTTGTATATCCGTCTCTGAATGTTTTCGAGGACCTCCAGATGATCAGCGGCAGCACAAGATCATATATGTGCAGCAGTATTCCATACAAGGACGAATGGTTGATTTGCAGATTTGAAGGATGGACTCAGGCAAGGAAAACCTTCCAGTGCGACACATGAAAACCAACTTTCCTTGCAGTAGATGAAGCTATTGATTCTCTGTAGTTGTTTCACTTAAGGTTAGTGGAAAACGTTAGCCAAAGCAGGGGCTATTTAAACCATAATAATTATCACTTAATCTTTCTTCGTATAGACAGTCGTAAATAAATCTACATATCTATATAATAAAGTTATCAAACGGAAAACTTTATATAAAACCGCTGAGACACAAGAGGTTACGGAGTGCGAAATAATAAAAAAGCGAAACAAATAAAAACAGAGGAATTGAGAAGACTCTAGATAACGATTGACATTGCATTTAAAGTTTTGATGATCAAAATTGGCTAGAAAACTTGGTGCTGGAAGAGAGTTTCACAAGCGAGAAATGCGATAAATCTGATAGCATAGAAAATACAGTTGCATTTGGTCATATCAATTGTAAATTGTTGAGACCTTGTTACCAATCTTGTCGTTCACTTAAATTCATAATGTCTAGGTACAACAGTGGAAAGTTCCTCCAAAAACAATTACCATAAAATTAGTCATAGAAAAACAGAAGGAAGCTACACAATGGCGGTTTGAACGTGACTGAAACTGAGATGCCAGAAACTATAATATTGCGGACACATATCTGGATCTGACCAAGTATTTCTAAATATATAGCAGAAACACCAGGACATATGTGACAGCAATATTCGAAGAACTGATGAATGGTAGACTTATCGATATATAAGAAAGATTAAGCAGAGTAAAATTGTCTCAAATTAATTGAAAGGAAAGCAACTCCTTCCACAGATCATCGGTATATTCAAATAATCCTAAGGAGAAAAGCTTCTATCATTAAGAGTCTTAATTGTTGCCGGATTCGTTTGTGTCTTTTGGTAGTTAAGGTGTAAAAGATATTTCTAAAATTCATGTAAGTTCTTGCTAAGCACCTGAACTGTCTCTAAGAGGAAGGAAACATATGAGATGGAACATAATTTCTGTGTATCACTATAAACCGTTCGTATGTATTTGCATTCAATGATATGGTGTTTTTTATGTTTTCCTATAAGACTTTATTTTTTCAGTCATGAAAATCTGCCGTATCACGTAATAATAACGTAGTATGAAATCGAATATTTCAGTTGATTCTCACCAACGTGACCTGCATTGCCTTTGTCTTTTCTACAAATATTTTCATGGCAACTGCTTTGACAAGCTTTTTTCACTAGTGCCAAATCCACATGAATTTATGCGCGCTTCTACACTGGCATCCAGGTTCCAACATTGTCATGGTGAAATAACGAACTACAACCGCCACTTCTACCCAAAAAGTTTCTTCTCTCGCACTTCTCACCTGTGAGACTCTCTTCCGTTTCTATGGTTCTATGATAACTACAACCTTGAAGTGTAACGTTAATTCTATATTCCGTCTTCTTTAATCCCGTTTCTATTTTCTGCTTTCCTCAATCCTCTCCATTCACTTTCACTTTCACTTTCTGTAACCGCCTTAGTAATGGTGGCATTACTGCCTTGCTTGAGTAAAATGATTAAAATAAACTGTATAAAACTGTTTATTAAAATATTTGTCAGGAAAATCGGTTTAGCATACCCAGTAGCTGTTCCTTCTTTCGATATCGTGTGGAAGATCAATATCTTGATTACATTGTTATTTTATATTCGAGTTGCATGTGCGATCGAATTTCTGTTCCTGTAAACTCTCAAGTGATGTGGTTTCTGTTATTTGGTAGAGTTATTTGTTTGTGATTATGTCGTGGATGTCACCAAGGTTCGAAAAGAATTATCATTGTTAAGACCACTAGTATTTATTCGTTCGAGGCTATTTTAATTATTGATTTGAGAAAGTGCTTGGATACAATTAAGATATTTCTGAACCGGTTTGACGCCATGCATGACAATGATATGAAAGTAACCGTCAGGCTTGGTGCTTTAGAACACAATTTTTTTTTTCCTTTTTGTTGATGTTTTAATTTTTGCAGCAGTTTAAGGTGTTGTGAGAAGCTAATCACACAGGCTATTTTGGGTTCGATTTCATTATTTCCTGTAATAAATCTATTCTTGCTGATCCATCCATTGAGGTATTTGAAGATTCAGAATTTACTAATTCGGCATGGTCAATCCGTTTAAGGGGTACGTGCCATCACTGCTTTCAATCAAATTTAAGATCATATTTTTTGGGGGAAAGGTTTATATTGCGACGTAGTTCTTTGTACAGTTGGAAGAGAAGACTATTTTTTTTATTGTAGTATAATAAACTTTGCAATCAAGTGTAGCTCTATCTAACCTTCCATCTCGTTATCTATCTATCTATATATCTATCTACTATCTCATTTTTGCTCTATCTCTTTCTGTATATATATATATATATATATATATATATAATATATATATATATATATATATATATATATAAAGGTATGTTTTGTCGTTCAAAACTTTACGACCGCCATGAAAAGACAAAATTTATTTTTATTACCACCGATTATGATAATACATAAAAAAGTATAACCGAAAAACAGTTTAGCTAACCGTTTTCGAACCTCACTAAACAGAGCTAAATCGAAGTTAATAAAATAGAATTATCACTAAAAAGAGACGGACAATTTTTATTGGGGAAAAATATTGCTTAGATGGAAATTAGTTGAAATTCTTTTGTTTACACAGAGAAGCCTTCAAAACAACCTCAAACATTTTCAAGTGGTATTCGAGTGGGACTTGCTAAGAATAGTAAATGAGTCAACACTAAAATTAGCTGCACAATTATGGCTAATTATTAGGTGTTCTACGATGGAAGACCCATAGGTATATCTGAGGTTTGTAGCTGGTTAGCTAGCATGTTTTTCAGTTTTACTTTTTATCTATTATCATCATAAGCGCTTATAGAAATAAATTTTGTCTTTTCATGGCAGTCATATATATATATATATATATATATATATATATATATATATATATATATATATATAAGGGAACATAGAAGTCAACACTTAGAGGCAACAGTCTGTTCAATGCTAGATGCAATCGTCAGGCCACGAGTGCTCGTCAGGCAATCGTCAGGGCACTCGGGGCCTGACAATTGCATCTAGCATGAAACAGACTGTTGCCTCTAAGTGTTGACTTCTATGTTAACTTTTATATTTACACACGCTCTGTCTCTGATATTGAGCACTTTATCCCATAAATATTGTACATCTTAAGACTACATTTTTTCATATATACATACATACATACATATATATATATATATATATATATATATATATATATATATATATATATATATATGAATCTATTAAATGGTGCATTATAAATAATATAAAGAAGTAATCATACAAAGAATTAAGCAGTAAAGTTAATGGAATTAATGGCGAATTCACTTCGCTAACAGATTTAATAAAGCATTAACATACTAAGCACTCGTTGAATGATGCTATCCTTATGTCTAAAATTGTAAGACGGATTCTTAATAATCATAATCCATCTTACAATTTTAAACATAATGGTCACGTCATTCAAAGAGTGGTTAGTAGGTTAATGCTTTATTAAATCTGTTAGCTAAGTGACTTCACCATTAATTAGATTAACTTTACTGATTATATATATATATATATATATATATATATATATATATATATATATATATATACATAATTCGACAGCTACATATATATTATTTTGATGCTACATTTCAGGGATGCGACTATCATCATTAATCTATAATGTATTTGAAATACTTCCAAAATGGCAAGAATTGCCTTTTTATTAAAACGAAAATAAGTCAGAATAATCGTTGACTTTAACGCTAGAAATATATTCAACATTAAAAAAAAGGCGAAAAGGAAGCATTTCTATTATAGTACTGATTTACTGAATTATTTGAATATACATTTGATCAGAAATTGTTTGACTAAAAGCAAAATGTGTCCAAATATTAAATGATAAAATTGTTTCTTGATAGAAGTTCACCTACATGTAATTCATAGGATCTCTCAAAAATCAATATTAAATATATTCGATGTGTTTTAAAAGCGAATGAAAAATCCTACCTCAAATACCGAACACACATTTGAATAGGAAATGATACCTTCCGAAAGTCAAAGTACTAAGAAAACATTATTCGGACTATTGTCCTCATCCTTGTCGCTATATTTATTACAACGCTGTTGTACGCTCCGGCCTTCTTCAGGTGGTTGGAATGTCAACTGAACCTTTTTATTTCGCTCACTGAGGTAGACTGTTTTAGCTCCACGTGCCATGTTTGATGGATGTCAGTTATCAGTTATCTCCTGTTAATTTCCCTCTGAAAGTTATCCACTGCCTTAACCGGGTATTGAACTCACACTCTTCATGTCCTGTTACTGGATCTAACCAACGCTTTTATCCACTGTGCCATGTGTCCTTGATATAGACAGACTACTAAGAAACCGGAACATTTTGTTAGCAACAAATATAAGTGTACTGAACTTCGATATGATATTAATCCTCTGATATTTCAGTGAATGTTAGACAATTTCCTCATTGATGAGAAGACGCGAGTCCATCATAAAAGGGGTTCTACAGAAGGATACTATGAAAGGATCACATCATTAGCCTTGAAGCTTTAACTCATATGGGAATAAAAAGGACACTTCCGAACTGAATCCGAAAGAGAGGCTTGAAAATTTCTGGGCGATTTGACACTGGAAGATAAACGTAAACAATAGAAGGCAACATTCCTCTCACGTGATCAGATTTTGTTAATGGATGGCGCAAAGGAAATGGGGGTGGGATGGAGATATGACAATATGACAAAAGTTACTATGACTTAATACAAAGGACAGTAAGTTATAGATGAGTCATAATTGCCCACGTCCTGAACGGACAAGTCACATTGAAAGGTGAAAGAATAAAAAAAGATCTGTTGACTGTAATTCCTTGATGGATTTAATTTTATATAAAATATCAGGCGTATGTGTTGTAAGTCTGGGTAACTGGCACGTACAATCTCTCTCAATTTCTCAAGTGTTTACTATGCAAATGCAATTAATTATCGAAATACTTACTTTGTCATGAGCTCGAAAAAAAGTGATATACTTTTTATAAAAAAGAAAATGAAAAAGTTAAAATAGATACATAAATATATCAAGAAACATATTTCTCATATACGAAGAAGATGAGTAACTACAGACATCAAGGTTCGAGCGTGACACTCGGGATTTATAAATATATGTTTTCAACAAAGTGTATAAATAGCGGTGCCAGGCTACTAACTGCAGTGATTATTGAGTGACTATTAAGTGGAACTATCCAGTCGAATTAGTGTGAATTATTGTGCGTCGATGATTTGGGTTTTGAGTTAGGATTTACTGAACGTTAAGCTAAGCTGCGCTACTAACAAAGTATTCACTGAAATGGTTAATTATCTTTTTACTTCTTTGTTCTCGTTACGTATTTATTTGCGGTTGTAATTAAATACTGTTTGATATTAACATTGAAGTGTTTAGTTATACTTAATTATTAGCGGACACCGTATGTCACAAAACTCTCTATCTATCTATACCAAATATTTCTGATCTATCTATCAATTCAATTTTTTTCTTATCTATCTATCTGACATATAGGAAGAAAATGAGTAACTACCGACACCGAGATTCGAGCGTGGCACTCTGGACTTATGACTATATTTTATGGCAGGTGTAGAAATAGCGGTGTCAGGCTACTGACCAAGGTGACTATTGAGTGCAACTATCCAGTCGAATTAGTGTGAATTATTGTGCGTCGATGATTTCGGTTTTGATTTAGGATTTACCGGACGTTAAGTAGCGACACTACTAAGAAAGTATTCATTGAAATGGTTAATCATATTTGTTTGACGTTTAATTCTTTGTTCTTTTAAGTATTTATTTGCGGTTGTAATTAAATACTGTTTTATCTTAACATTGAAGTCTTGAGTTATACTTAATTATTAACGCCCACCGTACGTCACAAATTTTTAAAAATAATTCAGTGACCTACCTGATAAAAGCAGAGATGACATATTCATTTCTATTTATTTTTTTCGTAAGAATCCATATTCTGCCTACTTTCGATTTTCTATTCAATTCTTTTAGATGCTTATCTTCAACTATTTGCTGGGATTTATTTGTTCGTTCGCGCACGATTACACTCGCCCGAGTAAAGGTTCTTTTCTTGGATGAATTCACATACTCGCGTGTCAAAACTAAAAAGCTCATCGTAAGTGTCTATATTATTGGTAACAGTTACCGAGCTAGTCTGGTCGACCGCTTCGATGTGGCCTGTACCTGCAGCCTTTTTTTCTGAAAATTAAACAAGGCCCTCGGGTGATTCAATAATCAGAGATCTAAACCAACGTATTATTATTAGTAATCTCGATACATACTGGGTGTCTAATACGTCTGACATTTGCCAAAATCATTGGAAAGCATTTGAAGACAGTTTTCCTGAACATGAATATTTCTTTTACTTTGATCATTTCACCAATAGAAAGGCAATAAAACCACTAATACGCATGTACTTAATGAGTGTTATATGAATATAAGGAAAACTACTTTCAGGGAGAGAAAACAATAAAACGAATAATAATTTTAAAGACATAAGATAACGTTAAATTGCATCTAAATTTTTGAAGATCAAATTTAACTGGTAAGCAAGAAGCTGGAAGAGAGTTCAACAAGCAAGAAATGCGAAAGAAGAAACTGTTAGCATAGAACTTACGGTTAGAGTTAGACATTTCAACTATAATTCATGACATCTTGCCACCAATCTCGTACTGAATTTACATTCATAAATTTACGTCAGATCAATTACCATTAAATTAGCTGCGGAAAAAGCAGCGGGGAGCGATATTACGGCGGTGAGAAAGTGACTGAGTCCGATATGCCAGGTTAGGACCAATAACATTGCATATTCTTCTTTGGATTTTATGAAAAATCTCTAAATATATTGCAGGAGCACCAAAACAGATCTATCAACAATATTTAAGACATTATCGAACGGTGGACTTATAAATATGTAAGATTGATTTTGGAAAGAAACATTATCTAAGACAACATGGGGAACTAAATTTAGTTGTATGCATACCAAGGCTGTCGCGAATTCTGAGTCCCATATCGTGGCCTTTTGAGAATACCTGAACGATTCATTTTACCCAGCCTACGAAGCTTCCGCTGGTAAGACGCCTTAGATAATGTCCCGCTTGTTGAAATTCGGAACCTTTCGGAATCAACAGCTATTGATGTTTTGTTGAACGATATATATATATATATATATATATATATATATATATATATATATATATATATGTGTGTGTGTGTGTGTGTGTGTGTGTGTGTGTGTGTTAATTATTCCAGGATCATTTTCCAACTTATACTCAATGACCTTGGCTTGAAGTTTCAAGTTGCATCATATGTTTCACGTACGATTTCCTTTTCAAGTCTTTTTCCATGCTTTTTGGACTGTCATATCTGAAACTTTTCTCTCACATGCCAAAAATCTTATGGATTGAGTTGGATCTTTTCTAATTGATCTCTTAAGCTCTAATTTGAGACGATGATCCACCTTTCTGTTGTGACCTCATCATCCAGTTTTTCTCTCTACTGTTCCCTTTTTTTAAAAAAACTTATTCACCGATCACATGACCGTTCTTGAATGAACTTTGAAAATGGAAGCCAGAATATGAAAGTTGGTATCATTACTGAATGCCTGAATTATCTTTTTCCTCTCATCAATGCTCATTTAGGAAAACAGTGGGTCTGATACAAAACGATTTTAACCTCTTCTATTTCTAGCTGACAATCTCACTGGGTTTTTCAGTGAATCTTACGTCAAATAGTGTCAAGATAGCTTAACGTCTTATCTGAAATCCTGGAAACAAGAAACTCATTTAGTTTAGTTTCTGTTGATAGTTAGCATTTTCTCGGATAGACAATTATGTTGTTACATGATTTGGACAATACATCCGATATATTGAAAATTAGTATTTTACACTGCAATATACTGTGGCTATAGCAAGGAATGTAACACTAATTAATCGAAATGAAGAAGTCAAAAATATATGAATACATGTGGAGGATTATATATATAAAAAATTACTTACATTATTTGAGGCTCTTTAGAACATTTGCCATCTAATTAGTGACAGAATAAATATTAGTTTTTGAAATTTGGACTGTAGGAAAGAGGGGTAGATGTTTAAAGTAATTCTTCCCCACAGAAGGACGCGTAGTCATCTTTGAACACTGTGAATTAAAAATGTCTTTGGTGAAATAAAGATCGCATTTGGCAGCAATAATCCCTTTTGTGAAGATAAAGCTTAGCGGGAGGTGTTAGGTACTGACTACAATTTTTCAAGGACCTGAATATCTTTAGAGATGCATCCAATATAAGAGAGATGCATCGTATATAGGATCCTTCTCCATTCACTACGATCCTAACCTCTTAACAACTAGGATCAATCGTTATCTATCACACTTCATAAATTCTACTTGTTAATTCCTTCTATAATATCTTGAGAACTACCCTATTCCTTAATCCACTAAAAAGAGTAAATCTTCTATAATGTCTTGAGAACTACCCTATTCACTAATCCACTAAAAAGTTAATGTTCTATAATGTCTTGACAAATACCCTGTTCACTAAACCACTAAAAGTGGTGAATTCTCTACAATGTCTTGGGAACTACCCTTTTCCCAATACACTAAAAAGAGAGAATCTTCTATTCTGTCTTGAAAAATACCGTATTCCCTAATACACTAAAAAGAGGGAATCTTCTATAATGTCTTGAGAAATATCCGATTCCCTAATCTACTAAAATGAATGAATCTACTATAATGACTTGAGAACTACCCTATTCAATAATCCACTAAAAAGAGTGAATCTTCTATACTGTCTTGAGAAATACCCTATTCCCTAAGCCACTAAAAGTAGTGAATTCTCTATAAAGCCTTGAGAACTACCCGATCCCCTAATACAATAAAAGGAGTGAAACTTCAGCTTATTAGTTAAAATAGCAATAACATTTTAGAGAAATTCTCTTCAAGTTTTTAATATTTGTCGATATTTTCTGATCCACGGGCATTTTAGTGTAATTATATTTTGGCTAAGAATATATCGTCTAGTATTTCTGATTTTCTTTTATATTTGTTTGACGAATGTCTTTTAAGTGATAGCTTAAGTTATCCATTCACCAAACAGAAGTGACTTTATTGTAAGTTAATATTGTCGTGAATTTTAATCGATTTAAATAAATGACAGGATAGCAGGAGTTAAAACATTTTTCTATTGATTTCGTCATGTTAATATATAATTATATATATATATGTGTGTGTGTGTTAATTATTCCAGGATCATTTTCCAACACATACACGGTGACCCTGTCTTGGAGTAGCATGTTGCATCATATGTTTCATGTACGATTTCATTTTCAATGCTTTTTGAACTGTCATACCTGAAGCTTCTCTCTCACATGACAACCGTTTCATGGATTGAGTTGGATATTTTCGAACAAATGATCTAAAAAAAAAACAACATACAAAAATAGTAGATATAACTATTTCTGTGTATATGACAAAGTTAATTTTTGGTTGAGAATATTCTGCACATATTCTTGATTATTAGCATAAATATGTTTTTTAAATGATGTTTGTGTCGTAGATTTCACCAAGAGGAAAGGAAACTTGGCAATATCTAACACGCACATGCGCGTGCGCGCACGCACACACACGCACGCACGCACGCACAACCTTACACGTTTTAGGACTTCATCGAACTAAATATGTTAAAAAAATAGTTAAAATTCCCACGACCCGTCTCTCTCTCTCTCTCTCTCTCTATATATATATATATATATATATATATATATATATATGTATAAGTATAGGATTATTGTATACGGAATAAATTCCAGTATCTGTCGATATGTCTGAGTTGAGGTATTATGCACACTATTTACATTATTCGATGGTGTCCTCATCTTTGTCGCCATGTTTTTCACAACGTTTCGGCCGTTGTACGCTCCGGACTTCTACAGACGGATGGAATGTCGAACTAAACCCTTTATTTGGCTCACTGGGTAGACTGTTCCACGTTCCATGTATAATGGATGTTAGTTATCTTCTGTTAATCCCCCTCTCAAAGTTCTCTCTTATTATGAATAAATTCCAATAACCAAAAAATACGATTCTTTAAAGAGTGCTCAATGCAGAGTTCAACACCGTTACTTGATAAGACAACACCAGGAGTGTTGAATCAAAATGGCTATCTTTGTAGTGATTTTATAACATATTTATGTTATAATCTTCGAATAAATTATATATATATATATATATATATATATAGAGAGAGAGATAGATATAGATATAGATATATATATGTATATATATATTGGCTCCTGAAATAAATATTAATTTCAGTTGAGCTCTCTAGGGAGTAGATTTGGGTTTGTAAACAGTGACTATTATAGCTTATATATAGCGAGACTCTTCGCATAGCGAATTGAGTCACTGTCAGTCACTGGGCGTGTTTCTAAAAATAAATACGCTAAAAATCCACCTGCTTCTAGCCACACTGATGAGCTGCGAAACAGTCTGTCTGTGGATGACGTTATATATATATATATATATATATATATATATATATATATATATATATATGAGGCAATGATATCGATAGAAGCAATCGCTATTTCCGTCTGCCGTAAAATGGAATTAGTGAAATTGCCGTAAGAGATTTTGACAGGTTTAACTATTCTGTTAAGTATTTAAGTCGTATCGGCCATGATTGTTTTTGTTTTGTTTCTCAACAAATCATCTCTCTTTAGATTATTTATTGTTGGATCGAGTAAAGAGCAACAAAAGACCATTCCCGAAAGCCGAAGTACACGATTCTTTATTTCATAAGATTAAAAAAAAAAAAAAAAATAATAATAATTTTCTAAAAAAAGACCATCTTCATAAGTTTTACATTGGATTGATTTTTTTTTTTTTTTGTATGTGTGATTAAGATATATCGGAGTGGAAATTGCAACCGGCGAACTGATTTCAAACGGGGAGCTAATCTGTTGCGTTTACTTTCGTGCAGATGCTCTTTGATAAAGTCATGAATCCATTACCATTTGCATAGGTTTTGCTTAAATAGCAGCATAGACTATGCTGTATAGTATTTGTGTCAAATTATCTAGAAGCAAGAACTCTCTGCATTTCAAACTGTGGAGAATGCTAACAACGAGAAATTCATCCAATATATTTCCCAGGAATGGTTGGTAATTCACGGCATGTTTCACGGCATATCAACATCAATGGATTATTTAATGCCGACAACATTTCTAGGATAGATTTGTGTGAATAGAATATGTATTTTTTTAGTTTAGATTGGCTTGGTTTATTTTGTTTTACGGCATATCAACCTCAATTGGTTATTTAATTCCGACATTGTAAAGCTAGATTTGTATGAATAGAATAGGTATCCTTTAGTTTAGATTGGTTTGGTTTCGTTTGTTTTACGGCATATCAACCTCAATCGGTTATTTAATGCCGACAACATTTTTAATGTAGATTTGTATGAATAGAATATGTATTCTTTCGTTTAGATTGGCTTGGGGTTTTTTGTTTTACGGCATATCAACCTCAATTGGTTATTTAATGCCGACATTTTTAAGTTAGATTTGTATGAATAGAATATGTATTATTTGGTTTAGATTTGTTTGATTTTTTTTGTTTTACGGCATATCAACCTCAATTGGTTATTTAATGCCGACAAAATTTTTTATTGCTGCTAATTTGTTTTTTCAAAAATCTGTTTTTGGTAATATTTTTTCTTCAAAATTTTATGCTGGTAATATTTTTTTCCAAAAAGTACTGCTGGTAATAGTTAACTATTTGCCCATAGCTGAGACTCTAACAGGTGCTACCACTCCGGATCAGGTTGGACCTGGGAACACAAGAGGTGGTTCCACGCTCCTGAAAACCTCCTGATCAGAGGCCTTGCTGCTGGACGTAGTTTATCGTCTTACGCAGGACGCGGATGTAGTTTAACGTCTTACCCAGGACGATTCACAGATGATAAAGAAAAATAAATCTGTGGAAAATTATGATCTCCTACGTCCTAAATTAATGTCCTTAAGATATATATTGATTTCATCTCAGTGATTTTGTCATGGAGAATATATTCCAGCAATAGTCTCTGAATTCTTCAGTTAAATTCTACCTCTGATGTGTTTCAATTTTAAGTCGATCCCTGCATCTTGTAGTAAAGTCTATTTTTCTAGTTCAGCAACAACGAATACAAAAAGTATTACATCTAAAATAAAGAAACAAAAAGAAAATCATTCTATTATATTTTCTTATAATGAAATAACTATAATAAGTTACCGTCCTGGGTATGACGATAAACTACATCCGCGTCCAGGGTAAGACGATAAACAACTTCCAACAACAAGGTCTCTGATCAGAAGGCTTTGAGTAGTGTGAAACCACCTCTTAATTGCTGGTGCTCCAAGGTCCACCCTAACCCGGAGTAGTAGCACCTGTTAGGGTACCAGCTATTTAACACCGAAACCGAGGTAAAAAGCATTATGAAAGTGTAAAAATAGGTTTTAATACCAGAAAAATTTGTAAAAAAAGTTATTACCACAAATAACTTTTTGAAGAAAAAAAAAATATTACTGGTAATATATTTTTTAAAATAATATTAGCAGCTAGACGTTTTTCTGACAAAACAAAATATTAGCAGGAAAAAAAAAGTTGTCGGCATTAAATGACTCATTGAGGTTGATATACCGCAAAACAAACCAAACCAAACTATAAGTTAATAAAAGGTGAACTCTAAAATATATTTCAAATAATAATTTTTACACTGCCATATGGTGTCGCCAGCGTAAGAAAGATAACTTTGTGATGTATAAAAATCAGAGATACAATATACAAATACATGTAGCGTATCATGTATAAAACATATTACTTTATTTTTTTTCTATTTGCACAAAAACAACATGTAATAAATTTTCAAGTTGTTAAAGTTCATGTTAGGTTTGAAAAATGTACCTGCAGTAGAGACACATCTTTAATCTTCCATCTGGTTGTCCAGGAGTTTTTTTTACTCATACAAAAGTGCTAACATCTTGTACATTTTTCCACTTGAACGGCCACTCTTTTAGATCCATTAAACATGGCACGTGGAAGTCTACCCCAGTGAGCGAAATAAAGGGTTCAGTTTGACATTTCAACCAACTGAAGAAGGCCGCAGCGTACAACGGCCGAAACGTTGTAATAAATATGCTGACAAAGATGAGTCCGAATAATGTAAATAATGTACTGTTTTAGATATTTTTCCTATTGATGTGGGTGGCTCCAAGGTCTCTATCCTTGGGCCTAATTCGTTCCAAATTTACATCATCGACCATCCCGATGTCAGTTCTTCATTCGGGGTTTATTTATTATTTATTCATGTCTTAATGGTAAATGTTCTATAAGAGAAAATAGGCAAATGTTTTCAAAAAAGGCTTTCAACCTTTTGTTAATCATGGCAAGAAATTGTTTGTTAATTATATCAGCTCCAGAACGAAACTGCACTTTTTTTTATCTCGCTTTATTATACTGTCCTGTGTATGAGGTCCTGTATTTTTATTTCTAAGTCAGCCATCAAAACTGTTATCTGCGTCTGTTATAGTTTTAAGATTAAGCCTTGGACACGGTTTCAAGATCCCTTGGGATAAAGTTGCTTTATAGATTGAATATAAAACTCTGCCTCTTCCACTTTGAATTTTTTGTAGGTACCCAATTTATTTTCTGTGCGTATAAAGTCGCTGTGCTTTCAGTATAAGTTCTGTTTTATTGTAACGCCCTTCTCGAAATGGATCGAGTTTTCCTAACAGTTCAAATAGATTCTTCTAGCCGTACCTTGTCCAGTGGTATTGTGTAACCTATAAAACTGAAATGTACTGCGTAATTCTTCATTTGTTTTCGCTATTTTATATAAGTAAATTAAGATTATTCTCAACGCTACTGGTGTACAATCATTTCTTGTTTTGTTCAGCGATAGGTTAACATATATAAATGGACTGGTTTTACGTAAGTAGGCGTCATGATTGACACATAGTGGAAGTTAAGTTTATTTATTTCTGAAATTCCAGAAAATATGACACAAGGCCGAAATGGAAAAAGGGAAAAGAGGTAGGTCTTCTGTCTTATCACTAAACTTAGCTAGCCCCAAACCCTGACCCAATCATACTAACATTATTCTTTACACCAAAACAAAGCATTCTTACGTACCTCTATGATTTCCCGACAATCATCTGTCCTCGAGCTTTTCATTTGATCAATACGTTTTATTCCCATGAATTATTTGTTTGTGTTTCTGTTATTCCTCTTTATCTGTATATTAACACTGAATTCAAAATTATGTGTAGTATATAGAACGTAACGCAGTTTTCTTCTTCCTCTAGCAAGACAGACTTGGTTCCATAGCCTTGAGTGGCAACCGCTCTAGGAGCAATTAACTCTGAATTAAAAACTATCTGTAGCACTAAACAAAGTTTTGAATCAGAGTTTAAATTACCATCGAAGACTATAGAACAATGCCTGCTTTCCTGGGAGGAGGACTCAGACATTTTCCAAGTTTATTAGCCCGTAAATGAATGCAATGGATTCGATCGAAATTCGAACTCGGCTCTCTAATTCACCACTCCTAACCGCAATCCATTACTCCACCATGCCAGTACTGGAGCCCGAGTGCCTTTATATTCGACCAACATTTAATGAGAACCTTTTATTCACATTTATTCGTTTGCTTCGGTTCGTGTCGATACTTTATATATCTACAAATATACTTAAATATATGCTACATTTATAATGAAGCGTTTAATTGAATTGTTACACGAATAAGTATAGCAATCAATAATGCAAACAAATATCTCAACTGACTTGAATTCAGATTATGAGATGTACGAGAGTTTGATAAATTAGTGTCTCTCCTCTCATGTCGAGTTTACCATCTTAATATAGTGAGAGGTTATAGTAATTTACTCAGAGCAGTATAGATATCGAACCAGTCCGGAAGTATGAAGCATACTGACAGGATAAAACGGACTAATCAGTCATAATTGATCTAGCAAGACAAACTAACTTACCTGACTTACTATTAATACACATCGACGTGCCCAATACTAGCAAGTTATACGACACACTGCATTTATTCAAAAATCGATTAGCAAAAGCAGAAAATGTACTTACAATCAGTGGCATTCAGTTCACGTAAGATTTATTCTCTAAATCAATAAATCTTAACTCATTAATTTTTTTAAGAATGGCAGGAATAAAAATATCCCTTTTGGAAAATCTTTTATGATCTTTATAAAAATATTTAAATATATCTTTTATTTACTTTAAAAACGTTTTAAGGCGAATTACTTTCTCTTTAAAGTGGCCAAATTAATTGAATTAAGCAAAAGAAAAATATTATTGATTTTTTTTAATATTATAATTGAATTCACGTCTTACTGCTTTAGAAAATGTATGCTT
>OZ010605.1:76005920-76040920 GCA_963932145.1 Acanthosepion lycidas
GATGATATCCGGAGAGCTCAATGTAAAATTCAGAGCAGATATGTTTGAATAAAAATATTCTTTCGAAAAGAATGAAAAATGAAAAGAAATTCACACATTTTTGACAGCGTCTAAAAAATTTGAAAGAAATACTGTCCTCGTGAAAGTAGTGTAGCTTCTTCCTTTAAAGTCGGTCTCCACCCCTCCACTCCTTAGCCATTTATATCTTGAGACTAGACACAATAAATTCGAACAACATCTAGCCGACACATTGGAGTTAAAAATTAAAAATAAGAATTTGAAATGCTACATATGACACATTCATATCCTCTTTCCCACCTCACTTCCTCACTTCGTTAATTTTACGTGTACTTGATGAGGTCCGTCAAAAATGTGTGAATTTCTTTTCATTTTTCATTTCAATTTTTGGAAGTAAAGTCTGATGATCCAGAGCCCTGTTAAAGGGGTTATGTTGAAATAATTTATTACATGGAACCTTACCGTGGTCTGTTTTTATTCAAACCAAAAAAAAAAAAGAAAGAAAATATATATATATATATATATATATATATATATATATGTGTGTGTGTGTGTGGGTGTGTGTAATGGCGTAGATAGAACAAACTACTACATATTGGCAACGTAGGATATACGTGCGTTAGCGTGCATAAACAGGTAAGCGAATAAATATTTACACAATTTAATGTAAGGTGTAAACAAAACAGTGCTCAGTGTGGTTCGAAAGATCTAAGAAGTATATATTAATAATAATAGATATACCTACATTCGAAGTGCAACATATATATATATATATATATATATATATATATATATATATATATATATATAAATATAAATATATAAATAAATGTAAATTTTAATGGACAGGGATAAATTAGACCAGGAGAAAGTAGTATTAAAATGTGCCCCATACACGTGTTAAAAATAAAATAAAAGTAAAAATTACATGTAGAGCTTTTAACTTCAAACATCAGGAGGTCATTTGAATCCACTACCTTGGTTTCAACCTTTCATTATCCTCAGGTGATTTTTACCAAATGACCTCTTAATGCTTTATTTAAAAAACAAAACAAAACAAAACAAAAACAACAACAAAAAATACAACAAACTAATGAACGCTATATCATCCCTAACCCAAACCCAACCCTGAACCTAACCCACCCCTAACCCTAATCCTAATCTAACAATATAATGTAGTGTTGATTAGTTTTGTTTTAAAAAAATAATGCGTTAAGAGGTCATTTGTTAAGAATCGCCTGAGGATACAGTAAGATTGATATCAATGTAGCGGAATATATATATATATATATATATATATATATATATATATATATATATATATATATATATATATATATATATATATATATATATTTATTCATGTTTCATTAAATAATATAGGCAAGTGTTGCCTACTTATTTTATGTAAATTTTTTTCGTAACGTCTGATAAGTTTAATAACGTTATCGTTGAACGAAGAAAGTAATTCACAATATTGATCCATATTTTTTTAATACAATCTAAGCTTTCGGCTTACATAAGCCATTATCAAAGATGTCAATTACAACATATTGAGCAATATACGGACACGACAGTGATGGTAGTTTGTCAGTGTTTACATAGATGATTTCTAAGCAACGATATACACGTGCATATAAAACGCTAGAAGCGAAAATCGCAACGCATCTCATGACGACACACATGTCACACGAGAGTGAATTGTAGAAGTATGAAGTATGGAAAGTCATTGGTATAAACCAATGGCTTTTGTTACCAATTATAGACATTTAAGAATATTTGTAGAGATGGCATAATTGATTTTGTTTAGGTTGGGTTTCAACCGTTTGATGTATAATGCTTCAAGGATTTTTAGTTTTTGTCTAAACGTTTTGTAAACGTGCATGAATGAAAAGATGCTGCCTAAATACGCAATATATTAGGTTGGTGCAAAAATAATTTCGTTTTCTCACATAGTAACATATGTTAGAAAACGAAATTATTTTTGCACCAACCTAATATATATATATATATATATATATATATATATATATATATATATATATATATATATATATATTTCGCCATACAAAAAACCTACAAGTATGAATTCATGTACACTTAACTACAAGAGCGTATGCCCATATTAATAGAAAATACTAATTATAAAGAATCTAATACATCGTGCAGAAACTAATTCATCCACAAAACAGATTTTTTACAGTAAACTAAAGAATATAAAACAGAAACTTATTAACAATAGCTTTCCAAACTATATAGTTGATGAACAAATAAGATGCTTTCTTAGAAATCTCAATACTAAGAAAATTGTACATAATACTGCTTCTACTGATCTCAAACATATTAATCTCCTATATCGTAATCAAATGCATACTAATTATGAACAAGAAAATATACTGAAACATTTACTATATTCTAATATATCAACTACAGATCCTAGCAAAAAAATTAAATTAATCATATGCTACACTAAATCTAGTATAAATGTCTATAATTGGTAACAGAAGCCATTGGTTTATACCAACGGCTTTCCATACTTCTACAATTCACTCTTGTGTGGTCATGTATGACGCCATGAGATGCGGTGCGATTTTCGCTTCTAGCGTCTTATATGCGCGTGTTTATCGCTGCTTAGAAATCATCTATGATATGACATTGACAGGCTATCATCACTGTCGTATATTGTTTGATATGTTGTAATTGATATCTTTGATAATGGCTTAAGCAAGCCGAAATCTTAGATTGTATTAAAAAATATGGATGACTATTGTGAATTTCTTTCTTCGTTCAACGATAATGTTATTAAACTTATCGGATGTTACGAAAATTTTACATAAAATAAATAGACAACACTTGTCTATATTATTTAATGAAACGTGTATGAATATATATATATATATATATATATATATATATATATATATATATATATATATATATATATATATGATGTTAAAGTTTTCTATAAACTTTTGTGCCGGTTCGTTAGAAGCCCAGCTTGATTAAAGTCTAAGGGAACACAGTTATTCTGCCAACATCATACTTATGTGAAATGCTAAAATATGTATGCCAATGTGCGGGTGGTGTAAGGGATAATGGCCCATAGCGAGAAAACCGTGATCTACGTTCGTTACATTCAATCCTATCCACAGTTACGGGTCACTTAGTAGAGCTCTTTAACTTAGTTTATCAACCAGCCTATGGGAAGAATACTATTCCAAAGTTGAGGAGCCTCACTGGCCAACAGTACGTGCACTAGTTCTCGGTATACTCCCTAGCTTGCCCTAATGTTTTGGTGTTTCAGCTCAATTCTTCCGCATTATAATCTTATTCTTAGTCGCTGCAAACGGATATGCCGTAGAACGTGTACTTTATGACTTCTCTACGTGTGCGGTTTTCATGATATTTGATCCCTGTCCTACGTCGATGTGATCCCATTCGTATCACGTTAGATTAATATATATAGAAATATTCTTGGCACAGATTAATATGAAGACCCTTACGAATATATCACTTGAATATTCTGCATTAAACTCTTTATTTCATCTACGTGGATACATTGTTGTCATTAACCTGGCCATGTCTTTTACTTGATCTAAAATCATTTCGTTGCTAATTTGATCAGGTTGAGTTGCTTAACAAATCAAACATTGTCCTCGATGCAAAAGCTGGAGTCTGATGTGATCAGTCCTGACGCCCCACAATTATAGTCATAGTTTTAATTATCGCATGAAAAAATGTACAGATATAACTATTTTCCGCGGGTTTATATTTATACACTGACTTCAAAATTTTACTATTTCAAGACTAATCGTCCACCGTAAGGAAAGTTGGCTGCCTGTGCCGGGCCTGGAAATTTTTCTCCCCGGAATCGATCTTCCAGATTTACAAATCAACAATTCGCCCTTGCATGGAGTATTGCTGCCATATATGGTCTGGTGCCCCTTCTGTTTGCCTCGGGGTTCTTGATAGGCTCCAGAGGCGCATATACAATATAATTAGCCCTACACTGGCATCTCGTCTACAGTCACTTTCTCACAGACGAGCCGTCGCCTCTCTCTGTCTGTTCTACAGATACCTTCATGGTAATTGCTCCGAGGAGCTGCGTTCGCTGGTTCCCAGATTTCATGAGTTCAAGCGCCCTCCGAGTCTGGCATCCCGCTTCACTAAATGTAGCCGTCTCTTCTACTCTAATAGCTTCATGTCTTGCACCTCTCGCCTGTGGAACTCCCTTCCTTATTCCAGTTTCTCTGAGAGCTATAATCTCCAGTTATTCAAGTGTAATGTCAATCGACATCTCCAGTTGCCTTGATCTATCCACTACCCTTCTCCTCATACTCTCTTCTATCACTCCTATCTGATCTCGCTCTATATTTTCTGTAACCCCTTGCGTCCTAGTGGCTTCCCGCCTTGTTTGGGGTGAAATGCTTAAAAAAAAAAAAAAAAAAAATACACTAAAAAATACACTATTTACATTATTCAGAACATTGTCCTCATCTTTGTCACCATATTTATTCCAACGTTTCGGCCGCTGTACGCTCCGGCATTCTTCAGGTGTTTGGAATGTCGAACTGAACCCTTTATTTCGCTCACTGGGGTAGACTGTTCTAGTTCCACGTGTTATTGAGGACAAGGAGGACACGTGGCACAATGGATAAAGGTGTTAGTTAAATCCATTGACAAGACCCAAAGAGTGTGAGTTCAATACCCGGTTAAGGCTGTGGAGAACTTGGAGAGGAGAATTAGCTGGAGATAACTGGCATCCATTAAACATGGCACGTGGAACTAGAACATAGAGCGAAATAAAGGGTTCAGTTCGACATTCCAACCCACTGAAGAAGTTCGGAACGTACAACGACCGAAACGTTGTAATAAATATGACGACAAAGATGAGGACAATAATCCGAATAATGTAAATAGTATACATAATACCTCATCTCAGAAATATAGACTAATCAAATACAGTTTTTTTTTGTATTAAATACATTGACTTGAAAAATATGTATTAGGTTGGTGCAAAAATAATGTCGTTTTTGACGTATTTTTTAATGTAAAAAAAAAACGACATTATTACGTCTTTATTTTTGCACCAACCTAATAGACATATTTTAGATGCACTGTTTGGAAAATA
Organism: Acanthosepion lycidas; assembly: GCA_963932145.1. Taxonomy (NCBI): domain Eukaryota; kingdom Metazoa; phylum Mollusca; class Cephalopoda; order Sepiida; family Sepiidae; genus Acanthosepion; species Acanthosepion lycidas. The sequence goes on from OZ010605.1 coordinate 76,011,070, forward strand.
TAGATTTTTTATTACATACATTGATTGGAAAATATAGATTTTTTTTTGTATTAGATACATTGATTGCAAAAAATATAGATTTTTTGTATTAGATACATTGAGTGTAAAATATAGATTTTTGTATTAGAAAATATAGAATTTTTGTATTTGATGCATTGATTGGAAAATATAGATTTTTTTTAAATAGATAAATTGATTGGAAAATATATTGAAAATAGAATTCTGATTATGAATCAACACAAGCAAAATACTAATTTTTTACTGGATTCGATAATTAAAGACTGTATCAAATTTATAAAATATTACAAATCTGGCTAATCAATGAACAAGATCTTTCACAATTTATTAGGTCAGAATTTATAAAAACAAAAAAAAAATGATGATAGTGAAAATAACATCATTATACTGCTGGGTACAATTATAGGTCAAAATATTTTAAATATGCATTTAGTCACATTAAACAAACAAAATTTTAAATATGCATTTAATCACATTAAACAAACTTACTAACATATTATATTATAATATAACTAAATTGTTCTGTATAATTAAATTAAATGAAGTTTCTATTTGATGACACAATGATTTAGTTTGTTTGTTTGTTTGTTTGGGTTTTATGGCATATCAACCACTGTGGGTTATTTAATGCCAAATCCAGTTTATATGAATTTTAAATGCCTATTTTGTCCTGGCAACATTATTGTTTCCAAAAAATAACGTATAGCTGGCAACATTGTTTCCAAAAAAAAAAACAAATAACATATAGCTGGCAACATTATTGTTTAAAAAAAAAACGTATAGCTGGCAACATTATTGTTTAATAAAAAAACGTATAGCTGGCAACATTATGGTTTCAAAAAAAACGTATAGCTGGCAACATTATGGTTTCCAAAAAAACGTACAGTTGGCAACATTATTCTTCTGAAAACACTATCTGAGTCCTTCCTTGCTGTTGGACGTAGTTTATCGTCATACCCAGGACGCGGATGTAGTTTATCGTCATACTAAGGACGCACAATGATTTAGTAAAAATCTGCTTGTGCCTTGCTTCATGACCATATGCAATCAGTGATCTTTCTCTAGTTAATTAAACAAATTGCGAACGTGTCGGTTGATTCATTAGAACTTTTTGCAATTCATTATTTCAAAAAGCACATGTCTACAAACTCCCTTTTGTGAGGTTAATGTATTTTGATCAGGGTGTCACTTCATTTTGGTGAATGTAATTATTAAATCTCTTTTTTGGTGACTCGCTACTGCTGAAACAAAAAAAAATATTTTTATTACAAAATTTACCTTGGTTACATATTTGGAAGAAATTTGAATGAATTTTTAAAGTAGACCTCTAAATTCATATAATTAATTATGAATAACTGTATCTAATAGATAAAATGTTTTTTATAGCCTTTTCCTTCACCTGAAATTCATCTGACTTCAACATTAAGAAAATAAAATTTTTTGAAACAAGGTGAAAGCACTGCGCTGTAAGTCTTTTAATGCAACATTTTGGATTCCGTTCGACGATTACGTTATTCTCTGGATTATTTTGAAGATATACAATTGTTGCTTATGGAATGTATTAACAATTTTAATTTCAAACCAACTAAGTCCATATATTTCAATTATAAATTTTATAAGTCGGTGCTGTAAGGTTTTCATCGATCACCGAGATGAAATTCCAACGTTCCAGGTTTTTTTACCTGAACTTAATCTTTAAACACGTTTCTTCAAAAAACAATAACAAATTGACAAAATATATTGTGACATTATTTATCATGTCAAGCTGCAACTTTCAAATTCAGTGTCATACTGCGCTTCCAATCTGGACCTGTCCTATTACTCATGTTAAAAGATGTCTTGTATAGTTCTTCTTTTTAGTACTGATTTTTTATTGCTCGCTCTGTCTCCATGTATCCAACTAAACGCTACCCGGTTCATGGATTTAACTCGCAATTGCTATGTCACTATGTGGCTGAGTGGTTAGAACGTTCGCATTCCGGTTTCGAATCTCACCATAGTTGATTTTTCAGGAAGGAGACTTCCTAATGTTATTAGAGGGTCGATCTTTGATAATTGAAAACCATTTCACGTTTAACCCAAAGCTTGTGAGTGAAATTGCAGGCTGTCAGTAGCTGTGCTAGCACCAAATCACAAGTCATCGTGAGTGTGCTGGCCCTGTTTAAATTGATGATCACGCTAGATAACACGTTCTTTCCCAGAAACTGTAACTAATGTCTGCTCAGAATAGTTGCAGTATAAATTGCACAATGGGTGTTGAGGAAGTACAATGGCACCTGAACAAGCTCCTGCAATAGGGATTGGCAAGCCGCCCTAGTAGACGGCTATCCTCGAATACGAGTGGCCAGTTATACTATGTCACTAAATTTCAAGCGTTTTAATCTACTAAGCTATTGTAGCTACTTGGACCCAGGGGAAACAATGAAACGAGATTAAATAAAGGGTTCAGTTGGGAATTCTCTGTAGTTTACCTGGATCTACGCTGTTTCCCCTGGAAAGAAAGAAAAAAAAACACAGACGTACACAGGGATCGAACTCACAATTACTATGTCACAAACAGGACAACAATAACTGAGCAGTACTAAAAATATGAACGAGCTTTGATCTGCAGATATTTATTCGTCTTTCACGGATCATGAACTCGACAAGCTGTTTCTGCATAATATCTATCTATCTATCCTTATATATATATATATATATATATATATATATATATATATATATATATATATATATATATATATATATATATATATATATATATATATATATATAATTATTCTTCTGCTATCAGTATTGAGCCCTCTTTTGAATTAATGTTGTAAATGTTTGAAATTATATATTATTTTTGTCCTCATTACATTCGATATATATATATATATATATATATATATATATATATATATATATATATATATATATATATATATAATAGTTATTTTTTAAAAAATGATTGCATCGATACATGTTTTAAAAGCAGAAGCTAAAAACTTAATTACAGAATTAAAGTAACTTGTTCTGTTTCATCCATAGGCGAATTTTGGAATCCAAAATTCATTGAAAGATGAAACAGAACTAGATACTCTAATTTACTATAATTTAATTTAATTTCTATAATTAAATTAAAGATTTAGCTTCTGTTTTTGAAACATGAGAACTTTAATGTAGCGATGGAATCATATTTAAAAAAAAATAATTATAATATATGCTCGGCTTGTGTATCGAGCACCATTTTCTGAAAAAACAAAACAAAAGTACTAAAGAACTTTGGATTATTAAACTAACGGTTCATTCCTATTTTACTATATATTTATACACACATGAATACACACATATACGCACACATACACACACGCACACACACACACACACATATATATATATATATATATATATATATATATAAATAAGAGCACACGTGTGCTTCCTACGTAAAATAGAAAGGTTAGCGAATAAAACAAAGGCAAACAAAAGGTAACCAATACGATCATTACGATAAACATATATTAGATATTAATTATTAACTATATGGCAGATAGGAAGCACGGAAAGAAAGACTTTAGGTTCGGAATTTTCGTTTATTCTCGTTTTATATACTAACCTATCTATTCTCTCTCTCTCTCTCTCTCTCTCTCTCTCTCTCTCTCTATATATATATATATATATATATATATATATATATATATATATATATATATATATAATGATAAATGCGAATGTCAGTCTGTCACTTTGTCACGCTATTTCAACTTCAAGGGACACAACTCTCTAACTTTCAATAGCTAATTTCAAATACAGCAAATAGTAAATTACATTGTTTCAAAATGACATTTTCCGTGTTTTCAACTTTACTCCTAGAGGCCGTAGCCCAGCAAAACATACCATTTGGGAATCAGACCGACTCCGTAAGCAAATTTAAAACCTTCCTGTCCGCATCCGGACCCGCAATCCTGAAATTTTGGATTCCCAAATTTTAATCACTTCGATTTTTTACGTGAAATTTCGAGACGAAACAAACGAAAGCAATTGTTATAACTTGCATATAAAAATATATATATATATATATATATATATATATATATATATATATATATATATAAACTAAAAAACTAAAAACTTGGGTGGAATCGAAATTAATTGCGAAATCTCGCTAAAGTCACCCACGAAATAAAAAAAAACAAAAAACAAAAACAAAATCAGTTGTTTGTACGGAAGTTAAGTATTTACTTACGTCATATTGTCTTTAAATTAAGTGGCAGCAGAAGAATTATCGTGGAACTTTTAAACGCTAAGTTTAAATGTTAATGCAATTCTTAAATGCAGCGATCAATTTTGAGTTCTGTAGTTTATTGTTGCCTATCTCATGTACTCCTCGTTACCTGTTGTGATGAAGGCCTAATCAACAGACCTCCGTTACCTTAAATGCCGCTCAATATATTATAGATGTGTGTGTGTGTGATCGGATGTTGTTTATACGTTTCCACAGTTTTCATCGGGTTTCGATGTTTGATAGGTAATTCTTCAGTGACGGTTTTGGGTCCAAATTGATGGCAACAATGGCTCTCCACTACTTCCTCTCCATTATAACTCTCAGGAACGTTTTACTAGTTACTATCTGTTCTTGGATATATATCTTTCATAAAAACTTTAATAAAAATAAATAGTTTAAATTATGACAACAATAATATATATATATATATATATATATATATATATATATATATATATATATTTATTAAAGACATTTTATGTTTAACGTTCTTTTTATAGATACAAGTATTTAAGTAAATGCTCTGTTTATAATAAACAATATTAAATAACATTTACCGGCCTGAATGTCCGAGAAATTTTCATAGAAAATATTCGTCCTTTTCTATGAAAATTTCTCGGACATTCAGGCCAATAAATGTTATTTAATACTGTTTATTATAAACAGAGCATATACTTAAATACTTGTATCAATAAAAAGAACGTTAAACATAAAAAAATGTCTTTAATAAATAAATTGTCGGACTTTGTCCATTTCTTAATGTATATAAATATATATATATATATATATATATATATATATATATATATATATATATATATATATATATATATAATTCTCAAAATTTGCGTGTGTGTGATCCAATGTGGTTTATGCGTTTCCATAGTTTTCTCCAGACTTCGCTGATTTTTTTTTCGTTTGATAGATAATTCTTCAGTGCCGGTTTGAATACAAATTGTCTGGAAAAAACTTACAACCTTGAAAGTGTAAAATCGAAAAAAACTTATTTTTTTTTACAATTTGCACAAAAATCAAAGGCAAAATTTAATTTACTTTTTCACACAAAGCCTTCCAATACTAGTCCATGCTTTGTGAGCGCGATACACACCTCCAAACATTGTCCATCGGTTGATGCTGACCTTGATAATTAACCCGTGTCAACACACGCAGTGACACGCGATATGTCACCCCTTGATGAACGCGCATATGCATGACCTGCAGAACGCGACACCCACTGACTGCACGTAGCATCTTTACACGTCCAATCAAATGTCCTCGTGTCATACGCAGTCCTATGCCCATTGCTACCGGTTAATTCTGCTTCTACTTCTGTACGTCCCGCCCTGTTTACAGATTCTTTTTCTCTTGTGCAAGATTCAATCTCTCTAAAGTGAGGTTAATTTTTCCGTTGTATAAAGCCTGTTACTACAGTTTGAAGGGCACTCCGAGGCAGTGTAATGGTTAGCAAGCTTGTCTCGCCAGCACAATTACGAATGAGTAATGAGTTTGATCCTCACTGGGATACCCATACTTTCGGCCTTGTGCTACCCTTAGAAAATCGCTACTACAGTTTGAAGGCGTTGCTTTCATTGTCGTTTATAGCCGTTCCCAATTTAATTTTTTTATTGTCCTGCCAGATTTTGCATTGCATTCACCGTAGTTATAAGTAAGCTTACCTTTTTATTCTTCAACATTTATTTTTTTCAAAATTTCCTAAAGTTATTCGGGGTTTGGGATCCCTGTATCATTACAGCGTTCTTTTCTGGCATTTGCCCACGCATTCCATTTGAGAATTCATACTTGTTGCCTAAGACATGCCACCAAAGAAAAAACTAGCCTATGCCGCAAAAACACTGGCGACAGGTCCAACAAGCGAATAAGAGATAACGAATCGTTTTTAGTATGCTCAAGTCGCCTATCAAAATGCGTCTAGGAATGCGTAAATCAGAGCCACTGTGTCCGAACATCAACGTATCCATCGGTTTTCAAGAAGAGTATATGTGAACGCTTCTGATCAAAGGACTCAGCGGCTAACGAGGAACCCCTCTATCGCTGCTGCGTGAGGTTGAAAAATTATTCAGGGCCACCCCATACACACACACACACACACACACACACATATATATATATATATATATATATATAGCACATCTTAAAACTATATGTTTCTGACATTATATAATATATTTCTGTATTAGCATTCATATATACATACATGCATACGTATATATATATATATATATATATATATATATATATATATATATATATATATATATACACAGGGTGTATAAGGAAATTTCTCCAAATGTTTGATTAAGCTTTGAACCGTTGTATCTTAGAAATGAGTAAAGATATCTTAATGGTTTTCTCAATAAAAATAAGAATGTATTTAGCTCTAGGTGGAAATGATGATCTCTCGTAATGTTGTGACCACCTGATCCAGTTTCGGTCTGTACTGTCCCATCTTTTTAAAACTTGATGGTTCCTAAATGCAATTGGAAGATTGAAGCCACAATATGAATATTGCTACTATTACTGAAAGCCTGAATAATTTTTCTCCCCTCACCATTGATCAGTTCGGAAGATATAGTGGGCTTGACACAAAATTATTTTGAAATGTTCGCGTTTTGTGGGATGCTGTTACATTATTTGCATAATTTTGCTGTTAAACCAGATATATGTGTATCATTGATATTTCTATACACCATCATTGACAAACACACACACAGACACACATACACATTTTGATGTTAAAGGATAAGAGAAATGTGCTATAGCTGTTTAAATTTCTTTTATTTTCATTTGTTTTATATTCAATATCTCTAATTTATTCAATCAGACATGCCTAAAAGTGAATTTTCTGCCTAAACACACACACACACACACACACACACACACATATATATATATATATATATATATATATATATATAGGAAGACTGATTCGCTGTATTAGAGCTCATCATTGTGGCTAGAAGTTCGGTTGTCTCAAGCTAGGATCGAAACCCGTCTGATTCGGCGTCAGTTGAAGATTTTATCCTGAGGCGTGAGCGCACGGCAGGGATGAGGTTGAATTTAAATGTAATTATTTTTAGATAAACACATAGTGACTGAGAGTAACACACTCACACACACACGTAAGTAATAAGTTTCATTAATCAAATTGCGTTAAAAATACCTAGACACAATTTTTGTAATGAGTATAAACTTTCGTGTGACACTATATATATATATATATATATATATGTGTGTATATATATATATATATATATATATATATATATTAGGTTGGTGCAAAAATAATGACGTAATAATGTCGTTTTTTGACGTTAATAATACGTCAAAAAACGACATTAGTACGTCATTATTTTTGCACCAACCTAATATATATATAGTACAGGTCATAGATCCGTTGGTATATAATAAAGGTGAATCCTAGTAATATCAGATATAAAAACTGATCCACAGAGCTCAATTGTATTTATTATAACGGAACCGTGGCAATCAGTCTATGGCTGAGGAAGGCTAACAGAGCTGGTCTGAAATAGACTCTACCCACATGAGCTAATTTGGGATTATTTGTTGTATATATATATATATATATATATATATATATATATATAATCGAAGGAAGTTTAAATGGCCATATTTGTCATTACTATGAAGATAGAGTGAAGAAACGTTTATCCCCGTCTCTACTACCGGCTACTAAATTTTTCCCTTTTTCGCCTCGTTACATATTCACTGCGTGTTTAAGAGGCTCTTACGCGGTCTTCATTCATACATATATTTATAATATAACACGTTTAGACTCACGGCTTCACACGTCGGAAGCAGGTCGGAAGACCAGCACTGAAAAGTGTCAGATACATGAATATATCGTCGTAGGATTAGAGGCATTATAATAAATAATCTAAATGTGTAGATCTTCAATTAGTTTTGCAGTATGAACTCTATTGAAATATGTTAGCGTTCCTTTAACTGTTTGTGCCAGAAACATCATACTATCGCTCTTCCCTCTCCTTTTCTCTATGGTGCATTGTTCATAGTCTATATCGGTTTGATCATTATCCCTGTCAGTGGAGCCTAGAATACGCCGACTCCATAAATTACACGGTGTTAAATCCATACACCAAAAAGGCTCCATGTGCTAAGTAAATAATTATATCCTCAAATATCAACGACCAATATATACCTATCAACGAAGCAGCTTAATTCTTAGTAAAACAGAATATTTTTGACCAATATTTTTTTTTACCGGGATTTGTACTTAAATATAAACGACCTGTATTTACCTATTCCTGAAAGAAGCAAATACTTACAGACTCAAATATGAACAAGTGATATATAGTCATCCAGTAACTAAGTAAATGCGTGGAAACTCATATATCAAATGGTCACATTTTAACAATCACCGAAAGAAGTACGTTCATACAAACTCTAAACGTTAAGCATTAACCTATTCCCGGAAGAAGTACAAATATTAGTTTGGTGCAAAAATAATGACGTAATAATGTCGTTTTTTGACGTTAAAAATAGGTCAAAAAACGACATTATTACGTCATTATTTTTGCACCATTCTAATAGAAATTTAAACTACCAATACATACCTACAACAAATGGAATAAATTCCTACAAATCAAATACAAATGGTCAGTAGCTAAATATCTTGGAAAGAAGTAAATTGTTACAAACTTAAATATAAATGACAAATAGATAGTTGTCATTGCGCCAAGTGAAATCTTGCAGCCTAATATTTTTCACCCTGAACTATGTAAAACAGGTACCCCCACGAAAACGCCACAAAATCAGTTTACCGTAATTAAAAAAGGCTCCAAACGTAATGAGAACACAGTTCTATCCTCAGGATCTTTATGTTATTATTAAGGGGAAGGATCTAAGTAATTTTTGAATATTTAATTATTTCTTTACTACTTTTGAGAATCTTCAAATTTTTTTATTAAAATACTTGATGTTCTTGCGTCAGCGGTTGTACTGACTTTTAGCATACCAAATTTTGGCCATTTTTGCGGTAAGAGACACATAAATTAGGAAATTCTTGCAAAAATCAAATACTTGTGGGATTTTAAGGAATTTTTTAGGATTCGTTCACAAATGATTAAAATTATTTTTGGATTTTTTTCATTAGAAAATGTTTGTAAAAATATTTTTTACATGTGTTTCAGCCCCTTACGTAATTTTATTAAAACTGAAGAAATTTAACGAGATAATTTTTATTGACTATTTTAGTTTAAAGCATAATTCTTTGAAGAATTTAAAATTCCCGAATTTCTTTCCAAAATAAGACCCGGTTTTACCGAAAATGTGATCTGAATCGAAAAATAAAAAATGCAAGAAAACTAAAACACGTTTAAATTAGAGAAGCATTTAATTGATTTTCTTTTAATAATACATACGAAATCAGTATTGTCTGAAGAAAAATAAATTATTTAGAAGAAAAAGTAATCTTTACAAAATTTGTTTTCATTTTTTTTACAATTTTTAGCCGAATAATGTATAAAGTTTTTAAATTAATTTTCAATGAGATAATTCTGAGGAAATATCGTTATTATGTAAAACTATATTTACTAGTCATGTAATGTAAAGCTTATAACAATCTGACGGCACTTATAATTTATAAAATAATTTCGATTTCTTTCTGTATGTGTGATTACGTGCAGAATTTCTGAAGTATGGAGGTAAAAACAGATAAAGCTAGCATTAAAGGTCATGTGATTTAAAGGTTGTCCACCCTTAGATTGAAAGTGAAAAATCAATATTTATCACCTGCTCCACCACATTAACTATGAACACGTTCTGCTGTCAGTCGGATGTAAATAAATCGATTACCATGTCAGGAAAATAAGACCCCCTTGTTAAGAAATGTGTAGATACATCATTTTATGCTATAAGTAATATTTGTTTCAAATCAGTTTAGTTCAATTTTAATTTGCTAATTTTTCTCAAATAATGATTCAGAAATATATATTCCATTTTTGCAAAATTTTTAAAACCGAGAATAAACTTTTGATTACAAATGTGTCAAAAATGGTGGTTTTGATCGATTTTAATAAAAGAAATATAGATTCCGATCAATATGATTTCTGTTTGAAATACAACACATAGTATTTTGCTTACTGAAAATAATAAATTTTAAATCCTTTAGTTTTCATTTAATGCTAAATTGAAAGTTTCAAGAAAACATTTTCATTTAAAGAAAAATCATTTTAAACTTTAAGTATATCGAATTAGTGGATGTGCCTAATGTAAATGCTTGCAGAATCAAAAATGAACGGCCAATATTTGCTGTTTACCGAACTAAACAAATGCTTACAGATTCGAATATAAACAATCAATATTTACCTATCTCCGAATGACGTGCTTACAAACTGAAATATAAACGACCATTATTTAGCTGTCATCGAACGAATTAAATGCTTGCAAATATAAACGCCCCACATTGGCTTTTACGCACATAGAAACGACCAATATTTGTGCTTTACCGCATCAAGTACAGGCTTAATGTTTAAAAGATAAACGACAGAGATTTACTTTTGGCAAAACTAAGCAGCGACTTACAGAAACTAATGCAGAAAGTCAAGATTTAATTTTCCCAGAAAGATATGCATTTATAACAAAATATTCGGGAGGAAATAAAGTCCTATCATATTTGGGACTATGTGTTCATAACAAAACAATTGATTGGAAAGAAAGTCATATCGTATTTGAGACTAATTCGTTTGGCCCACATCAGTGGCGACGAAGAATTCGAGAAACGCACTCAGCCGAAACCTCAATAACTTACCAGTCCCACATCAGTGGCGACGAAGAATTCCAGAAACGCATTCACGTCGAAAACCTCAATACCTTGCTAGTCCGACATCAGTGGCGACAGAAAGATTCGAGAATTTCGTTCTCACCATATCAATAGCGAGAGAGTACTCGAAAAATACACAGAAACTCCAGGCGTTCCCGCAGCAGTGTTGAACGATAAATTAAGCTGGTATTACTACATTAGCGATTTAAACGCAACACCGAGCGTCTACACACACACATATATATATATATATATATATATATATATATATATATATATATATTCCGATACGAAACAGCAGTGACGAACTAGCGATTCGACATCTACGGAATATTAAAGTTTGTCCAAATAACATTACTAGAATGATTTCTTGCACACCCACACACAGAAAAAAAACAGTTTGTTCATAAAACAAACTTACAACACAAGAGCCGAAGTACTACTTAAGTTTTTGAAAAAACTATCTAAAATTTTTTTTATGTAACTGAGTTGAATCTTGTGCATAAAATTATTCTCCCCTCAAATTCACTGAGGCGAGTTTTCTCTTTTTTGTACCTATATATATATATATATATATATATATATATATATATATATATATATATATATATATAAAATACATAATAAGTGTGGTGGAAATGTATACAATTACGTTAAAATTAACAGAACCACGGATTCGCAAAAAAGCTAAATACATAATTAGTTTAGTTTAACTAATTGTCTGCCCATATTTTTTTTTTATAAAAGATAAAAAAGATCTCTCAAGTGTACCTCCCCTTGGTATACCGGTTTGAAAGCAACAAAAATTCGCTGTCATTTTTGTTTGTCTAAATATGGAAGATTTTCAAAAAGTAATCGTCCAAATGCTAAAAGTACATTTGGATCAGAAACAAAAATCAGAAGAAAGACAACTATTTTTGCAATTACATAAACAACAAATGGAATTCCAACAAATTACTCTTCAGAATGCTGAACTACAACAGAAACAACTTAAAGAATTACTCGTAAATGCATTGAAAGGCTCAAACCCTGAAAAAGAGACAATATTCTCCCAGAGTACAATCTAAAATTCAATGGAAACCTTTGAATACGTACCAGAGAAAGACAAAACATCCGAGGATTTTTTACAAAGTAGACTGTGAACAATGGCCCAGTAAAAAAAAAAGGTACGACTAATATTGAGAAAACTGGGAACTACAGAACATAGTAGGTTCGTAGACTTCATACTACCCAAGAAAACCACTGACTTGGATTTTTCAGAGACTATTAAGATCCTATCGGAACTATTCGGGCCTAACACAACCTTGTTCCACAAACGGTGGAAATGCCTGAACACAGTCAAAGACAACCAGCAAGATTTTCTAATGTTTGCAGCATCAGTAAACAAGCTCTGTAATGATTTTAAACTAGCCGAACTGACTGCCGATGATTTCAAGTGCTTAACTTTCGCACAAGAAGACGCAGAAGTCAGACGACGGGTACTGACCAAGCTTGAGAACGAACAAGGATTGAGTCTCCAAAAACTGGCAGATGACTGTCAAAGAGAAATATCTGTAAAGTGTGACTCAAACATTATCGAGGAATCAGGTGTGGCTCAAATTAATAAAATCAGAAGCAAGTCTACCTCCTATTCCCCTCAAAAATACAAAAGGCAAATCTCATGTCCTAAATTCCGCAGTAACCAAAACCCAAATAGGTTAATGAAACCGCCCGGACCATGTTACTATTGTGGTAAATGGCATTGGATGAAATTCTATCCAGTTAAGAACAAAAAATATTGCAAAAATTGCAATAAAAGTGGACATACTTTAACTCGGTGCTGGTACGCCAACAGAACGAGAAAACCCAAAAATAAAATTAGGCAAGCTCAATCTGACAATATAAGGAATTTAAGGAAACATGTAACTGTGGATATTTTCAATAATTCCATTAAATTCCAGCTTGACTCGGGTTCCGATCTTTCAACCATTAAGTGCCGTACTTGGCGAAAATTAAACAAACCGACCTTTTTAAAAACGGATAAAACAGCAAAATCCGTAACTGGCGAAAAGATTAATATTTTAGGCGAGGTAATACTTACAGTAACACTAAATGGAGTTACCAAAAAGATCAAAGCCTACGTATTGAAAACTTCAGATAACTTATTTGGAACAGATTGGATAGAAAAATTCAATCTTTGGGATTGCCCAATGAGTACATTTGTCGCAAGATACAAAGTACAACGTCCAATTTGGTAAATCTCAAAAAGGAATTCAAACAACAATTTCCCCAAGTTTATTCTGGCGGCCTTAGGAAATGTACTAAAATAAAAGCTAAATTCAAGGTGAAGGACGGTGCACAACCGGTATTCAAAAAGAAACGGAATGTCCCTTTCGCTGCTCTAGAGCAAATCAACAAAGAGTTAGATAGACTCATTCCAAAAATACAGAAGTCTTTGAATACTCCATCATTGCTACTCTAAGGGCAAATTGTGAAATCAAAAACATGATTGCGAGTACCATAAGAGAATTCCCAGTTACTTTGGCCGACATAAAAAGGGAGTCTCGGGAGGATGAATTCATTCAATCTATAAAAAGCAAAATTGACAACAAAGACCCCAATGTGCCTGAAGTTTTCTCCCTCTGCGATGATGTCCTACTATACAATGACCGCGTCGTGATTCCAAACAGCCTACAAAGAAAAATCCTCAGGTATTTTCACATGGGACATCCGGGGAAGAACCATACGAAAAGCTTCATGCGCTGCCATGTTTATTGGCCAAACATGGACAAGGACATATCAGACATTATAGAATCATGCAAAGGATGCACGCTTGCAGCTAAAGCTCCAACCACGAACTGCAAACCATGGCCAAACACAGACCATCTATGGCAAAGAATTCATGTCGATTTTGCAGGGCCTATAGACAACATGTACTACCTCATTGTTGTGGATAGCCACTCAAAATGGCCTGAGACCCTATAATGCAAAAGACCAACCACAAACTGCACGATCGGATTTCTACACAAGCTATTCGCGCGTTTTGGCGTGGTAGATTGTGTAGTTACAGATAATGGCACTCAATTCACATCAAGTGAATTTAGAGACTTTTGCAAGTCATATCAGGTGGACCACATTAAAACGCCTCAGTACCACCCTACGTCGAATGGCCAGGCCGAAAAGTTCGTGGACACTCTAAAAAAGTGCTTTAAAAAAGCACTAGGGACACCGACAGATAGAGCATTGCAACAGTTTTTGCAGGTGTATCGGATAACCCCTAATCCGAACACGCCTATGGGAAGCTCGCTTGCAGAAACAATGTTCACAAGGAAAATCAAGTCTGTCTTATTCGACGGCAAGCAAAGTTAAAAAAAAACAAAAACAGTATCGCCTCATAAGAAATATTTCAATCCTGTCGATAAAGTCTTTTTCAAGGCTTACAAAAACAATATAACATTCTGGGAAATAGGCACCATAAAACAAAGAATTGGCGAACTGGTCTATATTGTCCAAGGACCGAAAAACACTCACAAACGCCATTGGAACCAGCTCAGAAAATGTCGTTTGAAGGAATCGGAGGAATCCCTACAAAATAACTGTGAAGAGCCGATCGACGTAATTTTCGATCACTTCGATCTCGACACGCCCCAAGTCTCTCCTGAAGTGCGACGCTCAGGAAAGAAAAGGAAATTTACTCAACCGTTCGACGTAAATCCCAAGAGAAAAAAGTATTAAGTTTTATGTTTTTTTTTTCTCCTTTTCGAAAAAAAAAAGAACACTCTTGGAAGGGGGAAGTTTCTAAGACCGTAACATACTTACAAAATGGACTCTTCCAGGACTATATAAAGTATCCGATATAACACTCTAGGAGAAGAGGAGGAAAGAGAGAGAGAGAGTATTCTAATACCGTAGTATCAGCCGCGTACGACTACCAATATTGGACACTAGCACATAGTAACCTCCGCTATCTTTGTAACCTTTTTGTTTAATATATATTTCTTACCTCTAATTCGTGTTCTGTGATTTCCTTCCGTGGACCCGATTTTGGGCCCACATCAGTTGGTAAACATTGTTTTGGTTGAATAGTATTATAAAAACTCACTGGTAATTATTTGTGGCAGAAATGTTTCCGATGTTTCTTTAATGACGAGAAGAGGGCCACATTTTCATTAAACTGTGAGACTGTCTGTTAATTAGGGGATCATTGAACTTGTTTAGACACATTTTTCCATACAACCTTTTATCTTCCTCTTTACTTTCAGCAGCATGTAGAGATTTCTGCTTCAAAATTACTTTAGGGATTACGAGAATTAATTAATTAATGCAGATTATCTAAGCATCGGCAAGAGACCGACCTCATCTTTGCTTCAAGGACGCCCGCAAAACAGGCATGAAGGCGTTGGACATGGACATTAAAAGATAGAAAACTGGAAGTAAAAAAGGAAATACGTAGGTTTGCCGCCGAGGTAAAGCGTGCTCGACAGGAAAAAAAACAAAAAACAAAAACAAAAACAAAAACAAAAAACAATAATGCAACCTCGGGGGAGAGGAGTTCTCACATGCATTAATGTTAATCGAGACTTACTTCTTTGTGGGTTTGTACTGGCCTAACAAATGCTCCACTGACAGTAGCAGCCGAGGTATAACCCTTTGGGTGGAGGTTTCTCACGACCGAAGGATGACACACATACACAGCATCTGTGTGGCACAAAGCCGGAAATATAGTACCGGCAGTACAGATGGAACTTACTATTCAGTCATAATTTATCTAGCAAGATACGCTTGTTTACCATTACACCATGTTCAGATGATGTAATGCTAAGCAAGCGTGTCAAAATTATGTAAGATGTTCAGACGCCTCCCAACTGTTCTTCACGCTGGAATGTTTAAGCCTTATGTAATAAAACTTCATATTTAATAAGAGTAGATAGCTTCACCAATCGTCCTCTTCACAATTTTCTCGGGTCTTTTGAACAGAAGTAGATGTATATATCTTGTTTCCAATTTAGGATTGGGTTCCTGGTCCCTTTAAAAACCTATCTCTACAATATTACTTCTAACGAGTCTGCCTGATTTTTGAAATGTTACTGACTAATTAAATCTTGTTAACTTCAAGTCTGGAGTTTATCGTTGCCTTTCCATTGCCCCAGGAAGTTCACACATTTCTTTTTCTACGCTTTTAAAAACCCACACAGTAACCCTCTACCTTGAGTAGCTCTTGGGCCTTGTATTGGGTGAAAATTAGTAAAAAGTATAATCAGGAGTAATATGTGATTTACATAAAAAATAGAAAAAGAAATAAACTGAAATATTAAAATTATAGTTTTATTTTTTAAATGAAAATATCCAAGTTCTTCATTTCACTGTAGAGACAAGAGATGAAGCTATATTAATATTGATTTTATTTTAATAAGCATGTGATCATGTATTGGAATGAACCGTGATAGAGAGATTGAGTTGTACGAGAGCAGTAAAACGACTGCCTTTACCCGCGCTATCCTCGTCGGCATCGCTTAGAGAGGAACCAAGACGAGGCTATTGCGAAAATCAGAGTCTCCTCTGGGGTGGTAGACAGCTACCCGACCCTGTGTATACGAGATCTACGAGGAATTTTCGCCTGAGCTTACGGACTCTGAATCGGCCTTCGTTAAATACGGCCCTTACCACATTCCATTCTGTAGGGAGGTCTTGGCTAAATACCGAGAGTTGGGGTGGTATTTACTGAAACTTTATTGAGCTACAACATGGCCGGCGTTTAGACATATTTTTATTTCATATGTGAAGAGTTACTCAAATATGGGAGGTAACTCGGAATAGATTTTATTACAAGATGTATATTCAAATATCTTTGTAACAGAAAATGCTGAGTATCGGGGCACACCTCGATACATTTTTTTTCTAGATGAATCAAAGCATCTAGAGGGCGTTATTCAGCATAAATAGGTTTAGATTTCTTAATAATGTTTGACTTGTTAAATGATCTTATGCAAATATAGAAAAAAGTTAACACGCTGTCAATGAAAGATAACGACAATGTTAGTATCTTGTCTTCAGAAGAAAATTCATAAATGTTTACAATTTAAATAGTAAAACTAGTTGAACATGGAAAAATACCAAATACGGAAACATGGGAAACAGATTTTTCTTTTGCTCAAGTTTGTACGATAATATTTAAATTATCTTTAATAAGGTTTGATATGTCAATTTCTTATATATATATATATATATATATATATATATATATATATATATATATATATATATATATAACATTAACAGCCTTTTAATATCTATTTAATCCTATTCATTATCTATGTATCTACTACTATAGATATAGATACATACATACATATATGTATATATATATATATATATATATATATATATATATATATATATGACATAACTTTTTCACTGTTTATTTCTTTTAATCTATTTCTATCTCTCAACTTTTTCATATATATATATATATATATATATATATACGCAAATATATAATCTCTTTATCAATCTATTACTCTCTCATCTTCTCTTTCTGTATCTGTCTCTCTCTCTCTCTATATATATATACGGATATATATAACAGGTACTGATGACGGTTTCTCTCTATAAGTCTCTTTTTGTGTCGATTCTATCCATCTATCACAGTATTTTATACATATACATGCATACATCTGACTTTCTCTTGCTTTCTCTCTCTCTCTCTCTCTCTCTCTATCTATCTATATATATATATGGAGGGAGAGAGAGAGAGAGAGAGAGAGAGAGAGAGAGAGAGAGAGAGAGAGAGAGACAGAGCTGTTCCCGTTCCTAATATCTCGAACTTCTTCATATCTATTTACTTATTAATCAAGACACATGGTACATTTTAATATGAAGCCAGGAGACGTATATATAGATGTAGTGAATCTTCTCATGCATATTTATGTGTGTGCACCGGGACATAAATATTCATGGGCCAATCAGTCATAATTTGATTATGTGCACATCGTATATAAATAACGCACGACTTACAAAGATGTTTGGCTATCAATGTCGGAATATACAGAAAACGTACTGACTAATTCGTTATTTTGCTTTTATAGTGTTCTCGAGAAAGAAAAAAAAACAGACTGACCGACCAACGAACGGATAGAACTATACATACATACCTATATATATATATATATATATATATATATAAACACACACACACACACACACATATATATATATATATATATATATATATATATATATATATATATATATATATATATATATATATATATATATATATATATATCAGAATGGAACTGAGGGACAGAAGTAGATAAATAGATAACAGACAAATAGAAAGAGACTAATATAGGTAAACAGTAAATGGTGGACTCTCCCGTCGTATTCGACATATGAGGGTCAGGCAGTTCAGTTCCTAGGAACCGACAGCCATACACAATCACATATGATTTGATTATATTTTTGGAGACTTTGTGCACTCCAACCACACTTTTTGAAGGGGCAAGTAAAGAGACCTGGTGCACTACTGTATATATATATATATATATATATATATATATATATATATTAGGTTGGTGCAAAAATAATGTCGTTTTCTCACATATGTGAGAAAACGACATTATTTTTGCACCAACCTAATATATATATATATATATATATATATATATATATTTCGTGCATGACCATCCACACTTTTTGAAGGGCCGAATACAGAGACCTGATGCAGTATGTGCCACAAGGTCCCCAACCGACCCTCCGCAGGTTTTGAATTCAGAGTTGTCCTTCTACTAGACCAGTTCCCTATTCCAGTTTCCCTGAGAGCTATAATCTCCAGCTATTCAAATGTAATGTCAATCGGCATCTCCAGTTGCCTTAATCTATCCACTACCCTTCTCCTCATCTTTTCTTCTATCACTCCTATTTGATTTGATCTTGCTCCAAATTTTCTGTAACCCCTTGCGTCCTAGTGGTTTCCAGCCTTGCTTGGAGAAAAACGCTTAAAAAAAAAAATAAATAAAATAAACAAAATGAACACAAAACGATCAGCTTTAAAAAAAGGACTCCTAACTGGAAAAAGCGAATGAAAAAAAAAATGTTAACAACAAATACTTTTTCACACCCAACCCAGTTCTGCGGAATCAGAATCAACGTTGAGTTTAAGCAAGCGAATGAGCCAATTGGAGTAAAGTGCCATGCACAGTTAAATTTTTCCCATTTGTGACGAATGCAGCTATCGATTTTTTTTGCCTGCTAGCATGCTAGTTAACATTCGTGTCAGTCAATTATTGGCTCTCACGCTTGCCAATAGAATCTTCCTGCTTATTCGTGGCAGCCAGCTATAGGCTCTCACTCTCGCTAGTAGGAAATGGCCGCAAACTACATGAAAATTGCCGTAGAAGCATGAAAAAATTGATTATTTCCACTATCGATGAGAGTTGGGAAATGCAAAGTCCGTCTTGGCCTTCCCGCTAACTTGGAGTGTGTGGATGTAAATGTTGGTGCAAATCCGTCGAAAATTGCCGCCGTGCATTCGTTACACACACACACACACATCCTGCCTTATATATATATATATATATATATATATATATATATATTGTATTGGGGCCGCAGATCATTATTCAAACATATATTGTTAAATATAACATACAACGAATGTTTATTATGTTTGATCATGAGCCATTCTAAGCTTCGTATAGTTGCTTTAATTTCGGAGAAAATAAAGACTGTCCAGAATTTATTATGTTTATCGCCTATCTAAGCTTTCCGCTCACATGGGCTATCGTCAGAGTAGTTATATGAACATTTCAACAAAGCTATTCAACATGAAGTTGATATCATCTTATGTTTACATTAATTAAGTAAACAGAGGATAACG
This sequence comes from Acanthosepion lycidas, assembly GCA_963932145.1. Classification (NCBI taxonomy): domain Eukaryota; kingdom Metazoa; phylum Mollusca; class Cephalopoda; order Sepiida; family Sepiidae; genus Acanthosepion; species Acanthosepion lycidas. The sequence continues at coordinate 76,031,035 of OZ010605.1, forward strand.
ATTGACTTTGCATTTAAATTTTTGACGAGCGAAGTTTACAAGAAATAAGAAACTGGAAGAGAGTTCCCCTAGCGAGAAGTGTGAGAGAAAAAAAAACTGTTAGCATCGAACTTCCAATTCAACTCTTAATTTTTGAGACCTCAAGGCCAATCTAGTACTGCACTTACATTTGTAACGTCTAGGTAACTAAGTGGGAGGTTCATCAGGATAATTACCATGCAAGTATTTATAGAAAATGCACAGGGAAGCTTTGATACAGCGGTGTTTACTTGGCTGAATCCGAGATGCCAGGTCAGGACTAATACAACCGCAGATACTACTTTAGAATTTATCAAGAATATCTAAATATATAGCATGAGCACAGGTACATATGTGACAATATTATTCAAAGCAGGGAAGTATGGATAAGTTTTAAATATTTAAGATAGTTTCAGGAGAGAAGAATTGTCCGCAGGCAATATCTGGCAGCAATATTCAAAGCATGAACGAATGGGAACACCGATCCCTCTCTCTGGTGCAATGAGAGGGCGCGGTCACCGGCAGCTGTGCCACGGGGCTGGGGACATTTCAGTATAATTTTCGTTAGTTGCGACTCTGTCCTTTGACGGAGTAATCTCTGAGTGCACTTTGCCCAAAGAGAGAGTCGCAAGACAGAGATGATAATTAATGTGTTACAAACCACTCGAGAGTGTAATTTGTTTTACTCACGAGATCAAGTTGTGACAAAAGGTCGGTTTAATATAGGGAGCCTGAGCGTGTGCACCCGGACGAGGAACAAAAATTGCTCGATCTCCGCAACCGAATGGTTAATGTATAAATAATTTTTTTATTTTTAGTAAATTTCAAAATCTCTCCTCACTTCCCTAACATTTTGCCATGAACACAAACTCGCAAGTCCGCCGTCAATATATTATAAATTTTTCCTTGAGAAATGTTTCGACGATCCCCAATATTTTCGATTCATCAATTTGGAAATTTGCAACGAACAGACTACATGTTAATTCGACAGGATTGAACAGGGATCATTTCCCCGTATTTCAAAACTAAGTAGAACATTTTCAGACCGGTTTTATTACTCCTCGAACTGTTCTACGATCGAACAGACGCCTGCCTGGATGATTTCCAGACCACTATAATCTTAACCTCTTCAAGTCAACTCAGTCTTTATCTGTCGACTTTTTTTTCCATAATTTGCTAATAATAGTTTCTTTGATGGGTTTTTGTAGGATTTATAAAATCTTTGATAGGTTTGTGTATGATTTATAAATTCTCTGATGGGTTTTTGTAGGATTTATAAAATCTCTGATAGGTTTTTGTAGGATTTATTAATTCTCTGATGGGTGTTCATAGGTTTTATAAATTCTCTAATGGGTGTTTGTGGAATTTAAAAATTCTCTGATGGGTTTTTGTAGGATTTATAAATTATCTGATGGGTGTGTGTAGAAATTATAAATTCTCTGATGGGTGTTTGTAGGATTTATAAATTCACTGATGGGTGTTTGTAGGATTTATACATTCTATGATGGATGTTTGTAGGATTTATAAATTCCCTGATGGGTTTTTGTAGGATTTATAATTCTCTGATGGGTTTTTGTAGGATTTATAAATTCTCTGATGGGTGTTTGTAGAATTTATAAATTCTCTAATGGCGGTTTGTAAGATTTATAAATTCTCTGATGGGTGTTTGTAGGATTTATAAAATCTCTAATGGGTGTTTGTAGAATTTATAAATTCTATAATGGTTGTTTGTGGGATGATAAATTCTCTGATAGGTGTTTGTAGGATTTATAAATTCTCTGATGTGTATTTGTAGAATTTATAAATTCTCTAATGGCGGTTATAAATTCTCTGATGGGTGTTTCTAGGATTTATAAATTCTTTAATGGGCGTTTGTAGAATTTGTAAATACATTGAGAGGTGTAGTATTTATACATTCTATGATGGATATTTGTAGGATTTATAATTCTCTTATGGGTTTTTGTATGATTTATAAATACCTTAGTCGGTGTTTTTAGGATTTATAAATTCTGTGATCGGTGTTTGTGGGATTTATAATTCTCTTATGGGTTTTTGTATGATTTATAAATACCTTGGTCGGTATTTTTAGGATTTATAAATTCTATGATGGGTGTTTGTGGGATTTATAAAAGCATCCAAAACAAATTGAAGATGATGAGACAAATAGAAAATTTTTAATCAAAGACGTTTTTCACTGGAGATAAGATTATGTTTTCTTTGGCGTCATCTGTTCGAGTAAAAAGAGAACGACCCAAGTATGTTATGATATGGATCTTTGAGGATATTTTGTTTGTCGTAAATCATATTAATTTATTCTAGATTGAATGGAGTCTGTATGTCTGTCTACTTATTTGTTTCATCTATATCTGTATCAGAGTTATCAGGCATATACATGTTGTCATGGACCCTACCTAGAACGACAGAATGAACTCTTCCTAAAGCTATATATACTACGTCTCTCAAGAGAGACGAACGGTATTGAGACGGTAGTGAATCGAGTCGAGCTGATAGTAGTTCACTCTCAACCAGTCTGACAGTCATAGTAACACCTTCCACTTCTTGTATTATTTTTCGTGTAATATTTTATTTGTTATTTCTACTGTTGTGTTTCGCGTTGTTCTTCCATAGTCCTAACGTTGGAGCATAACACATGTATTACATCTCATTTGTATGTTTTGTATACATGCATACATATAAATACCAAAAGATATCTCACAACATACATCATTTCTATTCAAACAGTAACTATTTACCTAAAGAGGCACGAAATCATTGTTAGTCCTGGGCATGACGATAAACTACATCCGGAAGCAATGCCTCTGATTGAGAAATTGGATGTTTTGACGAGCGTGGAATCATATCTTAATTGATGTTGTTCTCAGATCAACCTTGATCCGAGGTGCTAGTGTTAGGACAAATAGTGAACCTCCAAACCAAAGCAAAGCAATATGAAAGTAAAAAAAAAAAATCCATTTTTATTGTAAAGATACCAGCAATACATTTTTATATAAAATACCAACAAAATATATTTATAGTAAAATTACCAACAAATTGTAGGGACTTCAACGAAATCCGTTTAAAATACTACCATCAAGCCAACACGAAAGGAATCTTTCATGACATTTGTCCATATAAAATCTTTATAATTTCTTAAAGAAATCAAACTGTATTTCCAAAATATAAATGTTTGAAAATTGAGGGAGTTTTCAGTTTAAAGTTTGTGTTGAAATCGATTTGTGTTGAAATCGATTATTGGTTTTTCGCGGTTTTTCAATAAAAGCAGTGGCATAGAAATAGAACGGAGGTATTGTTGAGCACGTCATGATGTAAGTAACCTTCATACCGGGTCTGAAAAAAATTGGAGGAAAAAGTTGAATTTATCGATTTTTGATCGGATTTATCAATTATTGATTTTTTTTAAATGATCGATTTCTTACACCAAGAACCTATCTCTTACCATCGTACAATGTATGTACCAAGTTTGGTGAAAATCATTTGGATGGATATCCATTGAAAATTTATCACACAGACAGACAGACACGCACAGACATCAGTTTTATATACACTACGTGCCAAATTATTATCGAGATAACTTTTTTCTAATATTTCAAAAACCCTCCAATCAATTCACACAATATTTTCACACAATGTTGGCAATACAGACCTGCGCAAGTACTGAAATCTTCGTACTGATCTGCGCAAGGTAAACAAACTGGCGCCGTATTTGTTATCAGCACGGTGACCACGAAGGACCCTGAACTTACCATTCAGGAGCTTTTCACCCGCATTGGGGATCCTACTGTGTCTAAAAGTACTCGGTGTCGGTATCCGAGGGAAATAGCAACAACAGTGAAACCTGTATTGAAGCCTCCGTTGACGAGAAATCACATTCAAAATCGACTGAAATGGGCCGGGGACAATATGAAGATTGACTTCTCTAAAGTTTTGTTCACAGACGAAACTCGAGCAACACTTGATGGGCCAGATAGATTGTGCAAAGGCTAGGTAATGAACGGACAGAATCGCCATCAGCGTTTGAGACGCCAACAAGGCAGTGGAGGCATAATGATCTGGGGTGGTATTATTGAGAAAAATATTAGTGGGCCCATGGAGAGTACCAGATGGCGTCAAATTGACTGCTAATGCATACATAGCGTTTATGAAGGAGCATCTTGAACCGTGGATGAAAAGGAAAAGAGTTGCTTTCAGAAGGGCCATTGTTTTTATGCAAGATAATGCTCCCTCACATGCTGCTCACAAGACTACTGAATATTTGAAACAGTAAGGCTTCGATGGACCTCGAAAAATGAAGTGGCGAGCAAATTCTCCGGGTTTGAACCCAATCGAAAACCTTTGGAGCATCGTACGCCAACGGACGACAATTCAGCAGCAACGCCGAGTTGTGGGAAGCAATTCTTGACATATCTCGCGTCAATACAGCAGATGGCATCCTACAATTAACAAATTCTATGGATCGTAGACTTCTTCAAGTAATTTCGAAACTGGGAAAGCACATACCCTATTAATTTGTTTATAACTGTGCCTTTGTTTGTATCTGTTATTATTTGTTTGATTATATTATTTATTAGCTTCTTTTGATCATAAACATTCACGTGCAACATTAATAAACGTTTTATTTGCTCAATTCTGGGAATTTGACTAAGCCTTTTTAATAATTTGGCACACTCAAATCACCGTGCTGATAACAAATATGGCGCCAGTTTGTTTACATAGCACAGATCAGTACGAAAAATTCAGTGATTGCGCAGGTCAGTATTGCCAACGTTGTGTGAAAATTCTGTGTGAATTGATTGGACGGTTTTTGAAATAGAAAAAAAGTTATCTCGATAATAATTTGGCACGCAGTGTATATAAATGGAGTGAGAGAAAAAGTTAGGTTAATACCGTACATACTTGAGTATAGTGCGAGTTTTAACGATTGTGTTTTACGCCAAAAAAAATATGATGTCGCATTATATACGGGTAATTTTTTTGAAGAGGTTAAAATCAATGCCAATTTGGTGACCGGTTGCACTATCCCTCAGCTCAAGTGATACCTTGCATTATGACTCTGTAATCCTGACAAAATTGTTGCATTTGAATGGCAATACACCAGCGATGTAAACACTTATGAAATGATGATGAATGCAAATTTGAGATGAGAAAATATCGATTAATTCTTCCTTAATATATTATATTGTTGATTTTAAGTGTCTTGTCCTTCATATAATGACAAAAGAGATGATATGTGGCTACGTAAGAGGCGTGTCCAGGATAAAGGAGCTAACATAATCAGGCATGAATGAAAACAAAAATTCGTTATCAAAAACTTCATATGAGATATTTAAAGGCATGCATTTCCTCCCCGTTTTGGTGTAACTTTGTTCAAAAATGAATGAAAACCACTTATTTTTTATAAAATATTTCCAGACTTCTGCCCAGTAAGGCAATATTTGACGACGTTATTTTTATAAAATATCTCCAGACTTAGCCCACTACTGCAATATTTGACTACGTTTTTATTTTTATTTTTTTTTTTTTGTAAAATATATCCAGACTTATGCCCACTACTGCAATATTTGACTACGTTATTCTTACTAATATTGCTCAGGATCTGCTGTTACATTATACACGAGCTATATGAAAAAAATCGGTATTTTCTCAAAATATTTCAGGGGTCGCACTATACAGGAAAGAAGAGTATATGTGGCATGGAAAAATAAAAGATGATTACCTCGATTTATATAGTCAGTAGAGAGAGATTATTCCAACTTTTCTAATAAAATTGCATGGATTCATAATGGGCGGACAGAGACTTTGACAACATAAACTACGGAGAGGACACTGAGCAAAGTGAAAGAAAGAACTGTTAAGTTAAGAAAAGAAATGTTTGTAGCAAATGTAATAATATTAGTTTGGTGCAAAAATAATGTCGTTTTCTCACATATGTTACTATGTGAGAAAAATCTATTATTTTTGCACAGTGTAAATTAGGTAGTAGTTCGTTGTTGCTTTTTTTTTTTCAATAATCTTTTAACCCCATGCAAGCTGATAATTTCACTAACACGCACGGAGGCGACAGAGTTTAAACAGAAATGAGAAGTTAGGGAGTAAACAGACCAGTAAAAGTACAGATTCAAATAGATAAAAGATGGCAATTGATGTTGAATTTAAATCTTTGAAGAACTTATGTGACAGGGAAGTATTAGGTTGGTGCAAAAATAATGGCGTAATAATATCGTTTTTTGACGTTAAAAAATACGTAAAAAAAAAAAAACGACATTATTACGTCATTATTTTTGCACCAACCTAATAACAAACGCAAAGAGAGTTCTACAGGCGAGAAGTGCGAGGAAAACTATTAGAACAAAAGTTAAGGATACATTTCCCTATTTTAACAGTACAAAGCTTAGAATTCGTTGGTCTGTCTACTCTAGTAGTACACTTAAATTCATGCGTTTGAGGTGTTAGGCAGGGACTCTTATTAGAATAATTGCCATTAAAATATTTATTGAAAATTCAGAATCAAACCATGCTGGAAAGTAACTGAATTCGAGATGTCAGATCAGAAGCGATGACATTTGTTCAGTGTGTGAAGAATTTTATCAATGAGATATTTAGCATGTGCGCGGAAATTGTAAGTAGCTTACTGTATTTGTTCAAATTACTGGATTTCACTTTCGCTCAAATGCACACTTTATGTATCGTTATTACCATTGACGGAAGAACTCTTGGATCTCCTTTTGTGGATAGCAAGCAGCTATATCGCATTCTATTGGATTTCTTCGACTTCGTTAAATCTTATTCCTTTCAAACGGAATTTTCATTTTTGAATTTCGAAAGGTAGCGATCTAAGGAATATCAATTCTTATCGGACTAGGGGAATGTTGCGCACGGCTAAAAACTTGCAAAATCCTCTCTGTGGTGTGGTGAGTCGATCAGATCTTACACGCGTTTCTTCAAAGCACTGCTATAAGAAATATAATACATAGTGAGTATCTGTGACCAAGTTCAAGCAGCCTCACTCTCCGTACTTTTATTCCATTACCATAGTAACATACCCATTGATATATATTTAACATTGAGAAAATTTAGCATGTGCGCGTGAGGTAGTGCTTTATCGTCAAGGAAGTTGTAAGGATCTTACTGAATTCGTTGAAATTCTGGGAGTTCCCCTTCGCACAAATACAATTGTCACATTGTTGCTAGCAGTCACAGAAAGAAAACTGCAAAATCTACTTGAAAAGGTAGTGAAGGAAAACCAGAAGAAAGGACTAAACATCAAATGCAAGAAGACAGAATACATAGTTGTTAGCAAGAAGATGAGCTCAAAATGCAAATCACAAAAGGCAAATACCAAAATCAAAGAATTACAAAATGTAAATATCTAACAGAGGACGGGCATGTGCGACATTGAAATACGAAGATGGACTGGGATAGCCAAAGATACTTTCCAAAAGATATGCAGATTATTAAGAGACAGAAAAACTTCGTTAGCAACAAAGAATACTGAAATCTTCCGTAATATTTATCATCCTATATGGTAGTGAATGCTGGACGAGTAGCTCAAATATCAAGAAGAAACTTGAAACAACAGAAATGTAGTTCTACAGAAGGATGCTGAGGATAACATGGACCGAACATATGAGAAGCGATAGAAAATGGAATCGGTATTTGAAGAAAATGGAAACAAAAAGTAAACTATTAATTAACATCAGGAAGAGGCAGCTGAAATTTCTGAGGTGCGTAATGAGGAAAGGGGGCTTGTAAATTCTGATACTTATAAGGCAAACTGAGGTAAATAGGGACAGAGGAAAACAGTGCATAAGGATGAGCATAAGTAAATGGATGGGTGAACAGGGCTTAACAGAAAGCAGAAAAACAGAATTTATTAGGAGCTAATAAGTAAAGAAAATTATGGAGAGACATGATAGCCTACATCCTGAGAGGACACAGCCCATAATGAAGAAGAAAAAACCAGTTTCTCATATATATATATATATATATATATATATATATATATATATATATATATATATACTCAACTGTCAAGGGGTTGCTCCCAAGAAACTATGCTTTGGTGTGTACTAATGTTTAGATTTCTTCATTTAGCTGCCCGATATTGTCAATTCTTCGTCTATAAAAATAGTAAATGTAATACAATATATATATATATATATATATATATATATATATATATATATATATATATATATATATATATATATATATATATATTGTCATCCACATATAGGACTGTCTCGCTGTATCACAACAGATCAGTGCGGCTAGACATCTGTTTGCTTCAAGCCGGGATCGAAACCAACCAGTTTGGCATCGAAGTTTCTACACTTGAGCTATCAGCGCACTGCAGACGGAAAGGAAAATACAAGCGTATTATTTTTACGAATGTAAACAAACGTCAGGCAGCCTTAATGCTCGATTTATTTTTAATGAAGAACGTTGCATTATTTGCTGCTGTTTAGAATAACCCTCACTCTCAACAGTGATCAACCGAAATTATCGAGAACATGGTAATAATATATATAATATATATGGAGGTACGGCGAGTAGTTCATAGCGGTTCGGATTGAAGAATAGGAGAGGATTCAATACGAAACCATTCCATTCAGTTACGTACTATTAGCCTTGGAAAAGGTATTAATCATCTTCTCTTTCCAGCTATGGGTAAATAGCAGGACAGACTGTGTTCTATAGCATTGGATGGAAACTGGTCTAGGAGAAGAACAACTCTAAATACAAAGGTCGTTTGAGGACGTAGTGCACCAGGTTTCTGCATTCGTCCTTTCAAAAGCCTTCACCACTATAATCAAATCATATGTGCTAGGGTCTGGCTGTCCGTTCCTATGTTTATGTGTTTGTGTGTGTAATAAACGAAGAACATAAATAATCTTCACACACAGCTTTACAACTTTAAATATTTTTTACTATTGAGTATAAAAGTAATCTTTGATTTCTTTCAAGTTGAAAGAAACGAGTTACAATTTTTTTCAAACAAAGTTCAACAAAATTATTTTGTTTTTCTTTTTTTTTTAACACAAAAGAAATGAATTGCGTCGGTATGAGTGAAAGTCTGTATGCGACTACATAACGCGGGGATCCCGTATTTATCTTGCCTTATTCATGAGTGGAATTTTCCATTAGCTAGCGATGAGCCCTATTATTACTGATTCTAATATTCTTTTTCTTATATAATATGGTTTAAAATGCGGAGTCTATGGCTGGAATATAATTCCAATAAATAATTATGCGAAAGAGTGAATAGTCAGTATCGAGTAAAACTCCTGGCCAATAATTTACCGAAAAACCTGAAAAGTGACTTTTTGAATTTACGCGGTGATATTTATATGATAAAGTATGGATCAAGGAAGCTTACAGTTTGATTTACTAAACTCAGAATTTTATTGTTTGACAAATAAATTTCCCAATTTTAAGTATCTATTTTTAAGAGGGAATCTATTACTAATCTTTTTCTCTCAAATTTTATATCACACACAACGTACATATGTTCGTTAGCAATTTGAAACCTTTGATAGCATTTGAGATAATGTCACTTATTGGTTGATAAATGGTATTGTGGAAATCTGAACTTTGAATCCGTGAAAATGAAATATGAGTTGAGTTTTGTCTGGGCTGATCCTCGTACGGAATTAATATTTTTATTGATATTACTTAAATCTATTGAATTTTTCTACAATTTTAAATGGGGTTACACACACACACACACACACATTACATATATATATATATATATATATATATATATATATATATATATATATATATATTACCTGGGTTTAAATTTAAAACTACGGATCTATAGTAAAGAAGTTACAAATCGGTTTAG
>OZ010605.1:76045920-76065920 GCA_963932145.1 Acanthosepion lycidas
ACAATCGCTCAAGCGTCGATATAATTTTCAGACTAGTTTCTGTTAGCGGTCTCTAAAACAGCTATAACCTCCTGTAGGAGAAATAAAAAAATGTTGATGGGAGGGGAAAAAAGTGCAGTGCGTCGCTCGCCGGAAATGGATTGCGTGACTCTGGACAGTTGTGAAACAGACACCAACACAGTAATGCCTACTTCGACTTCCTCTTTGTCCGTCCGTCCGTCCGTCCGTCCAGCTCTATTACACGCTGTCCGCCGAATGACTCCCTGACATTTGGTGCTGCTGCCAACCCGCTTTTTATGCTATTCCAAGACGGCCAAAATTTGCATGTGAGCAAATATAGCCTCGTTTTGGACGAGATAGGCACGCATAAATTGTGTCTTCAATAGCGGCCATATTTCTTTTTGTCATCACTTTGCAGGCAAGAAACGTTCGCGCTCGTTTTAGGTCTGAGGTAAGTCATGTCTTTCGTCGCACCTCCATTTTAGACTAAGGAAAATTTCGAAAGCATCAAGTTTTAATTCCAAATTTAAACAACAATTTTCTACTAGGTTACTTACGACCACATTATGACGAAAAGACTAAATCCCCTAGCATATATCTAATCATCTTTATTTTAAATATGACTAAAATAAAAGAAACTCAGGTGAAAAGATGCAATCGACCCCTCTGCGGATTATGCTGTTACCTATTGGAAGTCAAAGAATTTAACTTCAAAGAGAGATCCAAATTTAAAATTCAAAATTATTTCTCATATTGCTCAGAGAATTTAATATACATAATAATATGCTTAAGTTGCTATGAACTTTACATTGGTCAAACCGGCAAGACAATACGACAAAGTATGACATTTCATCGCCAACAAATTATGGATCCCTACACCAGATAAATATCGGAATGCGGAGGACGAAATCTGAGAGATTTTAATATCTTCCCATTCTACCATTGTATTAGGTTGGTGCAAAAATAATGACGTAATAATGTCTGTTTTGGCGTATTTTTAACGTCAAAAAACGACATTATTACTTCATTATCAAAATCAACGAACAAAGGCGTATTAATAAAGAAATTATATTTATCAACAATTTTGAACCAACACCCATTTAACTGCATAAACCAGAGACACGTCTCTCAAAATAGATGCCATCATATTTTCATTATCATAAGTGACATATAAAACCAGTTACGACCCTTGATTTTTTTTTCATTTGCTGCATAAGCGTAAATACGTGGGAAGATAAACATTTACATACTTTTTGAAAAGCTAAAACCAAAGTTGGTTAAAATAAATCATTTTTTTTTTCTGAAAACCCATATTTAAATCAATTTTAAATTTAATATTTCTCCGTAAAAATCCATGCATTATAAATATTGCATATCATTATGTAACATATTAGGAGTTTTTTCCAAATATTATTTTCTCTCTCTCTCTCTTTCTCTCTCTCTTTCTCTCTCTCTCTCTCTCTCTCTCTCTCTCTATATATATATATATATATATATATATATATATATATATATATATATATATATATATATGTATGCATGTATGTATAAATGATATTAAAAAGGAAAACAGGAGTAGAGGTGACAGGACTTGCTCCAAAGATTAGCCATAAACAAAATAAATTTTCTTATCCCCACATTTTATCTAATGCCCTATTGACCTACATACAGAACCTGCCATGGAACTAAATGAATACTGCCACTTGATCTAAACATCAGATTGAAATATATATATATATATATATATATATATATATATATATATATATCGGAAAAAGAAATTGAAAATGAAATGGAGTATTTTTTTTTAAATATTTATTTAGTGTAACTTTACCGGTTTCACAATGCTATGATTTTGAAAAGTTAAAATGAGATGGAGGAATGTGTGGATTCTAACATGATCTGTTTCAGAATCAGACTGGTTTGGGGGAATATTTGAATTTCATTAAAAAGTGCCTCCATTTGTTTAAAATGTAATCTGATTGGTTGATTATGATTTTGTTATCAGAATTTGGTAGTGCCATAATTCAGTGAGTGACGGCTTGCGACAGATTTAAGTAGTACATTGCAACATGGTGTTAAGCTGTTCATGTCAACAAAGCGTTAAGTGGTTCATGGAAACAATGTGCCAGGGATTCACGTTTATTGCTCAATGTACAAGGATTACAATTAAGTGTGTGTGTATAAAAATAGATTTGGTGATTCCTACTTTGTTGGAATGTGGTGGATAATGTAAATTCAAGAAAAATGATAATAGCAATAAATACGATGAAGGTGCTAACGAAATAAAGAGGCATTCTACTTTAGTGGGGTTGTATATACAAATATGTTATGGTTCAGTAAGTAGCCACGTGCACAAGTATTTTAATTTTTTATTGGTGTCACATCATCAAATTTAATAACAGCAGTTACCTTTGGATATTTATTTAGCACGATTCTCCATGCATGCGAAAGAAAAAAATCATTTTCACATGTCTGAAAATATATCTCGATAAACACAGTTGACCCAACGAATCAAAATACCTTAGTTACGATTGCAGGAAGGAATGAAGATCTTTCTTGTAGTTTCAATAAATCAGTTGAACAGATAAAGACGACGATCCCGCCAATATTTACCAAGCTTATAAACTTACCCTTTTTTCCCGTCCACCCGTAAACAGCTTACTTATGAGGAAGAATAAATTTGTAAACTGTCATTTCTCGAGGTGAAACTTTCACGGATCTCCTTCGTCAATCAGAAATTAAAATTATTTAATTATTCTACCCTGACGAGCATGAATATTTCTGAAGTTACTTTTAATTTGATATAAAACGAGGGTTGAAAGTTAATAGAAGTTTGACATCTGATTCTTAACGGCGGTGGTGCGGCACATTAAATGTGTCGCGCGATCCTCTTAAATGTGCCGAGAAAATATTGTCACGGCATCTCTGTCTCTGTCTCTCTCTCTCTCTGTCTCTCTCTCTCTCTCTCTCTCTCTCTATATATATATATATATATATATATATATATATATATATGTATATATATATATGTAAATATATGTATATGTATATATATATATATATGTATATATATATATGTATGTATATGTATATGTATATATACATGTATATATATCTGTGTATATATATATGTGTATATATATATGTGTATTTATATATATGTATATGTATATATATGTATATATATATATGCATATATATATGTATATATATAGATATATGTGTATATATATGTGTATATATATATATGTATATATATGTATATATATATATGTATATGTATATATACATATATATATATATGTATATATATATGTATACGTATATATACATGTATATATATATCTATATATATGTATAAATATGAGTATATATATGTATATGTATATATATATGTATATATGTGTATATATGTGTATATATATGTATATATGTGTATATATATGTATATATGTATATATATGTATATGTATGTATATATATATGTGTGTGTATATATATGTATATATATGTGTATATATATGTGTATATATATGTACTTGTATATGTATATATATATGCAGATGTATATATGTGTGTATATATGTATATATGTGTATATATATGTATATATGCGTATATATATATATATGTATATATATATGTATATATGTACTTGTATATGTATATATATGTATATATATGCAGATGTATATATGTGTATATATATGTATATATGTGTGTATATATATATATATATGTATATATATGTATATACTTGCATATGTATATATATGTAGATGTATATATGTGTATATATATATGTATATATGTGTATATATATGTATATATATATATGTATATACATATGTATATGTGTGTATATATATAAGTAGATATATATGTATATGTATATATGTATATATATTTATTTGTATCTGTATATATGTTTATATATATATGCATATATGTATATAAATGTATATGTATATATATATATGTATATGGATATATATATGTATATGTATATATATACATATATTTATATATATGTATATATATATATGTGTATATATATATGTATATATATATATATGTATATATATATATATTTATGTATATGTATATATATGTATATGTATATATATATGTATATATATATTTATGTATATGTATATATATGTATATGTATATATATATGTATATATATATTTATGTATATGTATATATATGTATATATATATATGTATGTATATATATATATATATATATATATATATATATATATATATATGTATATACATTAAGAAATGGACAAAGTCCACCAATTTTATTTATTAAAGACATTTTTATGTTTAACGTTCTTTTTATAGATACAAGTATTTAAGTAAATGCTCTGTTCATAATAAACAGTATTAAATAACATTTACCGGCCTGAATGTCCGAGAAATTTTCATAGAAAATATTCGTCATTTGACAGAATTTACTGCTTATAAACTTCAATCTTCCATGAAACCCCACTTTAAACCGCCCTTGTGCCACATGCTGCCCTCGTGGGGGGTGACTAAATACCGTTCAGTACGAAGTCGGGCGACTGGCTGATCGGTTGAACTCTCACCCTTCTGGCGGGTTGGAACCTGAACGAGGCTACGCCGAACGGCGGAGTCTCTTTCGGGGAGGTAAACCGACCCTGAACCCGTTTATACGGGTTCAAAAAGCATATTTTTTGCCGAGCCAACGTGCTCTGATATCCCACGTTAAACCGGCCTTGTGCCACATAATGCCCTCGTGGATGCGGGGTGACTAAATACCGTTCAGTCCGAAGTCGGGCGACTTGCTTATCGGCTGATCGGTCGAACTCTCTCCCTTCGGGCGGGGAGGAACCCGAACGAGTGTACACGCCGAAGGGCGGGGTCTCTTTCGGGGAGGTAAACCGACCCTGAACCCGTTTATACGGATTCAAAGGACATATTTTTGGCCGAGTTCACGGGCTCGGAGATCCTGCGTTAAACCGGCCTTGTGCTACATGATGCCCTCGTGGGGGGGGGACTAATTACTGTTCCGTCTGAAATCTGGAGTGAGTTCAATCGGAAGTCTGGAGTGAAGTCCGTCAGAAGTCTGTCAGTCAGTCAGAGCGAGTGAGTCAGTCAGTCAGTCGAGTCAGAGGCAGTCCGAAACAGATTCGCGTTCAGGCAATTACTACTAAACCTGATTGATCGTACTAACACTTTCTACTTCTATGTATATATTCCTGTTTGTAATATATCTGTGTTATTCCATACCTGTGTTCGAGTTCTTTTTTATTTGTTCTACGTTGGACTATCACCGTGGTACAAGGAAGCGGACCATAACAGTTTAATTTCATAACATTTACATGTGTACACTTTAAAAATATTGATATGTGTGCCATGATATTTTCATCTGTTCCAAGATGTGACTTTGTTTAAAAAGTTTGAGAAACACTGTGTTTGACGTGTGAGTTGAAATCTAAAGTTTTAATTGCAGTGTTATTTTTTCCTAGATTCGATGCAGTTTCGAAATACACAACAGTACTATCTTCTTGATATTTACTGAATTAGTCTCAGTAAGATCTAAGACAGTGATTCCCAACCAATTTTGGACCATACTGCATTTTGGTATTTCTAAAATTCTGGTGCCTCCCCCTCCCCTGTGATATTTAATTATTACATATTCAAAATTTAATGTAATTCCCTTAAAGGAAGCTTAAAAGGTCATTAAAATGGTGTCTAAATAAGGCTACAAATAACATGGCGTCCATCAAAGAGAAAAAATTAAAAAAAAAACAACAAAACGACAGTTATATATATATATATATATATATAGTTTCAAAACATATAATAGAGAACTGAATGGTAAAAATATAAAATATTTGAGGGAAAAGTTATTGCATAATATACTTTGATATTTTAATCATGAAATAATAATGCAAAAAAAAATTTGAGCATTTGTATAGTTCACCGATGGGCGCACATCCTATGCATGCCCTACTACAAAATTACCATAAATGCAGGTTTTTGGCGAAGGATCCACAAGGGAGTATAACCTCGTTCTATTCCCATACACGTCTCCTAGGCTCCGTTGGTCTAGTCTCACTTTCTGTCGACCTGCAGCCGCTCAGTTCGGACCCCGCTTGTTCCAGCTATTAGATAAGGTGAGTAATGCAGCTTCCAACTTATACTTGGGAAATGTAATGACTCCTCTTCTTCTCCACCTAAGATACGGTTAAATAGACCGGGTTCTATAGCTTTGGATTGCTACTGGTCTACCACAGAAAGAAATGGCAATCTACTGCGGGAAAAACTGCCTGGTCAGTCATGTATTGATAGATACATGAACGCCTAAGCGTGTATCACGCATGGCATATAATTGATTGACAGCTTCCAAACTGGTGTCAGTATATGTCGTCGATAGTCCAATCTTGGTTCTTTCGGACGAAATTATTTAATCATTTAGTCAATAACCTGTGTCCTTATTGTAGACAACTCACTGGAAATAAAGTTAAGTTTTTACCGAAGGAAAAATAATGCCAGTTTTGGTTAAATATAGACAATTTAATGAAGGGGAATTATATAATTTACAATCGAATATATCTTATATCTATTAACAGAAAAAGATTAGGAGGCGGCGACATGTAATCTCGATGTATCTGTTCAGTATGGTTCAATCAGAAATTCATTTGAATATTGGGTCCCTCCCTCCTGCGTTTATACAACTGTATGTGTCTCTGACGACCCGTCTGTCTGGCGTCACAGCTTGTCTCTGTCCGTATATTAAAATCATGCTGAATTTATAAATAATTCTCCGTTCACATATTAAACTGTTCACAAGCCAAAAAAAAAAAAAAGAAAAAATCGATTTTTCATTGTTTAAAGTTGGGGTTAAAAGACCAAATCTTATAGTTTGATTTTACACCATTTCATTCAGAGCCATTGCTGCAAAATTCAAAATATATTAGGCTGATATATTCGTCAGAAACAAAGTAAAAAACATATGTTCTGACCTGTCCAATTCCATGACGCTCCTGGCCTCTTAACAAATATTTATGCCTAAGAAATTTAATAACAGCTAGAATAATCCATTCCAAATCGTCGCCTTGAAATTTACAAACTACAATATTTACCAATAACAAGTTATCTTGTTATAGAAGTCTGTTTCACAAAATAGCGACTTGCCAAGAAGCTTTCTGACTGTTAGGTCCCCCTTGTCGATGCAATGCGTAATGAGTGATTGTAATTCAATCCTGTGTATGTTGTAAAGCAGGTATCGTCTCTAAAGTTCATCGCTCGCGACAAAAAAAATAAAATGATACGCGTCTGAACATTTGGCTGGAAAGATGTGAAAGTATAGTCATAGGATTGCAAACATTTGACACTAATCTTCCTTTGGCTTTAGAAATCACCATAAAAAAATTATAAGTTTTTACCTCACTACTTTATCTATCTTAGTCATCAACCGTTGGATTTAGTTTTTTTTTTATATATATAATCACGGTTATTTTTATCATAGTTATAATAATATGACCTATTTCCTTATATGGAAACATTCAGCATTCATTGTCAGAGCAGCTAGTGCTAATCAAGTTAGGCTTTTCTTCACTCCTGGGTCATGGGGTGGGATGAAAATGTATATTATTTGTGAATATGGACCTTAAGAATGTTTTATAATCTACTGACCTTCAACTTGAGAATAGTTACGTACGCAAACTACTAACGTCCCGCCCCTCTGGAATGAACAGAATTACAGAAGAGTTCCATAAGATTTATACTAAGTTGTTTGATTAATTCCTCTTAGTAAGTAATTAACTAACAGAAAATTCAAAGATGAACAAATGAACATCATATTAAGCTTCCAGCGTTTTATTCGTTTTAACGGATTGATTAAATGTACGGCTTTTTTTTTTCATTACAAGTTAAGCAACTTTTGTACAAAGACAATTTTTTGTACTTTTTTATACATGAACATTTTTTAATATATATTTTGAAAAAGATAGACATACTGTTGAAATAATATTGAAAATCGTCAAACACTGTCATTTGTTTTTCTCCTCTTAAATTATTATGTTCTATTAATTGCTGAAGAATTACGTCAATCATTTTGTCTTTTTAATAATAATAATGATAATAATAACCAAATAATATAATACAATATATGTAATAATATAATATATAATAATATAAAATATATATGTAATAATATAATATATAATAATAAAATATATATATATGTAATAATATATAATATAATAATATATAATAATATAATATAAATATAATATATAATATAATAATATATAATAATATAATATAAAATAACAAAAAATATATATATATATGTAATAATATAATATATAATAATATAAAATATATGATAATATAATATATATAATTTCTTTATTTTTTGTCTAATCTATTTTACTGGCTAATACTCATCCAAACGTTGGCGGATTTCAAATTTTAGCTGCATCTTACTCCCTGATAATCGAACGCCATGCACTACTTTCAGTAATGTTAAATTAAAACTTATCAATTATAAATCCTAGATCATCAAAAACTATGGCGTCTCATTAACTATCTGCCATATCTTAATATTCTTCTCATCCTGAATCCTAGTCATGCGTTCATATAACTCAACGGGTTTAGTAATTCTTTAACTTGAGGGGCTCTTGAGCATATACTGTATATATAGGCAAAATTGTAAATTAAAAGGATATGATAGTCATAAACAATCCCATTATATGAAGGTGACAAAAACAAAAAAGGCAATATATATTTGAAAATGAATTTCAGAAAAAATAAAACTAGACAATATAATTTGCAACATGACAGGAATTTATTAAAAAAACTTTAATTTTTAAACTGAATTGCGAAGATTTAATACCAGAATTATCATCAGGGTGACGAGAAAACATCAAGGGAAAATAGGATTTGTACAGATGAAAGCCAGAAAGATAATTATTGGACATATTATTTGCAAGGGAACAGAGAGTACTTAAAAGTCTTTATCATTTGTAAATTGAATCACAAACATTAAATAGAGACACTGTCTTCTGTAAGATGAGGTAAAAATAAAAACGGCAATATCATTTGTAAGATTAATATTATAATCATAAAAACGAGGAAATATCTGAAAAAGCTCAGAAATTTAATAACAACCTTATCAATTGTAAAATGAATTAGAAAAACCATTAAATACAGGCATTATTATTAGATGAGCAAAAATTAAAGTAGAAATATCATTGTAAAAATGAATGCTAGAAACATAAGTATAGATATACAATTCGTAAGACAGCATAAAGCTAATAAAACTATAGTATTTGTAAAATTGATTAAAAGGTTTACTGACATTATCACGTCAAAATTACAATATCGTTGAAAGATAGATGGCAGACGAATACAAACAATATCGTTAATAAGATGATATTATTTGTAAAAAATGAATCACACAAACTTAAATATAAACATTAATAGCCATAAGTAACAATATTAATTTGAGACTTTATCAAAGGTGAGTGGCAGAACGATCATATATTCTTATGAAATTATTTTTATCATATCACCCCACCTGACGGAGTTAAGCTAGTAAAAAACTATAGTATTTGTGAAATTGATTACAAAGTTTAATTACATTATCACGTCAAAATTACAATATCGTCGAAAGATAGATCACGGAATATAATCAATATCTTTAATTTAGCTGATAATAATATTTGTAAAAAATTGAATCATAAAACAACATAAATATTTTAAACATTATTAACCATGAATAACAATATTTATTCGATATATTATCAAAGGTGAATGGCAGAATAGTGATATATTTTTATTAGATTTTTTATCATATAACCCCGACAAAGGTCGGAAAGCTACTAAGACACAAGGAGTGTGGAAGAAGAAAAAAGAGAAAAATTAAGGAGTGAGAAGTGTTGAAGAGTAATCTAGACAGCAGACAACGATTGACATTGCGTTTAAATTTCTGAAGATCGAAATTGATGAGAAAGCAAGAAGCCAGAATAGAACTCCACAAGCGAGAGGTACGACAGAAATAACAGTTAGCATAGAAAGTACGGTTTCATTTAGGCAATTCAATTATAAATTGATGAGACCTAGTCACCAATCTACCAGAAATTCTGGAATATTCAGGCAAGTTTTAGAAGTGTTATTTAAATCTTCTTTAACACACACACGTATATATATATATATATATAAAAATTGGAATCGTAATCACGGTACAATTCATCAAGCCCAGAGGAGTCATTTTGTATCAAACTAAACGCAATCTTCAGGTTTGATTCACATAGACTGCTACTTTTATATTTACGTAAACTTTATGCCTGATATTGAGCACTTCAACCCATAAATATACCATAACTTAAAAATATATTTTTTCATATACACACACACACACACACATATATATATATATATATATATATGAAATTTAATCTAATAGATTTGGTCAATCTAAGTGTACTGTATATTTAAGACTCCCGTGGATTAGTCCCGAGAGTCAAAGATATGTACACAGGTGTTTCAATGATGTTACTGTTTGAAATATTTTCACTACCAAAAAGGGGCCCCAATTCACCGTAAGGATGTCTTGCCTACCATTCAATAAAGTTTAATCTTATATATATATATATATATATATATATATATATATATATATATATATATATATATATATATATATAACATTCATAGTGTTTTAATATCCACCTCTCAAAGTTTTAATTTATATATATGTATACATCTTTGTCTCTTTCTCTCTCTCTCTCTCTCTCTCTATATATATATATATATATATATATATATATATATATATATGACGGATATTTAACACTGATTATCTCTATTAGTCTCATTCTGTTTGTTTTTCTTAACTATCTATCTATCTATCTATCTATCTATCTCAGTCTGTTCATTATCTATCTATCTATCTATCTATTGTCATAGTCTTTTCATATCTATCTATCTATCTATCTATCTATCTATCTATCTATCTATTGTCATAGTCTTTTCATATCTATCTATCTATCTATCTATTGTCATAATCTTTTCCTATCTATCTATCTATCTATCTATTGTCATAGTTTTTTCATATCTATCTATATATTGCCATAGTCTTTTTATATCTATCTATCTATTGCCATAGTCTTTTCATATCTATCTATCTATCTATCTATCTATCTATCTATCTATCTATCTATCTATCTATCTATCTATTGTCATAGTTTTTTCATATCTATCTATCTATCTATCTATCTATCTATCTATCTATCTATCTATCTATCTATTGTCATAGTTTTTCATATCTATCTATCTATCTATCTATCTTTTGTCATAGTCTTTTTAAATATATCTATCTAATTATCGAATATTTTTGTGGTCTTATATGTGTAAACTTTGATAAGTATCAACCGGTTTAAATATATGTCCACTGAAATATGCAAACGCAATCGAACGATTCAATAGATAAGGTCGTGATGTATCGCATCTTTGTTCATTTGCATACCGTTTCTTTGCGATGCAAATTACACTGTTTACAGGGCAACAGAATTGAACTGAATACACACATCTCAAACACGACTTGCAAATACATAAACATCTACTCGCACAAAGGAAGGGATATACAAAAAATTCGTTGCAGGGTGGAGAAAAGTTAGAAACGAGAAATTGAGAGAAACTGCCAGTAAGGCAGATTAAAAAGACACTCGCCCTAGTTTTATGAAGACTGCAGGCTGCACGAAGAATTCCATTTAGCTCTTACAGGGGCAAATCTACATTAACCCTTTTTAATGATCCCGGTCTTATAAATGACAAAAACCAGAATTCACTCACTGTCCGGTGAGCTCACGATATCAATACTGATGTTAACCGTCCATTAAGCACGAATTTGTCATCAATCTAACAGAGTTGAAAATGTCGGAAGGATGCGTGTTACGTCCAGCGGCGTGTAATGCTTTAAACACAAAGTACGCCATGACAATGCTGCGCTTTTGTGACGATGAAGGATCCATTTCTTTCGCTGGTGAATCATTATGTAGCCTCGGACAAAATTCATTGTATTTCTCTGTTCTCCATTTCGCTTCCTTCCTCAAATTCCCCTGTTTGAGGTTTCTGTGTAAAGTGTCGCTATCAGCCAGTGTCAGCAGAAAATTACGCGTGTTTATCAAGAAGATGTTGACCCCTGTACTCTGGAGTCAGAGGTTGTTTTCGTAATGGGTCAGGTCCATTAGTTTTCTGCTGGGAACAAGTATTCGACTTACGACGGAATTTGCCATTATTGAGAAGATGGCTTCGTTCGGTCCGCGAGCGGTATGGTTCGCATTTAATTTTATTCACCCACAGGTAAAATGGCGTAGAATGGATATATTGTTTGACCTTTTTATCCATAGAGTTAAGAATATTATAATGCACCAATGTACTGCTTTGGGTGTATTTTGTTCTCTTGAAAATCAGCGTTCGAATAGTTGGCTTCTTATTTGAACTTGAACATCCCAAGAGGAATGGACAATTTGAGAATAACTGCTTTTATTGGATTAATATTCAATTTCAGGATATGAGAGGATAGGGCCACATATACTACATCAATTAGTGGATTGATTGCTTTGTTATTTTAAGACTTACAAACATTTTGCAGGTTATTTAAAGCCAGATAATATTTTTTTAAAAATTGTAAGGAATATTTTGGAGTTAATAAACAATTACTGATACAGTTCCTACTAATTAACCCATATCTGGTGGAAACCCTTTATTCTGAATTTATGGCCCAATACTATATTATATTTATTAGGTTGGTGCAAAAATAATGACATAATAATGTCGTTTTTTGACGTTAGAAAATACGTCAAAAAACGAAATTATTACGTCATTATTTTTGCACCAACCTAATATAAAAATGTTGAACTTTGAATCCACACTCGTTGCTCCCATGGGATATAGAAATTTAAAAAAAAAAAACAGCCATATTTAAAAGTTCGTAAACTTTTGACCTGATGCTTAGCAAACCCACGAAATTCTGTGTCGTAGCGTAAAGGAAGGTATATATATATATATATATATATATATATATATATATATATATATATATATATATATATGTGTGTGTGTGTGTTTGTATGTGTGTGATTTAAGAATACATAAAACACTTAAGTAGCTGCGTCGCAGATTAAACCAAATTCATAATCAATTATATCTGTTTAACCATTACATATCTATCCAGAAGACTCACGCTACATATGTCTGAACATAGCTCAATTAGAACTTTTTTGTGAGTTAATCTGCAAAACTCCATCGCACTCGGAGAAAATACCAATGAAATGACCTCATCCACGTGTAAAAAAGGATACAAATAATGGAAGCATTAATAATAAAAAATATAAACATAACATTCATTAACATCAGTTATGAACACGGTTACAATGTTCTGACCGTGTTTTGAAAAAAATCTTTCTATCACTCTCTATATATATGTATATATAAATCTGCACATTCATTTAAAGATGAAAAAACACTCTTCATGATGGCTAATAAAATAACCGAAAATGCTTGGATAATTAGAACATTCAGGCAGTTTTTACACGCTCTATATCTAAATAAGAAAATACTTCTATGAATGCAAGAAAAATTAAAGTTGTTTTATTGAAGTACATTGTTAGCCGTCCTTAATAAAACTTATATAAAAAGGGATTTTAGCATATATATATATATATATATATATATATATATATATATATATGTATTAATAGTAGCACTTGTTCAGAAAACCTCGGATAACTCAGGTTGCAGCTATGTCAGGAAAAAATTGATACCCGAGGAAAAAATTTGAAATAAAATAAAAGAACTTAAAACATCAGAAAAAGACGAAACCAATCGCAGTGTGCTTTAAGAAAAAAAAAAACCCAAACGAGTAGAAAGACTAAAACGTAGACTTCTCAAAACGCTAAGTAGAGCGATAAACTAGAATAAATCCTAAGGATCCAAGCAAACCTACCTAGGTTTCTTCTAAACGGATCTTCAGGTCACGAGGTTTTAATGCTTATTGGTTTTTAATGGTTTTATCAACAAATACTGTTCCGTCATTTCCTTTTTAACCCAGTTTACCCTGAAGATCCGTTTTGGTGAAACCTAGATAGGTGTGCCTGGCTCCTTAGGATTTATAATATATATATATATATATATATATATATATATATATATATATATATATATATATATATATATGCTAAATTTGTCTGAAGATCGTGAAAGCAGGAAACACGGGTTTACAAACTACTATTCATGCAATCGCATATATTAGCTCTATCACGGATATTGAGCTCTTTCAACTCAATACCGAGCATGAACATCACACACGTATACGCACACACACACACGCACATACACACAAATATATTTGTGTATGTGCGTGTATTTGTATATATGTGTGTACATATATATATATATATATATATATATATATATATATATATATATATATATATATATATATATATGAGAGAGAGAGAGGAGAGACAGTTAGAGAAAGAAAGAAGGACGGTGGTAGTTAGGACGTTTACTCAGACACGCAATAATTCAACGCATGATATTATCTGTAAGATGTCTGGTCATATATCCGATGACCATGGAGGATATACAGTTTATTTGTATTGTCATAAGCTGTTTATAAACTAATTATTTTGTATTTAACTATATAAAATCTCTGTATTTAGGCAGCAATCCTTCTTTCATGCGCATTTCATTGAATACGACAGACAAGGTGCTTTTATTTTGTTTTTTTATACAATTTCTCATTCAATCTAATAATTCTTTCTTTTCGGATGATATATTATATAAAAACTGTCTGAATGTTCTTTTTATCCGAGCGCTTTCGGCTATACATTTACCCATTTTCAAAGATTAAATATTGTTAAATAAGAAATAATTTTTTCTATGTATGTTTTATAAAATGTTTTCATTTTTCAAAACACGGTCAAGATATTGCGTCCATGTTCAAATTAATGTTATTGTGTTGTTTTCTTTTTTTTTTTTATTAATAAGGCTTCCATTATTTTTAGCCTTTTTTTTGCATGTAGATGATGCTATTATATTAGTGATGTCAACAAGAATTCTAAGAATAGTGTCCTGTAGGCCTCCATGAATATTTAAATGAGTTCTAATTGAGCTTTGGTCAGAAAGGTGTAGATGAGTCTGCCTGTCAAACATGTAGTGTGGCCTATATAATTATTTACAAATCTATATAAATCTATATATTAAGGCATATTGTTTAATTTTTAGTAAATTGAAACAGATATCTACTATCGCCAACTATGGATGCTAGTCATTGTCATTGATCAAGAAGGAAAAACACCGGCTTGATACTTTCGAGATGTGGGCATATCTCTGTGTCCTTAAAGTGTCATGACAAACGAGACACTAATAAGTGAGTACTGGATACCATCAGAACAAAGGCCATATTGTGAGAGCAGATGGCACTAAGGCATCTCCGTTACTTCGAGTATATTATGCGAGGAGGCGTCTTCCATAAGGACATTCTACTGTGCCCAGTAGAGCGTAAGCAGAAGTAGGGACGGCTGCCTATACAGCGGCGCAAAATGCGTTAACTATATAAATGACAGTGATGAGGATTCAGTTTGATTTTTAGTTAGTCACTTTTAAAAAAAATATTTTACTTAATATGTCTTTCTGTGCGAGACAGGGAGATTTCTTTAGTAACAAAAAAAGAATACTGAGCGGTAACGCAGCGATGGTTGTACGATTTCCTCGAAGATGAAGAAGAGACTCGAGGCAACGGAGATGTGGTTCTACAGAAAGATGCTGATATCATGGAGCGAGCGTGTGAGCAACGATGAGATCTTAGAGAGGTTGCAAACAAGGAGAAGGCTTATACTAAATATCAGGAAGAGGAAGCTGAGGTTTCTGGGACACATAATGAGGAAGGAGCGCCTGGAGAATCTGATACACACAAGTAGAATAGTGGGAAAGAGAAACAAGGGGAAACAACGCGTGACATACCTGTCGGGCTTAAGCAAGTGGATGACAGAATGTGGTCTGCGGGAGGAAGCAAAGGGAAATAACTTCTTGAGAGTTGCAAAGAATAGAGGGAGGTGGAGAATCATGGAAAGGACATGCCACATAAAAAGAGAAAGAACTTGTTGAGAGAAATTCGAGAAATGTAAAGTGCGGATTATCATACTTGATATATATTTTTTTTGATAAACATTTCATTCCAAGCAAGACAGGAGTGCCATTAGCACGCAAGGGGTTACAGGCAGTGAGAGCAAGAGTAAAGAGGGGCCTTTGAGGAAAGGATATAGAGAAGGATGGGGATCAGGATCAAGGCATCAGAAGATGTCGATTGACATTACATTACAATATTTGAAGATTATTGCTATCAGGGAAACAAGCAGGAGGAAGGGAGTTCCACTGTCGGGAAGCGCAAGAGGAAGCTGTTGGAGTAGAAGAGGCAGTTACATTTAACTGTTTCGACGAAGGGTGAGACGAAGATGCCAACATAGTAGCACGCTTAAATTCATTCAGTTGAAAATAGATGGTCAGAAAATATTTCTAGAATAGACATAAGGGAAGCCACACCACGTCTGTGACAAAGTGACTATAGACGAGTTGACAGATCAGGGCGTTTTACATTGCATATCTGTACTTGGATTTTGTCGAGAACCTCGAGATGAAAAGCTGGGGCACCAGACCATATATGGTAGCAGTATTCAATTCAAGGATGAATGGTGGATTTGCAGATTTGAAGGATGAACTCAGGCATGAAAAACCTACTGGCATGGCACAGGGAACGATCTTTCCTTGCGGTATATGAAGCTATTGATTCAATGTATTAGGTTGGTGCAAAAATAATATCGTTGTTTGACGCTAAAAACTACGTCAAAAACGATATTATTTTTGCACCAACCTAATAGTTGTTCCACCTCAGGTCAGTGGAAAGCGAGAGACCAAGCAGGCGTAAAGAGAAACTGTCGTGGAGTTGAGCATCAGCTATTCTGATAGGAGACAGGAAGGATTCTGTATGGTGATTAAATGAGAACCGCTTCGTTTTGGAGTCATGAAAGATTACAAGTCATTTCCTACCCTAGTCAACCACTCGTTGTAGGTCATTTTCGAGACAAACGGCCAGTTTAGTTTAAAAAAAAAAAAAAAAAAAACCTTGCGAGGGGACGCGCCTTAAGCTTATAATTAGGGAATGATGTTCTCACTGAATCTCATTCGTATTTTAGAAATTCAAGTCTTAGTCTCACGTGAACAAAAAGAGTCCCCCCCCACTGAGACACATTCATTTTCAATGTCTTATTTTTTCTCGTGACATTTTGTACTCTTCTTTCACACACCTGTCTATCACGTTGGCCTACACAAATATCTAATTTAAATGTTTGTGTTTAATATTTTTAGTTATTCTTTTTTTGCAATCGAATTTGCCTGTATGTCTTCTTAACCGATATTGTCGAGTTAGTACAGAAAGCTACTTAATCCGAAAACAGAGAAAAAATATTACTTTTGTTACTGGGAAGCTTGTATTTATCAAAGAAAAGTCTTGGTGTATTTTTTCCGTAACAATTATAGCGGACTCGAATGTGGTTTTAAAACGACTGTAATTTAATAATTGTGTATTTAGGCAGCAGTCCCTCTTTTAAACAAATTCCGTTAAAAGCGACTGACAAGGGACTTTTTTTTTGGTGTCAAGATATATAATTTAATAAACTTTGAAATGTGTAAGCTCTATATTAGATTTGGTATTATAGTTGGATTTGGGTTGATTAGTTAGCTTTCGTAGTTCAATTCTACTTGCTGACTCATCTAACTTTATAGGCATGAACTCATTCCACACTCGGGTTGATAAGACACATGACCAATATCCTCGTCTGCCGAAATAGGCTATTCTCCATATGAGGTAATCTTGGATTTATTTGTTTATTTTATATATATATATACTATTGTTTATTATATATATATATATATATATACATATATATATATATTATATATATATTTTATATATATATATATATATATATATATATATATATATATATATATATATATATATATATATATTATAGTAAAAAAAAGAAAGAACATAAGGTATATAATCCGGTGTTCTTATTGATATGTTTATTTTTACAAAACAGTGCTCAATGTAGATTTACAGAACATAAATATTATAAATCAACTGATTTAAAAATATGGTTTCATCGTTACAAAGGAATAGCCATATTTCAAAAACAGAAACTAAAAACTTCAAATTCAATTAAATTCAAGTAAATCAAAAGCATTAGTTCTGTTTCATCTTCAACTAATTTATCTTTAAAAACGACTGTAATTTAATAATACTGTATTTAGACAGCAGTCCCTCTTTTAAACCAGTTCCGTTAAAAACGACTTTTGTTGGTGCCGGTTCATAGAATTTATTAATTCCAGATAAACGAATAAAGTGAATATCTACAACCAATGATTTTACGTAAAACTTCCAAGATTTTTCAGAAATATAGTAACCAGGTATTTCAAGTACCAATCGTAATTTTAGTCAAATTGTGGCACCATTTAACGAGGCAGAAAGGGAAAAGAAAGAAAAGAAGAAAAGGAGAGGCTAAGAACCGAATCGTGAGTGATAAGCAAGAACACACACACAGCTAAGAGACAATGGATAAAAGGATATTTTGATAAGTAACAAATGGCGAAACAGTGTCATTACAATGACAGGGAAATTCTGAGTAAAAAGAAAGGGAAAGAAAGAAAGAATCAGATATGTTTTGGCATCGGCTGTGTTATCTAAGGATATGAAAACAAACTATTGGTACGGGAAGACATCTTATTATCAACTACAGACCGGCTGGCCAAAGAAAAAAAAATTAAAATGTTATTTCGTTAAGTGACGAAAAACAGGCAACTAAAAGGACTTGGACAGATATGAAAAATTAAAAACCACCCACGAGCATCCTTGGTTATCAGAAATTTGTACCGAAGGAAAATGAATGTGTTTTTTTTTCTTTCTTCGAGGCGACAGACTGACTGGAACTTTGGAGATGTTTCTCTTTGAGACAATGTTAAGAAGACCACACATTCTGATAATTAGCGATAAAATACCTGACGTAAACCACGTGTAGAACAAGAGTTATGACCGCCATTGTCATATTGTCCCGTTCGTGGCTGGAGAAATGATAAACCATTAAGGGGGAGAAAAGGGAAAGAGAAGAGATAATTTTTTTTTTTTTTAAGCAAGATATTTTTTTTTCTTCCCGAAACAAAGCCGCAGATTCGTCCACGCCCGACTAAGACATCATTGGTCGAGTGGTGATCACGTAATGCACGAGGGAGGCTGTTGCCGCCCATCTGGAGGATGAGTAAGAGAGGTTGCCACGAAGATGTGGGGAGGGCAGTTCACGCCCCTCTGAAGTATGATGAGAAGGTGGGAGTGAGGAAAGGTTCCCAAAAATGGAAAAAGGTGGAAATTCCTCACCAGAGAGGTGGATAATGTATTTAGAATTATCGAGGAACCCCCGGCGCCGACAAACTCACCCCGGTTTTGGTCGGCGCCCATATAAACGAAGCCACAACGAGCAGAAATGTGTCGAGTCCCAGCAGTTCCCATAGTCAGTCTCCGGTTGAGGCAAGCCTCGCAGATAGCTGACCAGGATTCACGCACAAATCCGGACCCATCTTGAAACCAAGAACAATTATTTTGAAGAGCGACTTAGATCCAGATCACCGAAATAAGTCTTTCTTTTGACTTTCGTCCAAAGACCCACCGAAACACCAATTTCTTAGAGAGCAGACGACTTGAAGTGTTAAAACTTGCCTAGCGGAAAACGACGTGTCACAATCCATAGAACGGGTCGGGAGATAGATGCAGTCCTATGTATCGAACAACTAGACATAAAGTTTGTTACCTTTTTCTTTGATACTTTGAACTTTTGAGTTTTCATTTTATTGCCTTTTATGCATATTTGTGTGCTATCACCCCCGTTGAACTCGGTT
>OZ010605.1:76068420-76113420 GCA_963932145.1 Acanthosepion lycidas
TTACTTTTGAACAGAGGTTAAGTCAAGCTAGGTTTGGGTGCCTTTTTTCAAACGAATGATGGCATTCTTTCAACGTATATCGTCTGGTCTTTTTCAACGACAGAAAGTTTTTGGTATTTTTGTTACAGCGTTAAATTTGTAAACATAAAGGTTTTTTTCCCTGAAAGGGTTGTTCTTATATAAATACGTCCTATTGAACTACAATTTGTTTTTTTGTTGACGACTTCTAAAAATTTTTTTTTAACTTATCATTGGGTTAAGTTTTTTTTAACCCTATTGCTTTAATTAAACTTGTTTATAGATTTTGAAATTTAAAATATTTAAGTTAATTATTTAAGGCAAATATTTGGTGGTGTCCGCAAAAAAACCTTTATCTCATGTCTTTGATTTAATATGTTTTCGTTTTTTAGAAACTTAATAATGTGTTGTTTTTCATGTAGGCATAAAGGCCATGGGTCATTCCAGGTTATACAAATTCTTGTACTATTATTTTCAAATTTACTTTTGGTGTTTTATTCGTTTCTTTTAAATGCCAAAAACATTTAGATAGGGATGTCTGATTTCTATTTCTTATATTACTGAAGAAGCTTTTCTGTTGTCTCCACCATATTTTAAATTCATTAAATTCATTCTTCGTGGATCTTATATATTAATATGTGAGAAAACGACATTATTTTTGCACCAACCTAATATATATATTTTTTCAATATTTCGATTCTCAATGGATGAGATTGTGCATTGGTATACCACAGTTTCTATGCGGCAATTGTTATCCAACGGGTAATCTTTAGGGTTTCTACAATCACATAATCTTTCATTATTTTTGTCTAATTTTAGTTTAGGGTTGCTATTTATTTGATTTTGGCATGCGTGTTTTTTCAGGATTATGTATATAATTGTCTAATATGTAAGAAATGAAAGTCATATCGTATCACCTATCATAGTTCACACTGCAGCCCGAATTTTTTTACTGATTTTATAGCCTGAAGAAGTGTAAACATGGTATAGATTTGTTTTACTGATTACCTTTTAGAATAGTTTAAATTGCTCTGTATTTCCTATCATTTGAAACCACATTGAAGATATTTTTAGTCCTTGAAAAGATTATCTCTAAATTCCAAGCGCATGGATTGTCGTCTTTCTCATATATATATATGAAGGTAAAAAATCCGTTGCTAAATAATCTAAGTGTAGCCTCGTAATATAAATTATCAAAAATGATCCCTTAATCCGTTACATTCTTTTAATATATATATATATATATATATATATATATATATATATATATATATATATATGGTAAATAATTAGTTTTAAATTTTAAACTTATATAAAAACATTTGATGATAAAATAACATCCGATATTAATGCAATATATTTAAAAAAAAAAATTATCGCATAGAGAAAAGTAAATCTTTATGTGTTCTACCGGCATTTAATAACCTATACACACACACACACACATATACAGTGTAACGCGGATATAAGAGAAACCCGGATATAAGAGAGAATTTATCTGGTCCCAAAGTAGAGCCATACTTAACTAAACAAAATAGACCAAACCCGTATGTAAGAGAAATCATGATATAAGAGACCTCTTCTCCAGTCCCGACAACTCTCTTATATCCTGGTTACACTATATATATATATATATATATGAAGGTAAAAAATCCGTTGCTATATAATCTAAGTGGAGCCTAGTAATATAAATTATTAAAAATGATCCCTTAATCCGTTACATTCTTTTAATTTTATTTTTGGATTCATTTTTTATTTCTCCTTTAATTTTAGATTAAAAAAAAATACTTTTTATTATATATATATCCCCAAATTAGGTTAATATTCGTGTTTATTTCATTGAAACTTCTTCCCATTAAGACAGATACTCTCCTTCTTTTCCCTGACCCCTTTCTCGTGCATTTGCTCTGACTGAAACTTTGAAATGTGTAAACTCTATTAGAAGTTTTAGTCATTTTGGATTTGGGTTGATTTGTTAGCTTTTACAGTTAAATTCTACTTCCTGTCTTATCTAACTCATTCCACACTGTGGTTGATAAGACAGAGGAGCGATATCAGCGTCTGAGGAAATAGGCTAGTCACCATATAAGGAAGTTGGGATTTATTTGTTTATTATATATATATATATATATAGGGTGTCCCAAATTAATGTCTATACTCGATATAACTTATTCAATTGTTCTATTTTCAGTTGTAAATAAGATTAATACAAGAGAAAGAATACACATTTAAAGAATTTGAGAGCAAAATATACAAAAAAACATAGACAATTAACTTTACTAAGATAAAATCTACTTGGGGCAATGGCACAATATTCATATAATGATGAGTTCACATCAAATGCTCAAACTGGTTGCCTTTCTGTTCAATACACTTTTCATATCTTGAAGAAATAAACCTACAAACGCCCAGTATAATTTCCTCTGGTATTTGAGCACATTCTTCTTCAATTGCTACTCTCATTGCAGCAATTGTTTCAGGTTTCCTGCTGTAAACTTTGTCTTTTAGAAATTCCCACAAAAAGAAATCCAAGAGCGTTAAATCTGGTGATCTAGGTGAGTATTCAACTGTCCATCTTCTTCCAATCCATCTGTTTTGCATATTTTCATCCATCACGGTAATGTATTATTAACTATTAATATTTAAAGAGTGTATACATTATTTCGGGACACCCTATATATATTAGGTTGGTGCAAAAATAATGACGTAATAATGTCGTTTTTTGACGTATTTTTAACGTAAAAAACGACATTAGTACGTCATTATTTTTGCACCAACCTAATATATATATATATATATATATATATATATATATATATATATATATAATGGATTTTGTTAAAAAAGACTGTAATTTAATAATTGTGTATTTTGGCAGCGGTCCCTCCTTTGAACAAGTTCCGTTAAAAACGACTGACAAGGAACTGTGGAATTTCTTTGTTAGTATCGGTTCATATAATTTAATAATTCCATATAAACGTATAAAGCGGATGTCTACAAGCAAGAATTTTTCGCAAAACTTCCAGGATTTTCATAAATATAGAAATCCAAAAATTGCAAGTACCACGTATATAATGGAAAAATCTCCAGTCGCAATTTTAGTCAAATATATAAATCTTTAATAATTATCATATCATAATGAAAACTCCATATGTAAATATATTTTGAGGAAAATTTATTGAATATGTAGGTGTGATGAATCATAGAGAAGGTATCCTAAAAAAAGAACTCTATGATGTGTATATAACTGTATGCGTAACTATGCATACGCAAGTATTAGGTTGGTGCAAAAATAATATCGTTTTTTGACGTTAGAAAATACGTCAAAAAACGATATTATTTTTGCACCAACCTGATATATATTATTGAGAATATATATGTGTAGATCAAGTCTGCTAAAAAAGCAAAATAAAAAGCAAAATAAAAGCAAAATAAGACTCTGGGATTTTTAGGGCAAGAATACAATCGCTCAATTATATTTTAAGCTTTAATATTAGGTTGGTGCAAAAAATAATGACGTAATAATATCGTTTTTTGACTTTAAAAATACGTCAAAAAACGACATTATTACGTCATTATTTTTTTGCACCAACCTAATATATGTAATCAATTATGTAAAAAATCGCACATCTAGATATTTTATGTGCTATAATAAGAACCTATATAATGCCTTTGACTAATTTTGGATATATTCGATATTTATCTTACCGCACTTGTATTATTCTCTTGATAATTTTTTTTTTATAATGATTTTTTTTCTAAGAAGCCCGTGTGTTTCATTTTATTTTACGTATAAGACAGACACTGTGGACGAAAAAGACATACAAGTCTGTACTATCTTTTTCTTGTAAAAACACAATTTTCACTTACAATGGGATTATGGACCTGGCTAATTCTTTTATTATTTGTTTTAGATCATATGCTTTATCTCAGCCGATGTAAATTCTCTTTTTCGTCTGTCAAAGCTTGCTAATTTGTAGCATGAAAAGAAGAAAATATCAGAGATTCAAGATACGTGTGACCAGAAGTATCCCCCGAAAATACGGTGGCCACTACTTTTAGTCATTTTTTTCCAGAGCAACAATACAATCGCTCAGTTTTAAGCTCTAATATATGTAATTAAATATGAAAAGAAACTTACATCTAGATACATTATGTGCTATAATAGGAAACTATGTAATGTTTGTGATTGATTTTGGATATAATCGATAATACATATACTTACTTCTTTTTAGTCTCTTATGATAATTTCATTGGAAGGTTGGTTTGTAAGAAACAAGCCTGATTCATTTTATTTTATAGAAAAGACAGACACTATATATGATAAAAAAATTGAAATATTTCTCTTCTTTTGTAAAAATGACAGATATCCTTTTTGAATAAAAAACGATTTCTTTATTATATATTTTCAATTATTTCATCATCGTCGCTGTTAAAATAAAAGACAAAGCCGAAAAGAAACCAGGGCCTATTTCCTTACCTATATCTGTGAGAAGAAAACCAAATTAAATTTGGGAACGGTAACCACTTTGGTTTGTTTGCAAACTCTTCGGAAGCAAATGATAACTGAGCTCGGACTGTCTTTTCAAAACGCAAGGGTTCTCTTAATTTAATCATCTCGCAATTCGATGCCAGACTGAAACATTTTTTTTTATTCCAAGATGGAAGAAAAAGAAAAGAAAAGAAAAATAATGAAACATTCGATTCGATCACTATAAAGACGGAATATAAAAAAAAAATCCGATATTAATGCAATATATTTTTACTAAAAAATAATCGCATAGAGAAAAGTAAATCTTTACGTGTTCTGCGGGCATTTAATAACATATATATATATATATATATATATATATATATATATATATATATATATATGCATCTCTCTCTCTCTATATATATAGATATATCTATATATATATCTATATATATATATATATATATATATATATATATATGCGTCTGTCTGTCTGTCTGTCTGTCTGTCTCTCTCTCTCTCTCTCTCTCTCTCTATATATATATATATATATATATATATATATATATATATATCCCAACTATATACACAACCTCCTATAGAATTACTAGTCACTTATGGCTTAACATTCTCTTACACAATCAACAAACATATACTCCCAGCCTCGATGAACACACGCATCCATATATACAGATGACTGTTCATACCCATCTGAATCCATAACAAGAAAAAAGACGTACACATACACATACACATACACAAGAAACCACATACACCATAAAACATATAGACATAGCGATGCATACACACTGTCACACATATCTGTACACAATCACAAACATTAAGTAATAAAGACATATACAAATACATAAGCGTTGCATTTGTCAAGGCTGACAATGTGTGTATCATCTTTTTTTTTTAATTAGCACTCTCTGGGCAATAAAATAGAAATTCCTCCTTGAAGGGATTTGTAACGCATAGTTTATCACCTCTCAGTTGCGTCTCTCTTTTTGGGCAGAGTGTGCTCAGGGGCTTCTCCTTCAAAGGACAGATGGGAAACTGAGAAAATTATACCGAGAGGTACCCAGCCCTGGGGGACAGCTGCCTGAGGCGGTGTTCTCCCATTGCACTGGAGGGAGGGATCGGTGCTCGATGGTTGCGGGGGGTTGACGGCAATTTTGGCCTTGTCCCGGGCATACGCACTCACTCCCCACCTAAAAAAGACCTTGTGTCACATCTTGATCAAGTGGGGGAAGGAGTTAATACTGCAATAAGTTCAAATTCCAGTCGAATTCATTTTCGTGCTAAAATATATGGGAAAGATATGAATTCATTACTTTCCCCAAACTAAGGATAACAGGAGAGATTGTGGCTTTAGTTGGCAGCCAGGGTAGGAGAAAATGAAAACTCTGAATTCAAAACAACCCGGAGAGGGTTAGGCTCCGTCTGGCTGTCTTCCCCAGGTAACACAATTGCTACTGTGGCTTCAGTACGTGTGCTGACCTCACGGTATATGGGTTTTATTATCATGATTGACATAATTTGAAAGGGTATTTTCTAACTCAACCATCCGTACATTCACAGGGTTCATTTAAAACTAACATAGGCTGACATCTACTGAAAATAATTATATTTTAAATAAAATATAAATAATGCTTTATTTAAAAAAAGAAAAAGAAAAAGAAAACTGTAAAGTAATCGTTAATATAAGTAATTTGCATTAACTTCTAATTTTCTACATTAATTTCCTTAGGTGCTTAATTAAATCCTAATTTTGTATTTACCATCAACTGGAATGAAGAGAAACGCTATTTTCATATTGTCAACACTATGAATATTTTTATTGAAACAAAACAAGTACTTATGACAATGATGACGATTCCAGAACAACATAACTATAAAGAATTTTTTTCTATCCTCTGCCAGCCGCAATGATAGAGAAAGCATTACCTCGAACCATCGCCAGTGAGACATGCTGCAAGAGCCATTCCGTTTCGCGAGGCTCGTCCCTTAATCGAGACGCAATCGCGCCAATCCTCCGAAGGAACGCCATCGAATGAGGGCCAATAACCCCTGAGGTTCCACTGCCACAGGAGTAAAAAAGAAATCTATCAGCAAGAGAAGAATATTTAACTATTTTTTCATCTCTGCATCCCGGGCGACGGATCCTGCGTCAACCGCGGAACTGATCAAATTACCGACCGAAAATGTATCCGCACAGGTCGCATCCGAAATCAACAACTTCCCCATTTTGAAAGGGAAAAATGGTAATGCCATCCGGCCGCTTTCCATCACAACGGTCGAGGGCTACGGGTTTGATTTGGGAAGGGAACCCAGCTGCATCCAAACCTCTTTTGATGATGTCGTTAATAGCTGCATGCCGTGGAAAGTATTTTAAGACTGGTCAGTTTCTACTGTAGAATGTAACCCAATTCGACATGCTACATGGGCGGGTCATCGCCGACTACACCGTTTCACTAAAACGTTGCACAGGTGTGTCTAGTATTAAAAACAAGACCTGTCAAACTGCTGATAAACATTCTTTTTGGTTTAACAATCAGTTAACTCAATAGACTAGACTGCGTTCTATCGCAGTGTATACAGCCATTACTATGATCACGCAGCCTTGTTTGACGTTAGATTACAAAGACAGAAATGAATGGCCTGAACAGAGAATCTGCCTTCATGTTAGATGACATCTGATGTGGTTTAGAGAAGTGCGTGAGCAGACAAAATGACGAAGGCAAAATAAAGAATAGACAAAATGTCGAAGAAAGTATCAAACGAAGAAATGGACGAATTGACGAACAGAAAAAAAAAATGGAGTCAAACTGACAAAATGCCAAATAGACAGAAATGTGTTTACAATACATGCAAGTATCCTGCTGGTAAATAATTATCTTTAAATGTTAAACTAATATAAAAACCTTTGATGAAAAAAAAAAAAATCCGATATTAATGAAATATATTTAAAAAAAAATATAATCGCATGGAGAAAAGTAACTCTTTATGTGTTCTGCGGGCATTTAATAACCTATACACACACACACATGCAGTGTAACCTGGATATAAGAGACACGGATATAAGAGAAACACGGATATAAGAGAGAATTTCTCTGGTCCCAAATTAGAGGCATACTTACCTAAACAAAATAGATCAAACCCGGATATAAGATACTTCTTATATGGTCCCGACAACTTACTTATATCCGGGTTACACTTTATATATATATATATATATATATATATATGAAGGTAAAAAATCCGTTGCTATATAATCTAAGTGGAGCCTATAAATATAAATTATTAAAAATGATCCCTTAATCCGTTACATTCTTTTAATTATATATATATATATATATATATATATATATATATATATATGGTAAATAATTAGTTTTAAATTTTAAACTAATATAAAAACATTTGATGAAAAAAAACTTTTCACATGATTTATCTTTTAAGAACTTACCTTCAAACTACAGCAAAGTGTTAAAAATTTTATTTACCAAGCATTGCAATTGTGGTGGAAATATTTCTCTTTGTTATTACTGAGGAAATTACAGCTGTAGCCAAATATAATTAAAGATTGTGAGCGATGGCTTAAGATATTATAATTAACACCGATGCCGGATTTATGAACAATGCA
Organism: Acanthosepion lycidas; assembly: GCA_963932145.1. NCBI lineage: Eukaryota > Metazoa > Mollusca > Cephalopoda > Sepiida > Sepiidae > Acanthosepion > Acanthosepion lycidas. The sequence goes on from OZ010605.1 coordinate 76,076,562, forward strand.
TTTTAGACTTTGGTTTAAAAATGTATATTTTTATATATTCATTCAACTCTTGCTGTATTTTCAACATGTTTTTAAAATGGTAACCATATGTTCATTTTTACTTTTCAATTCTTTTGAAACCTTGTTCTACATTATGTCCATTCATCATTTAGTCAGTTCGACTCATTTTCCGTTCGACAATTGTTCGTCTTATACTTAGTCTATTCGACTGTATTTATCTATCTACCTACGAGGATAGAATGTGGCACAAGGCCGGTTTAAAGTGGGTATCTCCGAGCCCGTAGGCTCGGCCAAAAATATAGCCTTTTTGAACTCGCCTAGACGGGTTCAAGGCCTGTCTACCTCCCCGGACTAAACCATGCCCTTCGGCAAAGCCTCGTCCGGGTTCCTCTCTGCTAAAGCAGAGAGTTCGAGAGACGAACGCAAGATCGACTCGAATCTTACTACTCGTCAATTTTAGTCCATTCGACAGTTTGTCTGTTCTTCATTTTGTCCTTTGATCCACTGAGCTACTATCGAACAACTGTGGGCTCGATGCATAAAAGAATATCTCTCCGGATTTCAATCTAGACATGAAAAGGCAACTGTTATGAAGCAGGCCCCGGATCTTGACTTCAGTTTAAGAAACACTTAGCACAGTGATGATATATCATCACCGATCTGGCTATAGTGATTTTCCAAGCGTAGCTCAGATGTGTTAGGAGGCCGAAAGTATGGGGCACCCAGTGAGGATCGAACTCACTACTCAGTCGCAACAATTCAGCTAGAAAGAGAACAGGTTAAAATCATTTTGTATCAGCGCCACTCTCTTCCCAAATGAGCAATGTTGACAGGAAAATGATCACTCATGAGTTCAGCAACGGTGACAACATTCATTGCCTGGCTTCCATCTTCAAAGTCATTTCTAGAACCATTAAAAGAATGGTGAATAAGTTTTAAAAAGAAAGAACAGTAGAGAGGAAAACTGGATCAAGAGGTCACCACAGGAAGGGGTATTATCATGGCAACTAAAGAGATAATTAGAAAAATCGAACTCAATCCATAAAACGTTTGGCAACTGAGAGAGAAGTTTCAGCTATGACAGTCAAAAAAGAGGCAGATTGTTACTCCAGGACAGAAAATTTCAAGTCAAAGGCCAATCGATATCTCGCTTCCCTATCCACATAATCTTCATTATCGTCTACCTTCACTTTCACTCATAGATATCACTGTTTAATTATTAATAATAGTCATCTACCTTGAGTTACTCTCTGAACTTTCATCTGGTGACATTTAGTTTTTAAAAAAAAACTATATGATGAATTCAAAGTAATTACGGCCAGTATAAAAACATGATGTTTTTCTATCACAATTCTGTTCTAAGAAAAAATCACTATTTAACCTGAGGACAGAGAATAGTGAATGACTCTAATAAGTGTATATACAATATACTCTGCAGGTGAATTAAAGAATAAAATATTGGAATGGATATTAATTTAAACTTAACTTAACGAACACCCGGAAGTTACATGAAGCCAGGGTGTAACATTATGTGCAAAATATATTTCGTTATCCCTTAGGGTGGGCACAGAATATATTGGGGTTGCCACTTATCAACTTCTCTCACAATAAACCTTCCTTATTGACATTAAATAGATATCATATATGATTTAGAGATGTGAAAAATAAATATATGCGTATGTGTGCATACGTGTGTGCGCGTACGGGTGTGCTTGTGTATGTGTGTGCTTGCAAGCGGTGTAGGGTCAGCGGCTCGGTAAAATAAACTCGGTACATTCATTTGCACAAATACATTTGGAAGAGCTGTTAATCTATGTAATATTCCCCAACTATGACTTAATAGAACAGCAGATAGACCTCTTTATTCATTGTCAATGACTGAGAACTCTTGGTTCAAATCATAAGCAGGGTTGTTTAATGACTTTTTCTGTTATCATTTGCCTGTTCTATCCAAGCTTTCACGAATATAATTAAATCATTTGTTGGTAGTCTTGTGGTTCTGTAATAAGAACTTATTTGATGGGCGCTATTCAGCCGTTTTGACACAGGGTCCTGACAATAGGAATTGTTAAAATACTGAGAGCGAAATCTCTACGATATTCCGATTCAGTTGTTACGTGTGACGAATTAAATTTCATTGACCAAAATGTTCTTTTTTTTTCTCATTTATCTTTTTTTTATATGTCGTAATATTTTTATTTACTTATCCAAGTTATCATGATCTTTCTCGTCATCATCTTCTTCTTCTTTTTCTTCTTCTTCTTCTTCTTCTTCTTCTTCTTCTATTTGTTGTTGTTCTTCTCAGAATAAATTTGAATAGTTTCTCTTCTTTTCCCAGAATGCATTTGAATATTTTCTCTGAATCTTTTTCCTTTTACAGGGTATAGCTCCTTCGGAATATATTGTGTGAATGTTTTACCCTCCCTTTTTCTTTGATATCATTACCTCACGATTCTCTAAAATATCTTCTTCTTCCTCTTCTTGTTCTTGTTTCCTTCTTGCTTGGGTTCTTGTGATTGTTCTCTTATCCTAGTTGTTGTTGTTGTGCTTTCCATTTTCCCTTTATATCTTTACCTCGGATTTTCTATGAATACTTTCTTCTTTTTCCGATTTTCTCCACAATTTCGTCCTCGTCTTCTGCTCACAATACTTTCGAATGTCTATTCGCTTTCTTTTTCCTTTATATCATCACATTCTACTTACAATTTCTTCTTCTTCTTCTTCTTCTTCTTCTTCTTCTTCTTCTTCTTCTTCTTCTTCTTTACTCCCGATGCCTTTCATTTTCGTCTTCTCTTCATCTTGTTCATATTCTTCAACTTCTTCTTTATCTCCTGACATTACCTTTCAATGTCTTCTCTCCTCCTTTTCTTTCATACCATTCCCTCACTCTTTCTCGAAATAGTTTCTTCCACTTAATGTTCTTGACCTTTTTCTACTTCTTCCTCCTCTTCTTCTACTACTATTACTACCTTTGAATATCTACTCTCTTTCTTTTTCTCTCCGCTCCTATCGCCCTATAACACTCCCTTTAAATGTATAATTTTTCTTTTTCTTATCAACAATTTCATTCTTCTCTTCTCGCCTTCCGATTTCTAACTTAACTCGCAGTTTCTTTTCTTGCCTCCACAATTTAACTTTCCATAATTTCTTGCTTCCAATTTCTTCTTTTTCTTTTCTTGCAGATTGCTTTTATTTTCTCTCTAATACAATTCCATAGTCCAATGATTTCTTCTTCCGTCGTGACATCCACAAACCATTCAAAATGTTCCCCCTTATCTGCTTCAACATCGTCCACGCTTTTTTGCTTTTTCTTCCCTGCTACCAGTTTTTCATTTCCTTCATTTTTAGACGTAAACTCAGCATGTATTTCTTTATTGTCACTTTTTCTTCATTTTCAAAATGTCTTCTCCCGTTCTTTTTGCATCTGTACTTTCAACTCCTCCTCTTTGAAAAATCTCCGTCCTCCTCCCCCCTTGCTTCAAATAATTTCTCCCTATCTTTTTATATATACTTTCATCATCTACACTTATTCCCTCAGAGGGTTGTTGTTGCTGCTGCTGTTTTTTGGTGCATTCTTCTTCATCATCATCATCTATAACTATAAGCATAAATTTCTGACTCTGAAATGGTTCCTTATATAAAAAAGCAAAAGTACATGACAATAATGTAAAACTCTTTAATAATTTTTTCCTCTCATATAACTTGTTCCATTTTTTTAAATATATTATACGTTTGTATAATTTTCTCGACATTTATTCATGAAAAATGAACGAAAGAAAACTCTTTCGCGCACTTCTACAGCAATATTCAAAAGACTTTACCAACACAATGAAACTATTCACTGGTAACAATTTGTCCAAATTATCACCACCTTCTGCTGAGCGCTGAGGTTTTTAACTTGTTTGTTTGAGGAATGTGTATTTTTTATATTTATTTTCATGTTTTGATGGTAGTCAGTATTGTTGTTGTTGTTGTTAAACTGTTGAAAGTCTGGTATTTGTAGCGATAGATAGAAAAATAAGGAGAAACAGAAAAAAATATTCGTATCAATTTAAGAAATATCTACAGAAGGAATTGATGCGAAAATGTTCTTGTGTGACAAACGTCGGTTAATGAAGTATCCTGGCAGAGGTCCTCCTTACTTGTCTGAGAGAGACAGCGTAAGATACGTAGACCTTACAAAGAACGCAAACACACAAACATAAACAGATATATATATATACAGACGCAGATAGATAGATAGATAGATAGATAGATAGATAGATAGATAGATGTAAATAAACTGAGATAGATATGGATAGACTAAGATAGATAAATAGATATGAAGAGACTGATATAGATAGATAGATAGATATGAACAGAATTTAGATAATATATATAGAGAGAGATATTATTAAGATAGATATATGATCTTTTAAATTATTTAGATAGATATGAAGAGAATGATATATATATATATATATATATATATATATATATATATATATATATATATATATATGTATATGTATATATGTATATATATATAGGATCTTTCAAATTATTTAGGAAGATAGATAATCTTTCAAATTATTTAGGAAGATAGATAGTTAATCTTTCAAATTGTTTAAGAATATAGATATATAGATAGATAGATAATCTTTCAAATTATTTAGATAGATAGATAGATAGATAATCTTTCAAATTATTTAGATAGATAGATAGATAGATAGATAGATAGATAGATAGATAATCTTTCAAATTATTTAGATAGATAGATAGATAATCTGTCAAATTATTTATTTAGATAGATAGATAGATAGATAGATAGATAAATAGATAGATAGATAGATAGATAGATAGATAGATAATCTTTCAAATTATTTAGATAGATAGATAGATAATCTGTCAAATTATTTATTTATTTATTTAGATAGATAGATAGATAGATAGATAGATAGATAGATAGATAGATAGATAGATAGATAGATAGATTGTTTCTATACGGGGATAATGTAGGTAGTTTGCTAAAATGTAAGTGGCATGACGGGTCCTCACTGCGAATGTTAGGCCTGGCGGAACTAAGGAATGTAGTTGGTCCGATCACTCTCCGTGAAAGTAGCGGCTGAAAGGCTTGCCACATCCCGCCTATGGGAGACAGGTTCAATGTGGAAAATAATTCGTCACCTACATGGATTTTGATATACTTTTGGAGTCTATCGAAGCTGGAAAATGCGATCTGGACAGTTTCCGCCCAAATATTGCAACAGTACTCCATTCTTGGCCTGATCTTGCTCTTATAAAGTGAGAGGATAACATTAGGGGGCATGTACATACTGAATCAGTACAGGGAGCCGAAATTGTTACATGCGTCTTTACTGATGGCTTGTATGTTCGAGTTCCGCTTGAGGTCAGGTGTGAGTTTAAGGCGCAATATTCTCTCAAGGCCTCTCCGAGGGGACGTCCGTTCATCGTGACTGGCGGTAGTTGTCAGTAGTTCGGTGAAATCTCGTTGATGAAAATAAGAATCAGCGAGGCGAGACCTCTAGGAGTCATCGGCCTTATTATGAGATTATTAATTTCTTTTAATTCTCAAATCTCCATACACGTGCTATTAGTAATGAAACTTTTGGCATTAATTATCTATGCCTATACACTTGCTACAACATGAAATCTTTCTCTGATATTGAGAAAGTTCAGTTGCTACTTACGCTCCTTCCACTATTGATGATGGCTAACTTTATTTTATTTAGTGTACTATGGGACGTCGGCGTCTTCATTATATCATTATTCTCCCTTTGATTTATATATTCTACACATTTTAGCTGACGAGGCTGTTAAAAATAATCAAATGATGCCGTTTCCGTTATGTGTTACAGTTCTTTGAGATTCTTTAAGGCCTTTCTAAGAGGATCATTGAACGAAGGTCGTCTCTGAGTCTTACACGCTTCATGCGTTGCGAAGCCATTTATAACCATTGATCCGAGGAGGGGGTCGCATATAATAAATAGATTTACATTCCTCCTCGATCATTTGAACAGGAGAGAGAGAGAATGAGAAAGAGTGAGAGAGAGAGAATATATATATATATATATATATATATATTATAAGAAAAAGAAAGAACAGAAGATATATTAGTTTGGTGCAAAAATGATGACGTAATAATGTCGTTTTCTGACGTTAAAAATACGTTAAAAAACGACATTATTACGCTATTATTTTTGCACCAACCTAATACAATCCGGTGTTCTTAAGAGATATTTTTATTTTTACAAAACAGTGCTGAATATATATATATATATATATATATATATATATATATATATTGAACATGACAGAGAGAGAGAATATATATATCTTACTGTTCTTTCTTCTTCTTATAATATATCTATATATCTATCTCTCTCTCTTTCTCTCTCTCTCTCTCTCTCTCTCTCTATATATATATATATATATATATATATATATATATACATATATATATATTTCATTTAAAAAGTGCAATTATAATTTATGAATTCATGAATCATTCATACAAAAAACAAATATAGAGGTTAATGATTTCCATACCTGATGATGTCTGTAGGAACAGACGAAAGCTTGTAAAATTAAAAAGACCATATGCAACTGGAATTTATAAACGGGGATCATATTCATATACAGGTTCGGGGTTGATGTATCTTATTTTTAATCTTTTCGACGATGTATTCTCGCCATTTAAATCATTAACCTCTATATTTGTTTTTTGTATGAATGATTCATGAATATATATATATATATATATATATATATATATATATATATATATATATATTATAAGAAGAAGAAAGAACAGTAAGATATATAATCTGGTGTTCTTAATAGATATTTTTATTTTTACAAAACACTGCTCTCTCTCTCTCTCTATATATATATATATATATATATATATATACATATATATATATATTCTTGGAAATAGATGAGTATTGTCTGCTGGTGGAGTTAAAGATAAACTGTAACTAAAGTTGTAATCTTGTTTCTTTTTTTGTAGGTCTTACTTCTAAGGATTTAATCTTGTCAGTGAGGTTAGAAAATCATTGGCTAAATGAAGAAGACACAGCGAAATAGACATTTTGAAAACTAAATAACTGAACTTTACAGAATTTAATTTTAATTGCTGCGTAGAATGATGCATAAGCTTTATATAGCACATTGCATTTTCTTAGTCATCATATTTATAAGAGAACAGGTCCGTAGAGAATATTTTATTTGCTAGTCTGCTGGGATATATTCCTGCCTCGCCAATCCTAATTGATTTCCCAATATTATAATGATTCTATGCTAGTTGATGTAAATAGTACGAAATCATTGCTCCTTGTGTGAAATAATCCCTTTTTGATATTTATATGGATGCAGTTTTGATGAAAGCTTTCCTGAACTGAAGCACGTCGTCTGTATGGAGTCCAGTTTTCAGTTACTACCGTTTGTCCAGACACATGCTCTGTTTACGTTGAATTTAGTCGGAAAAACAATAACATGACCAGAACATATATATATATATATATATATATATATATATACAATCCTAGGGAGCCAGGTTTTTTATACTCTACTCTACTTAGTGTATTGAGCACTTAACGTGTTTATTTTTCTTATTTTATTCGATTGTTTTTTTTCTTTGAATTGGAAATTACGAAACTGGGCGATTTTTTCAGTCTACTCGGATATTCTTAGTCTTTTCGCTTTTTTTTTCCAAATTTTTTCCCTTGAATGCCAATTTGTTTTAATATATTTTTTTTAAAAAATGTACTATCCAATTTTGTTTTGTTTTTTTACACCAGTTGAGTATAGACATTATCATATGTGTGTATGTTTGTGTAGCTGGACACACGTATTCAAGGTTTCCTGTATACGAGTATATATATATATATATATATATATATATATATATATATATATATATATATATTGTGAAATTGTGCCGATTATTATAATGTGATTATAACTTTTTGCTGTGTGAAATGACATGACGATTAGACATATCTTTTTTTAATTATGATTAACCCATTATATATATATATATATATATATATATATATATATATATATATATATATATATATATATATTAGTATATTAGTTTCTTCAGCCCTTTAATGAAAAATTTGTTTCTAGGTCAACGTATCGGCTCATCTTTGTATGTGTTGATTGCTAAATCTAGAGTTACGACGTAACTCTAGATTTAGCAATCAACACATACCAACCTTATAGAAAACCAAATACTAACCCCTTATATATACACCCGAAGTCAAACCACCCTGCATCCGTAATTAAACATATACCCTCATCAATAGAAAATAGAATTAGCATTAACTCCGCTAACAAAGAAATATTCCAACAACACGATAGCTTCTATAACGCTGCCCTAAAGAATAGTGGTTACAAAAATGCAAACATTAACTATAGAAATAATTTCATAAGCCAGAGGAAAAAAAAACAGGAAAAGAAAAATTATTTGGTATACCACTCCGTTCAACCAAATGGTTAGTATTAAACTAGGACATAAATTCTTAGCCCTAATTGATAAACACTTCCCCACCAATAGTAGGCTTAGTAATATATTTAATAAGAACACCCTAAAATTGAGTTACAGCTGCACTGAAAACCTAGAAAGTATAATAAAAAAACACAATAATAAAATCCTGAAGAAACCCCCAAGCCTGAATAGTATTAATAAAAACCCTACACTTATATCTGATAATAACATGAAAAATCGTGTGATTGTAGAAACCCAGAAGACTGCCCATTAGAAAATAAATGCTGCATCAAATCTGTGGTATACCAATGTACTATCTCATCCACTGAGAGTCCTAATACTAATATGATATACATTGGGTCCACGAAGAATGATTTTAAAGCTAGATGGAAGCAGCATAAGTGCTCTTTCAACAATATAAATAAAAGAAATCAGACTTCTCTATCTAAATATTTTTGGCATCTGAAGGAAATAAATAGGACACCTAAAGTAAAATGGAAAATTATTAACAGGACTAGAACTTGTAAAACTTGGAATGACCCATGCCCTTTGTGCCTCCATGAGAAACTGCACATTATTAAGTTTCTAAATTATAAAAATCTATTAAACAATAGACATGAGTTAACGAGTTTTGGCGACATCATCAAATTCACGCATTGAATAATTTAGCTTAAAAACAAACATACAATAAATTAACTTTTATAATCCATAGCCCCAATAAAAAGTTTAAACACCCTACAAAAAAAGATAGCCCTTTATGAAGTCGTCAAAAAACAAAAGTTACCACAGTTTTTATATACACAAAACCCTTTCAAAAAGAAATAAAATAAAAAAATAAATAAATCTCCATAGACACGTAAACCAGACTGGTCGAAAATTCCGTTTTCAATTCAGACACCCCCACCTTACCCTGACTTGACATCTATGAAAGTAACTCTATGCTGATACAAGTTATTAGCACACAACACCCCTACCTATTTTAAAAATTCACCATGACTGTTAACATGGAAATTTTTATTTCGATTGTTAAAACACTATTAAAACACGTAAATTTCAGAAATAAGTTATTCCAAAAAAAAACAATTTCGCTTGAAGATGAAACAGAGCTTACTTTAATTCAATTTAATTCTAATAATTATATTGAAGTTTTCGGGTCTTATTTTTGAAACATGAGACCTCTTATGTAGCGTGTTGGAATCATATTTTAAAAAAAATAATTATATTTATTCTCTACTTGTGTATCGAGCACTATTTAAAAAATAATAACAAAATTACTAAAGAACTTTGGATTACTTACGTAACCAGTTCTTTCCTATTTTCTATATATTTTCACACACACACACACACACACACACACACACACACATATATATATATATATATATATATATATATATAAAAGTGAAAATTGAGGTCAACACTCAGGCCGCCTATATTTCTTCATATATATATATATATATATATATATATATATATATATATATATATATATATATATGAAGGAAAATATATAGTTGTTCCTATGATGGAAAAATATATGTACTAAAGAGAAGAGAAACTCCGCAAACGTTTTTGATCATAATGAGGATTTTTTTTAAATATATGCTATACTTTATTTTATATATTTTTGCTACACGTGATTGCAGTTTCGTGATCTTCATCAGGCAAAGGGTGATTATTTCTACATATTATTATGTTTTCCAATGTTTAACCTGTATCTTTAGTGTGTAGCAGTAATCCAAATTTTTCTTGCACTTATGGCGAAAATATTCTTCTGCTTAAGGGGTAATAAATCAATTAGGATTGGTCAGAGAGTGGGCAAAGAGAAGAGGTCTTTGTTCTTATCTTTTTATGACTCCTGTATCTTCTTAGACCTAAGAGATATTAGAAATAGTTATACATTCAATATTTGAAGTTTTAGAGAATTATAAAGCAATAAAGTAAAATTATATTATAAAGTAAATGTAATATTATAGAAGTTAAAATCTGCTTCTATGTCGATATTTTAATATTAATTCATTCACTGTTATTACTGTAGCTAGACATCCGAATACAAGGATCGAAACCTGTCACATTTGGCATCAGCCGGAGATTTTCCATTAAGCTATCAACTCCTGGTAGAGAGGAAGGTGAATTTTTACGTATTTATTTTAGGTTCGCAGAAGAACTTTGCATTATCAGCAATAGCAGTCACTATTTACAAATTCGCCCTTTCACTATAAAGTGCTCGACCGAATTTCATTTTTTCGGGGCCAACCGCACACTACATGGGTTTCGAGCGTCAGGTATCTTCGTGTGTACATATATATGTATATATATATGTACACACGCACACACACATACACACACACACACACGCACACACATATATATATATATATATATATGTAGAGAGAGAGAGAGAGACAGAGACAGAGTGACAGCGAGAGAAAAATGAGAACAAATCGTGTATAATTCCACTGTCTGTAAAATTTCATTTAAAAGAGGGCTCGATAAAGAGTAGAACTATATGTTATGATATTAAAACAAAAACATGTTAAAAATCGCTACACAATTACAGTAATATTTCAACACTACAAATGTTTTCTCCCCGAGCGATGTTAACCCACTGGCGAGTAAACGATAAATTTAATTTCAAAAAAAGGTTTAATATCCTAAAATAATTAATACACACACACACATTTATATTTATATATATATATATATATATATATATATATATATATATATATATATATATATATATATATATATGTACAGATACAGAGAGAAGGATCCAAGCGTCTGAGAACAAATGCACAAGAAAACTCCTTGACATTAGCTATTGTGAACAAAAAAAATCAATGACTCTGTGCGGACAAGGGTTGAAAGTTTTGAGGGACACTAGGGACCTGTTCTCGCTACTGTCAAACGGAGACAAATGGCGTGCTTTAGACACATTACAAGGCACAGCACCGTATGCAAGACCATCAAGCAAGGTACCGATGAAAGTGGTCGTAGGAGAGGATGCCAACGCAAAAACTCTTTGGACAATGGATAGATATGATTGCACTAGAAATGCTGATGGATATCGTTGATAGACCACTGGGGAAAAGAGTTAGTGCTGCTTCTACATTCGGATCCGCCTTACAATTACAAAAGTGTAGGTGGTGATGCTACTGCTGCTGATGATGAGTGATAATATGAAGAAATTTACCTTATTTTTCTTCTTTTTGTCTGGCGATAGTTAACATTAATCCTTTTAGTGTTGTATCCTTTCTTTGATTTTGTGTGTGGGGTGGGGACTGCTGAGATTACACACGCTACACTGATGACGATGGAAAATGTCATCGAAATTGTTTGCTCGACTTAATTTAGTCTGGCTCAACGATGAATAGGTGTTTCACAATACCAAGCAGATAAAGATGACACCTATGTGATTCATATAATGATGGGTACGTTTTTACGGGTAATCAAATTTGTGCGGATTACTTAAAGCCGAAATAAATTTCGGACAATCAAAGGTCGCTTATTGTATTCTGTATTTCTAATAGGTCCCTCATCTAAATACTCCACAGGATACACGCTTCATTAATTTAGTGAGCGAACAAGAACATATGAGATTAACGTGATTTGATCGCAAAGGTTTTTTCGTTATATATATCGAAGACGCCCGCCTAAATTTCGGTTTCAAAATTCTGGGAAAGTAACTAAGGTGTCAAGCGTATTGACGTTTTAGAATCTGTAGCTGTATAATTAATCACAGTTTAGCTTATTTTTTAAACTTTTTTCATCTGGTTTTTATCAACATTATATTTTGGAATTGTGAAATGTCCATGGTATATATGAGGAAAGTCTCGGGCGTGTTCACAGAAAAATGCAATAAGCTGAAGGTGAAAATAAATTTAGGGTCGGAGAAAGAGAATTGTAAAGGCATATTCAGCAGCTAGCGGTTCTTTCTCTGTAGCAACGTAAACAGAAGAGAAAAAAAACGAAGTAATTACGACGTAGGGAAGTGACTGTGATGTGGAGAGCAGGAAACGCGCAATGAAAACAGCGCACACAACAGATGGTCCGCTTCGAAACACCTTTATTATTTTTCAATTTGACAACGGCGCATGGCAGAGATGAAGAAGAAGATGAAAAGAATAAGAAACGAAGAAGTAAAAGAAGAAGAAGTGAAAGAAGAAGTACAGATATAAGACGACGATAGACATATGGCTAAAATTCTGAGAACAACAATAACAAGATCAAGAGAGATACGTGAAAATCAAAAGAAGAAAAAAAAACTGTAGAACAACAACAATAAGAACAAATATAAGACAATAGGCCTTTAGATAAAATTCTGAGAACAAAAGTCGTAACAACAAGATCAAAAGAGAGACAGAAGAAGAGGAAAAAGAAGAAGAAGAAGAAGAAGAAGAAAGGGGAAGAAGAAGAAGAAAAGGAAGAAGAGGAAGAATTAGAGGAAGAAGAAGAAGAAGAAGAAGAGGAAGAAGAAGAGGAAGAGGAAGAAGAAGAAGAAGAAGAGAAATAGGTGGAAGAAGAAGGTTACTTAAGAGAATGATTTTTTTTATTATATAAAAAAGCAAAATGGGCTAAAAATGCACTAAGCAGAAAAAGCGAAGTGAATAATAATAATAATAATAATAATAATAATAATAATAATAATAATAATAAGGTAGCGACATATGTGGGCTGGAAGATATGCAAGAAGCACAAAATCGAAACCACTGAGAAATAGTATGAGCACCAACCAATGTAACTATCCTCTGGAACATACCAATTCAAACTGAAACGATATTAAAAGCCAACAGACCTCATATTATCATACAAGAGAAGAAATTCTGGAAATGTATGCTTACTGACATAACAGTGCAATCTGAGAGAAACACCTACATGAAAACTATCTAGAAATTGTCCAAATAAAAGGACCTGGAGGTCGAGATTAACAGGATGTAGGGAATGAAGACTGGGGCTGTATAAAGAGTAATCGGAGCTCTGGATCTCGTGAGAAAAGCAGTGGACAATTTTAATAACAGTGCTCCAGGTAAAATCAACATAAAAGTGGCCCAGAAGATGGCCCTACTAGGAAAAACCCATATACTAAGAAAAATGCTCTCAATTAAATGAAAATTTTCCAATATGTCCTAAAGACCATAGGTTTGGATTCGGCTCTGCAGGATATAAAGCGGGAAACATAACATACACAAATAATAATAATAATAATAATAATAATAATAATAATAATAATAATAATAATATGCCATATGTGCCAAAAATGTGGCACATGATAACATCAACAATTGCACTTGTAGTTGGAGCGGTCGGATTGACTGGAAAAGATTCCAGTTGAATCATTGAAGGGATTCCTGGAAGCCCATGCCTTAAAAAATACAAAACAATTGTTCTTAAGAGTGCAGCCCACGCCATACGAAAGGCTTTATCTATATAAATATGAGCGTTGTTCTTTTTTTAAGTGCTCAGTGGAAAGTGTCATGATGCTATTTCTGGCCTTAGGACTTTGGTTGGGACCCGGAAAGAGATGAGCACAAACCAGAAATCAAAGACAATAATAATAATAATAATAATAATAATAATAATAATAATAATAATAATAAGAAGAAGAAGAAGAAGAAGAAGAAGAAGAAAAAGAAGAAGAACACGAAGAAAGAGAATAAGAACACGAAGAATAAGAAAGAGAATAAGAACACGAAGAAAAAGAAGAAAGAGAATAAGAAGAAGAAGAAGAAGAAAAAGAATAAGAACACGAAGAAGAAGAAGAAAGAGAATAAGAACACGAAGAAGAAGAAGAAAGAGAATAAGAACACGAAGAAGAAGAACAACAACACGAAAAAAAGAAAGAGGAGGAAGAGAAGAGGAAGAAGAACACGAAGAACAAGAAGGAGGACAAGAAGAAGAAGAACATGAAGAACAACAAAAAGAAGGGGAAGGAGGAGGAGAAGAAGAAGAAAAACAAGAATATAAACTATTAAAAGATCCACTCTTCGAATGTATACTTAAGTTTAATTTATCTCAAGCATAAATTACTACATGCAATGAGACGTTAACCGTGGACATCAGAAAATTACCTGTGAGGGAGAAATGTTATCTTCAAAGAGTAATTTATATAGAAAATTACTTTCATCTGCCATTGAGAACACCGTTTGATTACGAATTTCTCAGCCAAACGACGCTCTTAATACGCGAATTGAAATGAACACGCGATCAAGCTTTTGCATGAATTCCAGTTTTATTTTCTACAAACAGACTTTGGCTAAAACAGAACATATTAAAAGTGTTTGATCGATAGCCAACTGCTAAGAAAAGGCTAGATCGATTTTTGTCCTTCAAGCAGTGACTTTATAACTGGACTTATACTGGCCTTTTGATTTCATTCCATATCCTTTCCACAAACAATTTTACCCTTTCTGATCGCGTTCATACGAAAAAAAAAAGCTACGGGGAATATGGAACAGAATAAAGAGAGTGTATCCATTAGCTAAGTATTCAAGCGAGCTCTTTGCAATATGGAAAACCACCAACAGTTTTATTAAACATTCTTGATCCAATGTCAACATTTTTACTACCTATAGCAATCCTATCTTAACCGCAAATGAAGTCCAAAATATAGGCCAATTCTTTAATAGACTGGACAGGTCAGTGCGACATTGAAACAACCCTAAAACCATTGGCTAACCAGCGAATCTAAGTCTGTGGACAGACCAAGATCAGGAAACCAATCCCAGAATGACCTAAACTCGAGGCTTTTAATGCTTTGATTCCTGAAGCTGACCGCTCCTAGATGGCTGGATATAGAAAATCAGTTCATTGAATCCGAGGATTGACGAAAGGAAATAAATTTGGCCAATTCTTTTAAGATCTAAGAGGCAAGAGTTTAGCCGGAAATAAAAAGATAAATAAAAGTGTATTCAAAGTGAGAGGGAAATAAAAAGAGAAATAGAGTGATATATAAGTGGCGAAATATCAAGGTTGAAAGGTAGATATGAACAAACTGAGACAAACAGACAGACAGACATAGAGATAGATAGATAGATAGATAGATATGAACAACAAAAAACAATCATTTAATAACTAGACATATATGCGAATAACCAGCGAGAAAGAGGAAGATTCACAGTGAGAACAGCTATATATATATATATATATATATATATATATATATATATATATATATATATATTAAGTAAAGAGAATCTTAAAAATCTATTTCGGTTATGATTTATGCCATGAATATAGTTAAATATTTATCACTTCTAACTTAATATCTATCTATCTATCTATCTATCTATCTATCTATATATATATATATATATATAAAGAACAACTATATATATATATATATATATATATATATATATATATAGTTGTTCTTTATATCACTGTGAATCTTCCTCTTCCTCTCTCTCTCTCTCTCTCTCTCTCTCTCTATATATATATATATATATATATATATATATATATATATATATATATATATATATATATATATATATATATATATATATATATGGAGAGAGTGTGAGTTGATATGAACAAAGAGAAGCAATCTTTTACTGAATGGATTTATATATGAATATCCAACGAGAAACAGGAACATATAATGTGAGATAATGAATATATATATATATATATATATATATATATATATATATAGATAGATAGATAGATAGATAGATAGATAGATAGATGGATAGAGGGACAGATAAACAATTAAAGAAATACCTCTGATTTGATTAATTGTCTTTAAGGCTCTTTCCAGTTAGTTAATCCGGAAAATACTTTTTTACATTGCAAGTTTTTTTGGGAGATAATACTGTAGTCTTATTAAGTAGCGAATCGCTGATTGCATAACTGGTCGATTCATGCCTTTCTCAAGAATTTTTGCGCATAAGTGAATATGAAAAATCCAACTGGAACTCGGCTCTCCGATAAAGAACAGCAATTGCTAGATAGATAGAATGATAGATAGATAATGAACAGATTGTGATATATATATATATATATATATATATATATATATATATATATATATATATATATAGATATATAGATAGATAGATAGATATGAACAGACTTAGATAGATATGAACAGACTTGGATAGAGAGATATGAACAGACTTAGATAGATAGATATGAACAGACTTGGATAGGTAGATAAATAGAATGATAGATAATGAACAGATTGTGATAGATAGATAGATAAATAGATAGACAGATCCAAACAATATATAAAAGTTGTCAAGTTGGCATAGAATTCACGTTCCCGCTGACATCGTTATAGTCACTAACACAAAAATACTAGACGTATGCACTCAAATCCCCACCGCCAGCTAGTCTTAATTATTATGACTTCTATCACTAAACTATTATGTAAAAAAAAAAATTACAATGTAAAATATTTTCTGGCTTTAAATAAATCGCAAAATAAATAAATAAATACAACCTAATTAAGATAATTGAATGGAAGTTGGTAATATTTTTTTCAAAAATGTATTGCTGGTAATTTTCTTTTTTTTCTAAAATATATTGCTGGTAATACTTCTTTTTCAAAATGAACTGCTGATAAAATTCTCCTTCAAAAAATGTATTGCTGGTAATTTTTTCTACAAAAATGTATTGCTGGTAATTTTTCTTCGAAAATGTATTGCTGGTAATATTTTTTTTAGAAATATATTGTTGGCGATATTTCTTTTTCAGATATATATTGCTGGTAAATTTTTTCCCAATAAATATTGTTGGTATTAAAACCTATGTTCATACTTTCATAGTGTTTGGTTCCTTTTTGCCAATACCTGATAACCTGACAGGTGTTACCACCACGAGGTGGTTCCATGCTCCTCAAGACCTCCTAATCGAAGGCCTTGCTGTCAGATGTATTAGGTTGGTGCAAAACTAATGACGTAATAATGTCGTTTTTTGACGTTAAAAATACGTCAAAAAACGATACTATTACGTCATTTTTTTGCACCAACCTAATAGTTTATCGTCTTACGCAGGACGCGAATGTAGTTTATCTTCATACCCAGTACGGAAACTAATGGAGTATGTCGAAATAAAAATGAGAGAGTGAAGCACATTTTTGTATGTAGTGAGATTTTTGTTTTATTAAGTTTTGATGATTTACTTGGAATGTGACGTCAACATACTGGAGAAGAAACTCAACCGGATAACGTCAGTACAGACCAGATTACTTAGCCTGAAGTTTTTTTTAACCGTCTCCCCATGTAAAGATTAACGCAATTTTTACTCAAAGACAATATGTTTGGACGTTTTAAGTTTTATACGAATAATTTATTGACATGTAAAGCAATACTATATTACCGAATCGATATCAATTTCAGATAAGTTGTTTGCTTAATGTATCCTAAAGCCATATATATTTTAAAAAATTTCCCAAGCCCACATCCTTTGAATACAAAATAAACTTCCTGAGTAATATTGAATATGTGTAAAACAAAGGCTATTTACATAATAATAAATCCAAAGAATTCTTCACTTAAAGAAGGTAAAAAAAATGTCAACCATTTAGACGAGGGTTTAAAACCGACACCTTCAGAACTCAGAATCTGTTAATTCAATTTCAGACTTCTCATGAACATAAAATGTGTCGCCTTCATATCTCTGGACCACTTTTACTTCAGCTCTGATCTATGCCCGCCATAACTCCTGGGGCAGCCATTGAACGATGATCCGTACAGGCTTTTGTAATTCCGTTCAGAACATGAAGAATGTTTAAAATAAGATCCGACTTATGGTAGCAAAAATATTATTTGTTTAGGGAATTCTATGTTTTCTCATGGTTTAGTTTTTTCTATATTTATTATTAGTTTTCTATTTTCGAACAGGTTTTTATATTATTTTATCCCTGTCAGGTTTATCCTCCATCTTTTTTATAAGAATACTGACACTTTTTCGTGTCGAAAATTCCGTATCTATCTATCTATCTATCTATCTATCTATCTATCTATCTATCTATCTATCTATCTATCTATCTATCTATCTATCTCAGTCTGTTCATATCTATCTATCTATCTATCTATCTATCTATCTATCTATCTATCTCAGTATGTTCATATCTATCTATCTATCTATCTATCTCAGTCTGTTCATATCTATCTATCTATCTATCTATCTATCTATCTATCTCAGTATGTTCATATCTATCTATCTATCTATCTATCTATCTATCTATCTCAGTCTGTTCATATCTATCTATCTATCTATCTATCTATCTATCTATCTATCTCAGTCTGTTCATATCTATCTATCTATCTATCTATCTATCTCAGTATGTTCATATCTATCTATCTATCTATCTATCTATCTCAGTCTGTTCATATCTATCTATCTATCTATCTATCTATCTATATATCTATCTATCTATCTATCTCAGTCTGTTCATATCTATCTATCTATCTATCTATCTATCTATCTATCTCAGTATGTTCATATCTATCTATCTAGCTATCTAGCTATCTCAGTCTGTTCATATCTATCCATCTATCTATCTATCTATCTATCTATCTATGTTCACACTTCTTGCTTTCTCTCCTCATTTCTCTCTCTCTCTCTCTCATTCCCCCATTCATACAAAAAGTAGATTAGTGAAGTTAATGATATAAAATGGCGCAAACTCTTCGCAAACAAAATTTTAACCTACGAACCAAACGATTCTTGTTTTTCATAACTACAAGTTGTATAAGTTCTTTTTTTAATCTGCCAGTGATTTCAATTGTACATACATTCATCTTCAGGAATGGAAATTATTTTGTAGTAGCGGAGACGAAAGATTAAATGCGAAACGATTTTTTTTTTTTTAGAAATGTATTATTGATAACGGATACGAACTTTTGGAGCGTGCATTCGCAACGCTAAGGTTGAATATTTTTTTTTTTTTTTTGAAAATTTAAGGCAGCGCGCTTTTTTTTTTACTAATATGGAAACTCGAGAATATTTTGTAGAAGTTTTTCAATCAATTTGTCATGAACTAAATTGTTCACTAAATAAAGTAATATCTCAGTTGTTATCGCGAAAATTTTCACGTCGGATCAGTTCTTTTAAATCAAATATGTGGTTCAGTTCAATATATATTACGTGAATCATTCATACAAAAAGTAGATTAGTAAATTTAATGATATATATAAAATTAATATATATATATATATATATATATATATATATATATATATATATATATATATATATATATATATATCTGAAATTGCATGTAGTGTAATGGTAAGCTGTTGATAACGATAAATAGGATAGGCAAGTTTGAAATCCGGTCTAGTTTTTTCCTCTACCTTTCGTAAAAATACACTTAAAAAAAGTAAAATTATCCCATCTCTTTTACCAGCTGGTTTAATAGTATTGTAGATTAGACTCTCTAACCGTGGTTGCTAATGGGCCTTAGAAGTTAACTCTGAATTCAATAGCGTTATATAAACTAAAAAGAGGAAACATTCTGTTTCTTTTTTTCTTTTTTCCTTACCTCTTCATTTTTTCATATGAATCAATTGTTATATATTCTATTTCTTTTCATAAACCTCACTTCCTACCTAGTCTTTCATTTATATCCCAAAGCAGGTTTATCATAATCATTTTAACCATCATGACCATTTCAACAGCCCCTTTCTATGATACAATATTAAACACTTCAAGCCAAAGGTCAATCATTATATATGCTTCTTAACTACTGTTGTTCCCAGGTCCACCGTCATATTGGGCATAACACCTGTTAAGGGGTCCCAACAAAAAGCAAATAGTGAAACTCCAAACTGGGATCAAAACATGAAAATATAAAATAAATTACAAACAATTATCAGCAATAGACTTTCATAGCAAAAATAACTGGACTACATTTTTGGAAAAAAAAAATAGGTTGGTGCAAAAATAATGACGTAATAATGTCGTTTTTTGACGTTAGCGTCAAAAAACGACATTATTACGTCATTATTTTTGCACCAACCTAATAATTACCAGAACTCACAGGAAATTAAACTTTCGTCTTTAAATGAGCGAATAAGGAGCTGATATGTCGTTAAACAAAACAAACGAAACCAATTATCAATCCTTCTCATCTGCACAATCTTCACTTCCTACCAATTTTTAAACATCTACATTGCGAATTTTAATCTAAAATGTCTTTATAATATCCACATCATCATCTTTCATTCTTTTTTTTCAAATTGCCATGATGTTTTACGGTTTTCATTTCTTTCTCTTTAATTTGAATTCAGTTTTTGTCATGTATGTCAGCGCCCTCATTATTCTGATGATAGTCGCCTACACGACCAAAATCATCGATTCTTTTCCTTATTTAGATTGCCGTCCTAATCCGATTAACTCGTACTTCGGGATCCTTTAAAATTCTGTCTCCGCTCACTCACACGCCTGCCCTTTTCTTGTTCCTTATCGCCTAACTTTTCTTTCCTCTTTTAAAGTTTTTGTTACTATTAAGCTTATTTTCCTTCCCATCATCTTCTTCACCAAATTTTTCGTCCTTTTATTTTTTTCTTTCCTTCGCCTTCTTTTGGGCTCATATTCTTCTTTTATCTTCTTTCTTCATTCATCAACTTGATATTTCCTCATTTTTATCGTTTCCATCATCAACAGCATTATCTTCATCATCATCATCATCCTCCTCGTCGTCGTCGTCATCATCATTATCATTGTCGCCCTTGTCATCATCACCACTACCACCACCATCATCATCTTTGCAGTTGTCGTCTTTGTCATCATCCTCATCCTCCACCGTCGTAATAATAATAAGCATTACCATCATCATCATCATTACCGTCGTCGTCTTCATAATTATTGTCGCCCTTATCATCGTCGTCGTCGTCATAATCATCATCATCACTACCACCACCATCATCATCATCATCATCATCAACATCATAATCATTGTCGTCTTTGTAATCATCCTCATCTCCACCGTCGTAATAATGATAAGCATCATCATCATCATCATCATCATCATCATCATCATCATCATCATCATCATCATCGTCGTCGTCGTCATCATCATCATCATCATCATCATCATCATCATCATCATCATCATCATCATCATCGCCGTCGTCATCATCGTTTTCTTCATAATCATTGTCGCCGTTATCATCGTCATCCTAATCATCGTCGTCGTTGTTGTCATCGTCTTCATCATCATAATCATTGTCGCCCTTATCACCAAAAAATCGTCAAAAACGAAATCTATTTTTCCATTACCTTTTTCCGTCCATTTTTTTCAATTGCTTCTCATCCTTATCCGATTCGTTATTTCTTTTCTTCTCTTGTTCTGCTTTCTTCTTCATTTACTTCTATTCGTTCATTTATCTGTCTTTCTTTCTCTCTTTTCCATTTCTACGTCCTTCTTCTTCCTTTCTTTTTTCTTTCTCCACCTTTTTTTTTTTACATTTCCTTCTCGCCATCTATTCTATCGTTTGTTTTCTTCTCAAGAATTGACGTAGAGACAAAAGAGAAGAAAAAATTCTTCTCTTTTGTCTCTACGTCAATTCTTCTCTTTTCTTTCCTTCTCTTCATTCATTTTGAGCTCGAAGATTTTTCTCTCCAACCAACTCAGAGGAGAGCTTCCATTAAAAGTCTCCGACTGAGTCAAAGAAATTCTGCTAAAATAGCCATTAATGAAGCCAGTTGAAGAGAAGAAAGCCGAAGATGGTACGAAGAATGGAATGTCTTTGTTAGAACGAAAAAAAAAATATAAAAAAATATATAAAAAAACTGAAAAAAATGAAAACGCAATTCTGCATGATCATTCGAATTGGACTGTCCACTGAAGGGCTACACTTTCTCCTGGACATTACGTTTTTCATTTAACTAAGGCTTTTATTATCCGTCTAACGCACGGGAGAGCGCAAGGAACTCCAAAGATTCTTATGAAAACCTGGATCAAACATTGTATAATAAATTGGTGGACATATATATTTTCAATAAAAGAGCTTAATGGAATAATAATAATAATAATAATAGAGATGATAATAATAATGTGAATTTAAAATACGCACATGCAGAACAGTCAAAACTAATCGCCAATATATCATGATCAAAGACAAAAAAACAAAATGTACTTTCTTATGACATGGCAGTTTTTGCAGATTGTTATGTGTCTTTGAAGATCTAAAAAAAAATACAAGAATCTTGAAGTGGAAATCAATATTTCCAGTTGTAGTTGGAGCCCTCAGATTGATTTGAATAGGTTACGATAGACTCACTGAAGAGATTCCATGTATTAAAGAAATTAAAAAAAAAAAAAGAATGAAAAACAAAACAATCAAATCTATTCGCCCAGGCATACTGATCAAAGACGATAAAAACCGAATGAGCTATATTATTTATTTAGCAGTTCAATACAGTACCTAACCACGAGGATCTTGGAGTGGAAATCTAAAAAAACTATGTCGCATGAAGACATCAATAATCCCAGTTTGATTGCAAAAGTTACTGATGAATTCGTCGAAGGATCCCTTCAATGAGTTCATCAAATCGTTTGCTCATGCTTTAAAATAAGGAAGGAAATGAGTATAAAGGAAATAACAACAACAATAATAATAATAATAATAATAATAATAATAATAATAATAATAATAATAACAACAAAATAATTGGCGAACTTTATCAAATATTATCAACACTTAAGCAAAGAGCTCGAAAGCATACAATTGAAACGATGGTGATCTGGCTCATCTCGTTGATTAGTTACTAAGAGGAATTAATCAAACAGCTTAGTATAAATTTTATGGAACTCTCCTGTTATTCTGTTCATTCCTACAAGTTTAGTAGTTTGCATACATAACTATCTCCATTCCTTTTAAGAGATGAGAGATCGGTAGAATCTAAATTCTTTTAGAATGTGCACCTTAAGATGATTGTGCACATTACATTCTTTTGTATAAAATGTTCTACAAGATCCGTTGATGTCACATTGTTGCATCTAACATCATAACTGTGGGCTTAGAATCTTTTATTTAATTTTTCAGTTGCGTAACCGACATAAATCAAATGATGTTTGATTCACTGGATGGCGTATATTAGATGACATTCAGTACAATTGCAACCTTCTTTAGAAATCGTAATTTTTCTCTTTGAATTTGGGACAGGATTGACTTGATTCATGTTCCACGAAGAACGGGGTTTTCTGCATCTATGAGTTTATTTTTTCGGGAGTACAAAGATCTAAATATCAAATGTAGTTTTGAGTTTGAACGCTTGCATTTGTTAAAAGAGTCTGGTGTCTTTATTTCAGTTGAGAGAAACAATAGACAGATTGAGAAAATGTTTTTGGCGGATTTTCCTTCTTTTTCTCGCGTTTATTACCGGTACAACCGTGTGTTGATTACAAGGCATGCAACATTTTTACAAAGAATTATAATTGTTTGCAAATTAATATATTTTAAAATACATCAATTTTTTTATAAAAATAAAATTTCTTTAATCTCGCTGTCAACTTAAGTCAGTAATAATAATAATAATAATAATAATAATAATAATAATAATAATAATAATAATAACAGCAACAACAACAACAGCAACAACAATAACAACAACAACAAAAATAATAGCAACAACAATAATAATAATAACAACAGTTGTTGTTGTTATTATTATAATTGTTGTTACAATAATAATAATAATAATACCTGTAACAATTTCATGGGACTACACGATACACACGGACAAAACAAGCAAAGCTCACAAACAAAAAATATTCCTCCTTATTGATATGGCAGTCCTTGCAGATTGCAATATATCTTTAAAGGTCTTCAAAAAGCTATCAAAATACAAGGACCTTGAAATAGAAATCTCAGAAATGTGGCTTGTGGGAACATGAAGAATCCCTTTTGCAATTGGAGCCCTCAGATTGTTTGGAAAATATTCCAGTAGACTAATTGAAGGGATTTCTGGAAGCACATGCCTTAGAGAAATAAAAAAAAATATTTTCCCGAGTGCAGTCCACTCCTCACTAATGTAAAATGTGTTGTTGCTATATTTTTAATTGGTCAGTTGAAAATATTATGATGTCATTTCTGACCTTAGGTCTCTGGGCGGGATCCTGAAGGAAATGAGTATACAACAAAAACCAAAAGAAATAATAATAATAATAATAATAATAATAATAATAATAATAATAATAATAATAATAATAATAATAATAATCTAATAGTACCAAACAAGCTGATGGAGACAAACTCGGTACCTATCAGTGGATACTGAGTGCAGGATTAAAAGCTGGAACTGAAAAAAAAAGATTCTGTGATAAATATCCAGAAAAAAATTATATCAGATTTCACGCTATTGGCAGCTACTGAATATAAAAACTCGGTATGTCATAGTGGATCAATATCTGCGTTGGAAAATTTGCAACTTTTACTGAAAGGAAACTGCAAGAAATTGGTATGAATATCATCCACACCCGGTGGAAGAGACAGGGCCGCTAAAAATGCTATGGGACTTTATAATACACACAGATTGAAAAATCAAAGCTAATCGCCCAGACAAAAAATAAAATGTTCCGTCTCATTGACATGGCCGTCTCTGTAGGCTGTCATGTATCTTTGAAAAAGTTCAAAACACAATCAAAATATAAGGACATTGAAATCGAAATCTCAAAAATGTAGTACACGAGGACATTAAAATTCCAGTTGTAGTTGGAGCCCTCAGATTGATTGGAAAAGTTTTCCATAGATTCATTGAAGGGATTCCTTGTAGCAGAAGTTTTAACGAAGTCAAAAATGATGTACTCAAAAGTATAGCCCAGTTCTTACGAAGGGCTTTATGTATGTAAAATGCGCGTTATTTTAGTTAGTTTTTGTTTTTTCTTTTAACTCAAAAAATACTCAGTGGAAAATGTCACGATGACATTTCTAACCTTAGGTCACTGGCTGGGATATGGAAACATATTAGTTTTCACCAGAAACCAAAGGAAATAAAATAAAAATAATAATGATATTTTATTGAGAATTTATAAGCAAAAGGGCAGAATGGTAAAGTCTACTGAGGATTCTGTCAAATTCACAACCAAGAAACTCGAAGAATATACAAGACAGCGTAAATAATTCTACTAACTCAAGAATAATACTGTATTACAAGGACTATAAGCCTGAGTAAAATTCAAGGAAACACAAATATTGACGAGGAACTCGTATTAATAGATACATCCGAAAACGTGGGTATAACAGCTAAATATAGATGATCATGACAAAAAAGTAACTGACCTAAACTGAATAAAAATAGAGGAACCCGGATGTGGAAGATGTTTCATCAAACGTGGTGGCAACACTAGTCTGCATTGTAAGGATTTCTACTTGAAATTAGTACTTCCGTGAATGTTATTCAATCTTATAGTCGTTGTAATGCACTTATTCGACTTCTTTGCTCTGTATTCTATGAGGATAGGGAGGATAGATAAGGATTGACCCATAACTTGCAGAGAT
The DNA here is from genome assembly GCA_963932145.1 of Acanthosepion lycidas. NCBI lineage: Eukaryota > Metazoa > Mollusca > Cephalopoda > Sepiida > Sepiidae > Acanthosepion > Acanthosepion lycidas. Next base: position 76,102,515 of record OZ010605.1, read on the forward strand.
CAATCTTAACAATGTTTCAGGAGGAATCAACGGTGATGGTACTAGGATGATGGATTGAATCGGGATTAGGGAAATAGGGTACGTTTGAAAAACCTGCTCCCAGGCCTTGTAGAGGGTTAAATCATTGAAAAAAGAAAAAATATTTTAGCGTAATAAAAGTTTCTTTCCGTTAAATATTCATCGAGTTGCCGGTACATTTTCCCGCCACTATATTTCTACCTGCTTGCCTTTATTATTCACGAGAGAAAAGACATGATATCACATCTACGTTCATGGTACAGAATAGGAGAATCTTTTTTCAGAAGGCATAGGAGGTGTTTCGTTGATATAAGGGAACATAATCAATTAAATATTCCTACCCCAGGGAAGAAGAGAGAGATATCCTTTAGCTGAAGAAAGCTCCCAGGGTCGCGATTGGTTTCAACATTTTATTTTCTTCTTTGATGTCCTTTCACTCCTTCCAGCTGAAGTAGGGATTGCTAGCGGAAAGAAACATTCCCGTAGAAACAGATAACAAGTGCAGTAATATATTTCCGGGGAAAATCGAATAGTGTTGACAATGTGGAGGCGGCAAAATGCTATATGCGAGAGGAATCTTAAAAAGCCTACTCTGTGTGTTTAAAAATGTATTTGTTAAATGACCTTCAAGAAGTAGCGAAGTTTGAATGAGAGAAAAATGAACAGAATTGAAAACTAAGAAAATCAATAAGGAAAAATGATGTTCCATAAAACAATTGTACAAAATGTAAAATAAAATGACTTCGAGAGAAATAGCGGTAGAAATTATTTAATAAAATTAAAATCAGATTTAATACCATAATGAAACTTTCATTGGAAAACTTTGAATTCACCTTAGCTCTCACAGGTTTTTAATATCCTAATACTAGACATTCGCTGTCTGTTTGAATAATCATCTTCTGCCCTTATACACTATCCTCTCTCTCTCTCTCTCTCCCTCTCTTTATATATATATATATATATATATATATATATATATATATATATATATATATATATATGACAGACATTGTTTACCTATATTAGTCATCTATCTACCTATCTATCTATACTTGTGAGTATGCCTCGGTTATCCAATGAAAGGAACACACACACATTAGGTTAGTGCAAAAATAATGCCGTAATAATGTCGTTTTTTGACGTTAAAAATACGTCAAAAACGACATTATTACGTCATTATTTTTGTACCAACCTAATATATATATATATATATATATATATATATATATATATATATATGTACTCATTTTGTACGTTAATTTTATAGATATAATTTATTTAAGTAAATGCTCTTTTTTTAAATTAAACCGTCTTAATTACATTTACTAGATTGTATGTTCGAGAATGAACTTCTTTGTGGCTAAAATCGTTAACGACAGATCAGATCAAATGATGGTACCCATTAGGAGTACAGGCTCGATTCCTGTCGCAAAAGAATATATGTTTGAAAATTTTAAACAATATTTCAACAGAATGTCTATCTTCACGTGATATTTAAGCACTTTTTTCAAGTATAAATATATATATATAAATTTATGAAAGACTATAAATCTTTGTACAAACGTTGCTTGTCTAAGATTTATTACTGCCTGAGAAGAGTAATTGTGGCACAAGTCCGAAAAGCGGCGATAGGTCCAGTCTGGCACTAAATATCCTATACCTACATAATCAAGTTCATGACCCATTCATCGTTGCTTGTAACGACAAAAAAAGGATGTTGAGGTTTATTGTAAATTAATACAATTATGGCAAAAGGCAGAAAAGGGGGAAAGGGTTGAGGCTGGTCTTCACCATCTATCTTATACCTAGCTAATCGGATTCACGACCCATTCACTCGTTACATTCATCATAAAAACTCATCTCCCGTCAATCAGTCCTGCATACACCAAAATACCACATCCTCTCTTTGGTGGGGGGTTTGCTAAAAATTAATCCCAATGAGATGATAAATATTATTTACAATATATATTAGGTTGGTGCAAAAATAATGACGTAATAATGTCGTTTTTTGACATATTTTTTAACGTCAAAAACGACATTATTACGTCATTATTTTTGCACCAACCTAATATATACAAATCGGCTGAATGTTCATGAAAGGGGAGGGGTGAACCCTAGAACAAAGTAAATATCAAAACAAGGCAAAAATAAACCTAACTGATGCTAGTAGGACCCGTCCAACCCTTCGAAAAAGAGCTCTCTCGCTAAGGGAGAGGGAAAAGAAAATATAGACGTGCACGGGGAAATCAATAAAGCTGACCCAGTCGAGATGGAAGGGGGCCAAAACAAACTGGGGAGGTTGGGAATCTCAACGTGGATCATAAAAGATGTAGCCGGGAGAAGGACAGGAACAACACTTACTCAAATTAACTAGGCACACAAACGTTTGTCTCGCCTAACTAGGGGAGGGCTCCAAAAGAAACCACCCCGATGTGATATAGTTTGACCTAAAAGAGAAAATCAAGGCTAGCCCCGTTCACATGAACTAAGCTGACCTCAGTCACCCAACTTTCGCTAAAGGCTCTCGAATGCAAGCGTTTTTTATCAGTTCTAATCTTCATCTTGTGCTGATGCTCAAAGAATCGGATCAGATCCTGATGAGAAAGACGATCGCTTCGCAAGAGTTTCTCTAGTCGCGTCGTCCAAATCACCATTTGGGGCAGGGCCAGCAGTGTTAGAAACACCATTCGTTTAACCCCAGAATAGGGGGCGAAAATTTGTCACGCTCGTATGCACAATCAATGGGCAAGACCTTTTCCGGAGCGAGACTAGCCGTCAGCTCGCCAATATGATCCCATAAGGGGCGAACCCGAGGACAATGTTAGAAGGCGTGCGAAGCCGTTTCTTGAAGGCCGAGGTCACATCGTTCACAGTCTGGCAAATCCGTCAAGCCCCATTTGAAGGCCATGTCATTGAGAGGCAGCCTATTCCGAGCCAGTCGCAAGGTAAGCGAAAACTCAGAGTTACTGAGATAATCCGCCACTGGCGCCCAAGAGCAGAAGGAAAGAAACTTCTCCTCCGACAAGACGGGCCGCTTACTTAGAGGAAGGTTTATGGCCCCCTCCACTAGATAAAGATAGAAGACTCTCCTAGGCTGACAAAGGTCACTGCACCGAGGAATGACCTTTAAGGCGTATCGACACTGGCGAAGGAAACTCGATGGAACCCGCAGATTACGATGGCACCCAGCCCACGACATGAGGGGGTGATGGTCAAGCAAGGGAAGGCGTCCCTTACAATCCCCGCCATAATCGAATCTCCTGTCAACGCGCGGCGTGGGGAAAGTCAACCTCGAGGTGAGCTTTTGACTTGCCAAGTGTGGCATTCCCAGCCCCCCATGACACGGAAGTCGACCTGATGCTTGTGTCCCATCCATGAAATGGAGGTTAGCTCAAGCGGATTGTTGCGATCTTTTTAGAGAGGAAATACGGCCAAGCGATAAAGGACAAGAGGAAAGATGTAAGTGACACACGCCTCCGCCCTGCACTTCACAGACAACCTTCGTCGACGCCAAGTCTCACCGGCCGCGTCGACCGTTGCCCGTACTTCTGTCCAGTTTTTTTTTCTAGAGCTGGAGGTCGGGTCTAAACCACACTCCAAGAATGTAAACTGGACCGTCCGTTCAACCAAATGGCCCCGGAAGATCAATCTCCTTCTGGCGGATCCGGGTAAGATGGCACGCCGGTGTCGTGAACTCTTGTCTTTCGGTGTAGATGTCGCCGCGATCAAGAAAACTCAATTTGCTTGAACTTTGATGCTTGTGTGATGTCTAACGAGGCTTGTGTTATTGCCAGAGGCGTCTCCTCGCTTGTCCACGTCTATGCGGAGGGATGGTTGATCGTGGCTGATATTGCCGTAAAAAGTGTTTTGTTCCAGATTTTATCCGCCCAACGGCCAGGAGGAGCGTGTCTTGTTTCTTGGTCAGTTTGGATCGCTCCTGGTGGATTTGTAGCAACTAGTCTTACTTGGGGTCTAGAATACCAAACTGGATACAAAGATAGATACGGGACGGGGAGCTAGCGGAAAGTCTGGTGATCGTAGCTTGGTTGATCTGATCAGAGAGTTTGGATGCGTCTATAGATACCGCGATGGGGAGATGTGGACGAAGACAGGTAGTAGGCCGTCTGCTGTTTCCTTCCCGTAAAAGTGGCATATTTTCCAGTGCATATATTTGTCCACTCTACTATTATTATTATTATTATTATTATTATTATTATTATTATTATTATTATCATTATTATTATTCACATAAATGTCATCAAGAAAAATGAAAATAGCAAAACGAGATCGAATGTGATCACCTTGCTGGAGATGGAATTACGTCTGACGAATACAACATGGAGGATACATTCATCGTCTGTTTTTTTACGTGCGTCACGCCACTTTTATGCCACGATCGATAAGATTTGGAGTACTGTGAAAATGAAAATTTAGGTACACTAATCCCCTCTAATCAATTTAACTCTGAGAATAGGCTAAACTAATCGTTTTTCTTCCTTATACAATCATTGACAGATGTACTTTGATTTAAATTTATTATACGTGATTATTCCATGGGTAATCTGGGAATATAATCCCCAGACATCCTTCGCTCCTGGCGAAATATATTTGCTTAATATTTGAAATTAGTCACTAGAAGCATTTGCTTATCTAACTCAGCTTTCGGCTTTCTGGTGCCATGTATAAATGGCGATACCTCTTTTTATAATACATATACACAGACGTAATTTTCTCATGAATATGTATTAATATGATAATACGAAATCTTATACTGTTTGTTACAAGCAGACTAGACGCTGCATACCAAGACGTATAGTTTAAACATTAATTATGTAATATAACTGAGAATCAAATGGCACAGTGATACGAGAATATAGAAGCTAGAAACTTAATTTCTATTTCAGAATAGAACATTCTACCAGAAAACGATATCTCAAGGTTTTTTTTTTAAAATAAAATCTCCAAGGATATGTTATGGAGAATGAATAAGAAAAGTTAGATTTATAGGAAAGGAAAACATCAATGGGATGCATGGTTTTTAATAAAAGAATGTTTAACGTGAAAATTATAACGTGGAGATACTAAAATCAAGCAAGTACAATTATCTAATTATCTGGGAATTGTTTTAACATAGGATGGAATATGCGTCACTGAAATCCGAAGTGGCACTGTAATAGGGAAAGTTGCCTTCCAAAACCTAAGCAAAGAACAAGAAAATATTGTTAAAAATAAAGAAGAGTACTGAACTCTCACGTAATATCTGTCCTATGTGAGAGTGAACACTGGTCACTGTGGACGGATGTTTAGCTATTGTTTGTATTGTTGTTTAATTACTATTTCTGTAGCGGATCTATCATGAAACTAAGGAAACATAATCTCCATATCCTTTAATACCTGAAGGGCCGCTGATGCATCATTTGAATGTTTATTTTTCAGTGTTTGTTATAGATATAAGGCTATTTTTGTGAGAGAATCATAAGACAACGAGCTGAAGTAGTTTCCTACTGGCCTTAGAATATGCTCCAATAACCAATTTCATATAACCTCAAAATTGCCATCTAATCTGTTTCAAAAATACTTGCGAAGGGATCCCCGAATATATTCAAACATCAGGATGTTGGGCTGGTACAGTATATCAGTTCTCCTATCTGACAGTGTATACTAGGCAATATCATTAAAGGTAAAGAAATGACATGAAGCTACAGAAATGTGTTTCTAAAAATGGAAGCTGATAATCCCATGGAAGGACATGTGGCCAATCATCAAGTGATTACAGACAACAGAGAGACAAAAAGAACATTTAAACTCAGTAAGAAGGTAAAAATTTCTAGGGCACATAATAAGAAAAGAAGTCTTGGAAAAACTGATACTCAGAGGATATACAGATAGCAAGAAGGAAAGAGGAAATAGGTTCCTAATATAACAACCAAACCCGTGTAAATATTTATCAGAACAGTGATTAATTGTTATAGCAAAACTATAAACTTTACTAAGTGATGTGAAAACAGTATCGCTCTCAACTGTAAAAAAACAACTTAGATCAGCGTGGCTAAGGCTGTGCATACCCATCAAGAAACCTCCGTTATGGAACGAGAATAATTAAAAATAAAATTATCAGCAACAAAGCATGATAAACGGACATTCAAAAAAGTAGCAGAATGTATTGTGGACAAAGAAATTCAAAGTTGACATTTCTCGTATTAAGAGGATACTGTATGTAAGAAGAAAGTATGAATGTGTGCTTCCAACGTTTAAGGAATGGCGGTAATCTGTTATGATGTGGGAGGTTTTGAGAAGAAAGAGCGGGAGGTTTGATTCAAACTATGGGAATGCTTAAAAAGGTAGTAACATTCGATTTTGCAAAGACATCTATCGGTCAGCAATCTGTTGCTATGTTCTTACTTTAAAACCATTCAGTGTGCCAACATCATACGTATTTTTATACAAGTCAAGGTCAATATACCGGTTCTAACATATATTTTATGTAGTAATATACAGTATATATACTTTAGTATATATTAAAATTGAAACAGCTAAATATTTTCTTTGTGTTGTGGTAGTTATTTGTTCGGACCTCGTAATGTCATTTGCGGCTGCGTGCCATTGGAAATTGCTTGGCGTACCACATATGGCACGGTTGCCGTAGGTTGCCGACCCCTGCATTCTATAAAATCTGATTTATGCATAAATATTCACCTTTCAACAAGACAATGATCTTAACCACTATTTTAAATTTAGGTAAAATTATCTCAAGTCAAAGAACAAGATCATCATTTGGGAAATTATGATTTAATCGCTTGAATCTCCTGAACTGTCGATCATTGAATTAGTATTGGAGGAATTAGATAGGAGAGTCCGAATAAAATACCCAAAGCGTGAGAATAAGATTTTCAGTGCTTAAAGAATACTTAGGAAGATGTGCTATCTATTTCATTTTTCAAAAACTGTTGAAAAGAATACCAAGAATTGTATATCAGTAATTAAGACAGGTGGTGGTTTTATTTTCTAAAACAAAATATGATGCTGTTTTATGATAATTTTTTTTTATGGTTATGCCCTTATGTCGTGTCAGTCTAAAAGCAAATACATGACGTTACTGTAATTTTACTTTAAACAAATATATAAAAAAAATATCTCATTTTCAGTTGTTTCGTTAGAGAAATTCAGGGTGGCCCAATCGTTTTGCTCTATTGTTACTATTTAGGACAAGTGACAATATTTTGTTCGCGTAGATATTCGTTACTTATATACGACGTACATTTCTGTTATTGGGCGTTAGGTATATGCCTGAAAAAAAATAAAATAGTCCGAACATATACCAAACATAATATTTCTTCTATTGAGAAAGCATATTTAACTTATATGTTTTATCTCTTTCCGAATTTCTTGCCATAGGACGACGAACGTTTTGCTAATGAAAAGATCCGTCATATTGTGTTGGAAGATAAATGTGTTCTTGTTCTTTGACCAATTTCTTAAGGGGATAAGTGGGCAAGATTTTCATATTTCCCGCTGAAGCTGGACAATAGATGTGATTGGACAATTCTGTAACCAATCCGGAAATTTGATACATGCAGAGTTCGGAAGTAGGCAAACCATTAAACACTACTTACGCCATATGTGTATTTGACAAGGGTGTGATTTTTTTTATTTATTTCACTCCAGCTAAGGCACAAAATCCACTAAGACGTAGGTTTTTGGTACTAGGTTGGTGAGAATATAAGAATAATGTATTAAGGTGCAGGAATAAAAGAACAAGAATTAAGAAAGAAGAAGATTGCGATTGACGTTGCATTTAAAATTTTGGAGATCAAACTTGAATGGAAAGCGTGAAGCCGAAAGTGTTTCGAGAAGTCTGCAAAAAGAACTTAAGGGTATATCAAACCATCCCTACTGTAAAATAATGGGATCAGCTACCATAGTAGTAATTTCATCAAAACTTTTATCATGAAAGTGTAGAGAAAAGGGCCAGGGACACTAGATTACGGCGGTGGGAAAGTGACTGAAACCGAGATGACAGATCAGGACCAATTGCCTTAACAGGAGAACCAAACCATATGTGGCGGCAATATTCTAAGCATCGACAAATGGTAGACTTGTAGATATGTAAAATAGTTTTGGGTTACAAAAATTGTCTAGCACGACACAGATAATCATCTTTACTGGCTGCTGTTTCGTTGTGGAGGCGTTAAAATTAATAAATCATTCTTTACCCCAGTTAACAACAGAAAGTATATCATTTTTTAGATCAACTGACGATTTTACCTTATCAAAGCAAAAGACTTACTATTAAAACAGGGATAAATAGTTGTCTCATCAGAATAAATACGCAATTGAGAGCTTATGCTATCTGAACAAAAATGTACTTGTTGTTAGTCCAAGTGTTACGACATAGGGCACCTCTGTATTAATGCAAATTGATCTAGAAGAATGGCCGTTCAAGTAACTGTTATTTAGCGATTTTATAATATATAAAGTGCTGTTCAAAATTAAGAGTATCCTTAAGATAATATTAAAAATAATTGTCTCTTTTTCCAAATAATAATGCTCGCCTAAACTAAACCATTAATAATATTAATAAGCTAGAAACATTCTGGGAAAATTTTTTATGCTTGGATGAGACCAAACTAGAGATTTTTGACAGGAACGATGGGTGGTTTATTTGCCGAACTCCTAAAACGGTTCTTGAAGAGAAGAAGCTGATACCAACAAAAGAATGTGATCATAAAAAGACAAGAAAATGGAAGTGCCAAGTATCACGTCGACGGAGAAATCTGTGCCCAGGTTCCGTGTCTTGGGGACATGTGAATGCCACACTTGGTGAGTCATAGTTTGGGTTTCCTATGCCGCGCATTGACAGTGGATTCTCTTTTGGAGGGGAGTGTTAGGGATGCCTTCCTTAGCCTTACCATCACTTCTCCCGTTTCTAGGGATTAGCGCTGTCGGAAGTCCCGGAATCAATCGAGTTTCTTCAGAGAATGTCGATCGACCTTGGGGTTCATTCCTTAATCCAGTGACCTTTCACCTCCATTCTCGAACCCCTCCACCTAGAATAGGTGGAGGGGTTCGAGAATGATCCTCTCTGTGGGCGGACCGTCTTGTCGGCGACTCTTTCTGCTCTTAGAAACCAGCGGCAAATTATCTCGTCAACTCGCGTATCGTTCGTTTGATTCGCAACGTGCTATATCTCAATGACGTTGGCTTCAGAGGAGGATATCGGATTTAGAGAAAACGGCTTCGCACGCCTCTTACCATTGGGCTCAGGTGTGCCCCTTCTGGTACTATGTCATCGAGTTCACGGTTAGTATCCATCCCCAATTTCTGGTCTTCATCGATCTTGCATACGCGTGCGGAAATGCGTCGCCCGCGTTTTCTGGAGTGAAAAAGATGATGATTTAAGCGCTACTAGTCGTGGCAAGAATGGTGATTTGGACGATGGATTTAGAAGGGATCTTTTGATTCGAACGCTATTCTCATCATGTCCTGGTCGGTTCCTTTCGGCATCAACTTAAGGTGAAGATCAGAACTGACAGAAAACTTTTTTTTTTTATTGACAGATTTCAGCGAAAAGTTGGCGAAAACAGCCAGCTTCGTTCAGATAAACGGGGCTTGCCTTTATCGTTTTATTTTACATCCCCTTGGTCACAATTGGGGGGGGGGTCCTCTTGAACCGTCTTCTGATTAAAATAGTCTATCTTTGTTTAACTAGTTAACATTAACTAATTAATGTGAGTAAGTGTCGTTTCCGACCTGTTCCCTTTTATTATGGTTATGAAGCAAGTCGAGATTCCCAATCTCCCCAGTTTGTTTTTTCATCTCGACTGGGTCAGATGTCCCTAGATATTTATTTTATCCTTCCCACGCCGTTAGTAAGCGAGCTACTTGATTCTGTCTCAAGACAGAATACAGTGGCCATGCTTACGTTATTGCAGCGTGGACAGTTCCTACTAAAACCTATTATTTTTAGTTTGAATGGTCTGATATATTATAGCATGTTTCGTGGCTAGATACTCTGACTTTCATTTCATACCATCGTTATATTTTTATATATTTATATAAGGACATTTCATATATGAGAAATTCTTATGCACTAGGCTATTTTTTCGTTTCCCTTTAAATATGTGGTATTGTGGCATATATAGTAGTAAATTGTATAGGATGAGTCTGTCTATATTTCTGAGATGAAGTATTATGTACAGTATTTACATTATTCGGACTATTATCCTCAACTTTGTCGCAATATTTATCACAACGTTTCGGCCCTTGTACGCTCCGGCCTTCTTCAGGTGGTTGGAATTTCGAACTGAACCCTTTATTTCGATCACTGGGGTAGACTGTTCTAGTTCCACGTGCCATGCTTGATGGATGTTAGTTATCAGTTATCTCCTGTTAATTTTCCCTCTGAAAGTTTCTACTGTCTTAACCGGGTATTGAACTCACACTCTTTGGGTCTGTCACTGGATCTAACCAACGCCTATAACATCGCTCAAGGACACATGGCACAGAGCATAAATGCTTTAAAAATACATGAATACTATCAAATTACATCATTAGAAAATTGGAAAATAATTTTCTGAAATATCTTTTTTTTATGGTAAAATATGATTTTTATTTATTTTTTTCAAGAAGTAGAATAAAAGTATATTTTATATTACTTTTGAGCAAATGTTCAGCGATTTATTAGTCAGGGACATAGGAGTATAGAGAAGTCCTAAACCTAATATAGTCATAATTTATTCCATATGAATCGTACATACGATACAATTCATCAGACCTAAAATTCAAAAAGAAAACTGAAAAAAAAAAAAAAACTCCGGGAATAAAAAATAAAATTTCGTAAGAGTGTATGTATGAGAGTGTGGGACGAATGTTAGAGTAAATGAAAGCT
>OZ010605.1:76115920-76120920 GCA_963932145.1 Acanthosepion lycidas
TTAAGAAAAGATACGTGGTTTCTTATTTATGTTTTTAGCTATTTATATTTATCTGAATAAACTTTTTTTTCTTTTTTTTTTTTTTTTTTAGTTTTTGCTTCACAAACCACGGAAACAGTTTAAATTTGATCACTTGAGAAAGAAAAGAAAATAATAACAGGCTTGGAGTTTTTCAAAAACAAATGCCAAAAACGATCTTTGAAATTTAGAACTTAATAATTTTTGTTCAATGTCTCCAAAGAAAAGAATCCGTACAGTGTACAGGTTCTCGCCTGTAATTTGATAAATGTAATGATTTCGCAAACTGAGGAACGAGATAAGAATTAAAATATCATTTAAGCAAAAAAAAAAAAAAAAGTCCATGTCACTTACGATATAATATCTTTTTACACGAACTTTAAAATGACCTTATATATATATATATATATATATATATATATATATATATATATATATATATATATATATATATATATATATATATGGTTTCATGCAAAACCGATATATACGCATATAAATTAGGTAGCGCTGAAAATACATCAGCACACGCATCTTGTAAAAACCGAGCAAATGTCCAATCACACAATTTTTAAAAAGCTTTTGTACAGAAAATGAATATACAGTATCCAAACATAAAAAAATTACTAAACCACACACATACGTACGCACGCAGACACACGGAGACACCCATACACTATCTATCTATCTACCTATCTATCTATCTATCTATTTTGTATATATATCAACCAAACAACAGCCAAGACTATATATATATATATATATATATATATATATATATATATATATATATATATTGAAGAAAAACAGACCACTTTAAGGTTCCATGTAATAAGTTATTTCGCCACAACCCTTTCACAACCCTTTTAAAGGGCTCTGGATCATCAGACTTTACTTCCAAAATTTGAAAAAAAAAAAAAATATATGTATATATATATACAAATAAATACATATATATATATATATATATATATATATATATATATATATATATATATATATAACAGATAAATTTTAAATTTTAAAATAATTATTGCAGAGCTGTGTTCATGCGGTTTTTTTGTTTTTTTTCAAAAACAGTATCACACAAAAAAAATGTAGATTTTATTACAATTACAATAAGCTTTGCTTTGTAGTCTATCTTGAGGAGGATCTTGGAGGAGATCGAAAATACTTGAGAAAAACTCTTCGACGCCTTCCTTGATCAGTTCCATCTTAACACCAAGAAACTGTTTAGAGAAATGGAAAGGATTAGTTTAAGAATAGATATAAAATATTCATGTTATATCATTACTAAAATATCCATCAATACCAAGATATCAGAATTGTTGAAATAAATTTTCAATTTTTGTAGTGATCTGGTAATGATGGTCTCGGAGAGTAGAGCATCACGCATTCTAATGGGAGGCAGGGAGGGTCCTCTCTAGTGGGTAAATGAGAGCTTTTTTGTTTTTGAGGCATTAAAGTTTACCAGGCATTTCCTGGCCCAGTTAACCAGAGATTGGAGATCTTTTTCGAGACCAACGCTCGGGCCATGCACAACTAACACGTATTTAAACAAACATAGAGACATACCAAACTCCAGCCGCAACCGACTCGTAGAAAACTCAAATATAATAGCCTCATACTTACATAAAAAAGGACAAAAATAATGGAAACTTTAATAAAAAAGAAAATGCAATATATATATATATATATATATTTTATATTTACACACGCTCTATCTCTGATATTGAGCACTTTATTCCATAAATATAGCACACCTTAAGACTATATTTCTTTATATTCAGCTCCTGGCAAACAGTAGAGCACTTTCGCTACATTTATAACCTAAAAAACATACCCATCCCATCCCCCCTATATATAAACTAAAATTAATTGAAAAAATAGAAAGTTTCCTAAAAAGAATGAGATGGAAAGTCCACTTTTTAAACCGGGATCTTTACAATAACAACACACTTAAGGAAAAATACGGCTTCAAAACAAAATAATGCCCCCCACAACAAAAAGAACTAGACAATTTCGAGAAAGACTTAACTGACCTAGTTAGAAACATAAAATTCCACAAAAAACAAGATGCATTCCAAAAAAAACTAAAAGCAGATATAACTAAAATAAACAATTCAGCAAGTGTATTTATCGCTGCTGACAAAACGAGAAATTTATACAAACTAAGTCCTCCTACACACAATAAATTACTCAAGAACAACATAACCAAAACATACAAAAAGGCACCCCAAACAACAGAACACGATATCAATAAGGAAGCTAAAACAATCGCCCAAAAATTAGACCTGGATGACCGAATAAGTTGTATTAGCAAGGCAGGAGCCTTTATCACACTAAAAGACCATAAAGAAAATTTCAAAACCAATCCTGCATGTATGTATATATATATATATATATATATATATATATATATATATATATATATATATATATATATATATATATATATATATATATATATATATATATATATATATATATATATATAAGTACAGGTTTATACATATATATGCACATATGAATTCTCTGTATTTAGGCAAAATCATTTTTCTAGTTAAATGTTACTAACGACACAACGTCATAGTACTTTGCCCATTGCATTAAACTCACTGGATTGACGAAACCTACGATTCGTTTGGACCTGCGCATATAATTTTAAAAAAAGTCAATAAATCAAATTAAATGACACAAAATCTATGTTTCCTTCTCTCTCTCTCTCTCTCTCTCTCTAGGCGTTGGTTAGATCCAGTGACAGACTCAAAGAGTGTGAGTTCAATACCCAGTTAAGGCAGTGGAGAACTTTCAGAGGGAAAATTAGCAGGAGATAGCCGATAACTGACACCCATCAAACATGGCACGTGGAACTAGAACAGTCTATCCCAGGGATCGAAATAAAGGGTTCAGTTCGAAATTCCAACCACCTGAAGAAGGCCGGAGCGTACAACGGCCGAAACGTTGTGACAAATATGGCGACAAAGATGAGGACAATAATCCGCGTAATGTAAATACTGGGCATAAGCTCAATATCGAAGAAATTCCAATATTAATTCAGCTTATATCAAATCTAAATATTAAATGCTTGTAGGATGATTTTGCTTTCTCAGTATCCGATGTTGGAGGTAGTTGCACTGAACACCCTCGCTTTCCCTATGGTAATAACTCTGTTTCTATTGATGAGAAAATGTCACCATATCATATACTTATTATATAAACTATTGTATTTTTCCCATAAATTAATAATTTCTTCTTGCATTATAAAGATTTCCTTACCTATTTTATGAGATCGGGGCATATTTGCATATTATTTACGTAAAAAGAGTAGATTACAATATCATAAACTGAAAAATAAATATCTAATAATTAACACGTGAAAATCTTATGATAATGGAAAGGCCTTTTTTTAATCATCCCACAGCAAACGGGGTAATGACAACCCTAAGATACAATGGTAGGGTGATCATCAGCTCGTGACAACACTGGTAGAGGGATCACCAGCTCGTCGACGACTTTGGTAGGGTGATCATCGTTTCGAGGACGACATTGGTAGGGTGTTCATCAGCTCGTCGACGACTTTGGCAGGGCGATTATCAGCTCACCGGCGACTTTGGTAGGCTGTTTATCAGCTCGTCGACAACTTTGCCAGGGCGATTATCAGCTCGTCGACAACTTTGGAATGGTGTTCTTCAGCTCGTCGACGACTTTGGCAGAGCGATCATCAGGTCATCGATGACTTCGGTAGGGCGATCATCAGCTCGTAAGCGAAACAGAGAACACTGCGGAGAGCGATGGTGCGGAGAATGTTCAACTGTCTGTTTCAGTTGGATTTCCTCAATGAATACCAGATCTGGCAAGGGAACATCCTGATAGTCACGAGGAAGTAGGACTCGAAGACATTAAAGCGAGAGGCGATAGTCTTGCTGAGAAGCCACGTCTAGGTGCCGTATAATAGCACAGAGAAAACGGTGGTGAAGTAAACACGTAGTTTGGTGCGTCCGAAGATGTCTCAACGCCGCCATAGAATCTTCGTGCAAGCATTATTTATTTTTAAAGAAAAAAAAAAATTTTTCTTTAAAAATAAATAATTATATCTGCTCTACTTTGTATTGAGAACTCTTTTAAGAATAGTAATTGTTGGTTATTGGAATTCATTCCATATACACCAATCATATACTTGGATATATATATATATATATATATATATATATATATATATATGTGTGTGTGTTTGTGTGTATATATATATATATATAATGGTATGTAATTATATATATATATATATATATATATATATATATATATATATATATATATATATATATATATATATATATATATAATTATTTATTTTTAAAGAAAAAAAACATTATAACATAAATATGTTATAAAATCCCTACAAAAATAGCCATTTTGTTTCAACACCTTCGGTGTCTTAAGAAACAAAATGGCTATTTTTGTAGTGATTTTATAACATATTTATGTTATAAATTTTTTTTTTTCTTTAAAAATAAATAATTATATCTGCTCTACTTTGTATTGAGAACTCTTTTAAAAATAGTAATTGTTGGTTATTGGAATTCATTCCATATACACCAATCATATACTTGGATATATATATATATATATATATATATATATATATATATATATATATATATATATATATATATATATATATGGTCTTGGCCAGGATTTATGATCGGGTCAACCGTGGTGAATTCCAGCTTTATGCAGACACATTTTGTCTTCCCTAAACTAAAATTCGCCTAAAAAATTTCGCAGAGTTTTGCACGTTTTGTCAGCATTAATAGAGTCACCGGTATTACCCCATTTGTAGCAGCAGATTAACCAAGTTGTCTTTACCCATTCCTTTCAGGATGATTATTAATTCCACCGAATTCATATCTATGGCTATCAAATGTAGGCTATCCCCAAATATTAAAAAATGTCGTGTTATCATTTTCGCAATATGCCCT
>OZ010605.1:76128420-76380920 GCA_963932145.1 Acanthosepion lycidas
GTTATCAAGTGGACAAAATAGTCTCATAGACTTCGTAAATTTTACCTCAAATTTATAGCGAAATCTTTTAACTTATGTTAGGGAAATCTTACGCGTGTCTTTAACGTTTACATAATTGCTTAATGCTTGGGTCGTTTGTATAATGTAACCAAAAATGTTCTTGCAGTTTTTTTTTACGTCGGTGGGAAGAATTGATCGCTGTTACGCCAATGAGTGGATCATGTGCCGGGAAAATGGCAAGGGTAGAAACATAGCTCTTGACCAATATATGTGCATTGCGCACACACGTCAGTCATGTCTTGAGCAGCAGCGAAGTAATATGGGTGTGATGAGGCAGCACTTTCGGGATTGTCTGTTTTATGCTTTTAAGGTGTCCGTAGCCGCATCAAGTCGCCGTATACGTTAAGCTTTTGGGATAATGCTATGGGTGAACAGACCGACAAGCATTGGTTCCATAATTTCAGGCCGGGACATATGTCCTTTTGTGATAGTGTCTACGCAAAAATCCTGGAAGAGGGCCCTGAGGGCGGCTGTAGAGGAAGAGAGTACACAAGCCAGTGGTTAGCTTGCCAAACACTTCCATGTTTCTGATCAAACACTCAGACTTCACCTGTCACGCCATCCCCAGGCGTGATTTGAGCAAGTGGCTACACCACACACTGTCCGTAGCAAACAACCAACAACGTTGCTTTCTCGAGTGCTCATCCATGACGAAAACTGGATCATGGATGACGCACCCAAACATCCCAGAAACTGGATGCCATAAAGTAACCCTCACATCAGCTCTGCCCCCACGCAGTATCATTCTCTGTATTTGGTTCACTAGAAGCTGCTAACAACGGCTCAAAGTATCATCGTGGACATGTACTTGCAACAGGTGGTACCTGTGCAAGTAACACTGAAGTAAGGGATGCTAGCATTGCTTAATCGAAAGAGGTTACTCTTCCTCGATGATAATGCCAGGATTCATGTAGTGTAGGTGGACATCGATGCCATCAGGCGACTTGGCTTATAGACACAGTGTCATCTATCTTACTCCTCAGACCTTGTGCCAACACCTTTTCATGGGAAATCCTTCGTAAATAAGGCAGTCATGCGACTGTCACGCACGAACTACTTTGCGTCCTAGATTTATACTGGCAGAACGTTATACAGCTGAGGATACGTTTGCAAATGCCTCTTGACACCGACGGGGATTATTATGAAGACTAACGGTATAACTTTTTTTTTATAACAAATTAAAAACGACTAGGACTTTTTAGCTACCCTGTATAATCGTGCAACATTGGCCAAGTTCCTTTTTTTTTTCGCCCAAATACCTTTTGGAAGTGTATGGATCCATATCTTAACTGCGTGATCTCTGAGTTAAATAGTACGCTTCTTAGCCCAGTGTAGCAACCAGTCTAGGAGAAGGAAGAGTCTGAATTCAAATTCTGATGTAATCCTGGTGTTGCACATAATATTCAGTCAACGAAATGATCGTGTTCTCTATGACATTATGATCCAGCGGGCGGTCAGTGTCATGGATATGTGACACAGGAAAACATCGCTAAATACAATGCAATGAGCATTGAACTGCGATGATATCTCCTAGTTGTAGTGAATGCTGTAAAATATCTACACAGATATAGGAGAGAATTGAAGGGAAAAGTTTGTTGTCCTACATTGAGATTCTGAGAAAACCATACATGAATATGAGAGTAATGAGGAAAATAGACATGAAAATGATATTTATATATTTAAAAAAAAAAGATTTTTATATATCTGGGACACGTAATGAAGACAAATGGTATATAGAATGACATACTCACAGGATCTATCAATTTCAAGTGGTGAATTACTATGTATTATCCATCGTCTTATATGGCAGGCAATACTGGATAATCGCACCACGATGCGGAATAAATTTCAGGCAGGACAAATGGAGATTATACAGTTAATATTCAATTAATTGAAACAACAGATTTAGTTTCCTTTCTTTAACCATAGGTTACTTTAAGACCCACTGGAATGACAAGGTGTAATAGATTTCTATTTTCCCTCAGATTAGGTAATTTGCAGCGGTGTACAGTAATATGAATCTGTTTTCGGGGTTTATGATGAAATTTGTTTGGCCTTGAAAAATAATGCGTCATCCCTGATTGCATTAGATTTTTATCGCGCCCAGACACTATTGTCTTGAGTGTCGATTAGTTGCCCTACGGCCATTGTATACAATAGACGTTACTCCAGGGAGGCGTACGAAAATTGTAACTCTGCACGAACACACTGGCAAGCCTTACCAGTGAGCAAATCAAAGTACTATAGACTGGCCTGGAAATTCTCCTGATTTAAATCCAATCGAGAATCTGTGGTCAATCTGCAAGGAAAGACTTCGTTGAATGGACATACGAAGTATTAACATGTGCATTGGGTCATGTTACATTGGAAAAATACAAAAAAATGTAAATAATAACGGAATTCGTATTATTTCAATTAATTTACACAAGGGTGCAGATACCTTCAAGCATAAATCTGCATTAAATTCATAAAATCTGAAAGGGTACATTATATATTTGCACATATGTTTCCTAAAGGCCATTGGTGGACAGCGTTGAGTCGATAGCAGCTTAAGCGCATTAAAAAATCTAGAGAATAGATTAGTAACTGCTTCAGACATAGAAAAAAAAGCAATAGGCAAAATTTATGTGACATGAAATATGAAAGCTCTGTAGATTCGGAAATTTTAAATCAGTTATAAATCTTCCAGTAATGAAGTATGTATTAGTATTATTTTTGCGTCCTTTCATAATTAATAGGGTCTTTTCGTCCTGACTCTGAAAATAAACTACGTCAGGCAGCAAAGGAATGACTTCGTGAAATGGACATACCAAGTAATAATATTGGTTCATGTTTCATTGGAAAAATACGAAAAAAAAGTAAATACAGTGTAACACGGATATAAGAGACCTGGATATAAGAGAAGCCCGGAAATAAGAGATATTTTCTCTGGTCCCAAATTGGAGACATACTTACCTAAACAAAATAGACCAAACACGGATATAAGAGAAACCCAGATATAAGAGACTTCGTCTCCGGTCCCGACAACTCTCTTATATCCGGGTTACTCTAAAATAATGGAATTATTAGTTTTGTTTCAAATAATTTGCGCAAGGGTGTAAATGAAACTTACAAAAGTAATACGTTGTTTCAAAACCTTGTTTATACTAATTCTTAATCTAATAAAATAGAATGCCACTAAGGAAGATAACTGCGACTTTTCTTAGAAGTGTCTTTGTATTCTGTATATGCTTTTAATTTTGAGGTTGTAAAATGTGAAAACGACAGAAAAAATTCAATATAATTCTAAAAACTATAATGAAAAAATATTTTTAGAAATAATAGAATAATAGAATAATAAAAATAATAGAATGCTCATGTAATGAAAATAGAAAGGTAATAGAATAATAGAATGATAGAATAATAAAAATAATATAATGCTCATGTAATGAAAATAGAAAGGTAATAGAATAATAGAATGATAGAATAATAAAAATAATAGAATGCTCATGCAATGAAAATAGAACGGTAATAGAATAATAGAATGATAGAATAATAAAAATAATAGAATGCTCATGTTATGAAAATAGAAAGGTAATAGAATAATAGAATGATAGAATAATAAAAATAATAGAATGCTCATGTAATGAAAATAGAAAGGTAATAGAATAATAGAATGATAGAATAATAAAAATAATAGAATGCTCATGTTATGAAAATAGAAAGGTAATAGAATAATAGAATGATAGAATAATAAAAATAATAGAATGCTCATGCAATGAAAATAGAACGGTAATAGAATAATAGAATGATAGAATAATAAAAATAATAGAATGCTCATGTTATGAAAATAGAAAGGTAATAGAATAATAGAATGATAGAATAATAAAAATAATAGAATGCTCAGGCAATGAAAATAGAAAGGTAATAGAATAATAGAATGATAGAATAATAAAAATAATAGAATGCTCATGCAATGAAAATAGAACGGTAATAGAATAATAGAATGATAGAATAATAAAAATAATAGAATGCTCATGCAATGAAAATAGAAAGGTAATAGAATAATAGAATGATAGAATAATAAAAATAATAGAATGCTCATGTAATGAAAATAGAAAGGTAATAGAATAATAGAATGATAGAATAATAAAAATAATAGAATGCTCATGCAATGAAAATAGAACGGTAATAGAATAATAGAATGATAGAATAATAAAAATAATAGAATGCTCATGTTATGAAAATAGAAAGGTAATAGAATAATAGAATGATAGAATAATAAAAATAATAGAATGCTCATGTAATGAAAATAGAAAGGTAATAGAATAATAGAATGATAGAATAATAAAAATAATAGAATGCTCATGCAATGAAAATAGAACGGTAATAGAATAATAGAATGATAGAATAATAAAAATAATAGAATGCTCATGTTATGAAAATAGAAAGGTAATAGAATAATACAATGATAGAATAATAAAAATAATAGAATGCTCAGGCAATGAAAATAGAAAGGTAATAGAATAATAGAATGATAGAATAATAAAAATAATAGAATGCTCATGCAATGAAAATAGAACGGTAATAGAATAATAGAATGATAGAATAATAAAAATAATAGAATGCTCATGCAATGAAAATAGAAAGGTAATAGAATAATAGAATGATAGAATAATAAAAATAATAGAATGCTCATGTAATGAAAATAGAAAGGTAATAGAATAATAGAATGATAGAATAATAAAAATAATATAATGCTCATGTAATGAAAATAGAAAGGTAATAGAATAATAGAATGATAGAATAATAAAAATAATAGAATGCTCATGCAATGAAAATAGAACGGTAATAGAATAATAGAATGATAGAATAATAAAAATAATAGAATGCTCATGTTATGAAAATAGAAAGGTAATAGAATAATAGAATGATAGAATAATAAAAATAATATAATGCTCATGTAATGAAAATAGAAAGGTAATAGAATAATAGAATGATAGAATAATAAAAATAATAGAATGCTCATGCAATGAAAATAGAACGGTAATAGAATAATAGAATGATAGAATAATAAAAATAATAGAATGCTCATGTTATGAAAATAGAAAGGTAATAGAATAATAGAATGATAGAATAATAAAAATAATAGAATGCTCAGGCAATGAAAATAGAAAGGTAATAGAATAATAGAATGATAGAATAATAAAAATAATAGAATGCTCATGCAATGAAAATAGAACGGTAATAGAATAATAGAATGATAGAATAATAAAAATAATAGAATGCTCATGCAATGAAAATAGAAAGGTAATAGAATAATAGAATGATAGAATAATAAAAATAATAGAATGCTCATGTAATGAAAATAGAAAGGTAATAGAATAATAGAATGATAGAATAATAAAAATAATAGAATGCTCATGTAATGAAATAGAAAGGTAATAGAATAATAGAATAATAAAAATAATAGAATGCTCATGTAATGAAAATGGAAAGGTAATAGAATAATAGAATGATGGAATAATAAAAATAATAGAATGCTCATGTAATGAAAATAGAAAGGTAATAGAATAATAGAATAATAGAATAATAAAAATAATAGAATGCTCATGTAATGAAAATAGAACGGTAATAGAATAATAGAATAATAAAAATGATAGAATGCTCATGTTATGAAAATAGAAAGGTAATAGAATAATAGAATAATAAAAATAATAGAATGCTCATGCAATGAAAATAGAACGGTAGAGAATAATAGAATGATAGAATAATAAAAATAATAGAATGCTCATGCAATGAAAATAGAACGGTAATAGAATAATAGAATGATAGAATAATAAAAATAATAGAATGCTCATGTTATGAAAATAGAAAGGTAATAGAATAATAGAATGATAGAATAATAAAAATAATAGAATGCTCATGTAATGAAAATAGAAAGGTAATAGAATAATAGAATAATAGAATAATAAAAATGATAGAATGCTCATGTAATGAAAATAGAAAGGTAATAGAATAATAGAATAATAAAAATGATAGAATGCTCATGTTATGAAAATAGAAAGGTAATAGAATAATAGAATAATAAAAATAATAGAATGCTCATGCAATGAAAATAGAACGGTAGAGAATAATAGAATGATAGAATAATAAAAATAATAGAATGCTCATGCAATGAAAATAGAACGGTAATAGAATAATAGAATGATAGAATAATAAAAATAATAGAATGCTCATGTTATGAAAATAGAAAGGTAATAGAATAATAGAATGATAGAATAATAAAAATAATAGAATGCTCATGTAATGAAAATAGAAAGGTAATAGAATAATAGAATAATAGAATAATAAAAATGATAGAATGCTCATGTAATGAAAATAGAAAGGTAATAGAATAATAGAATAATAAAAATGATAGAATGCTCATGTAATGAAAATAGAAAGGTAATAGAATAATAGAATAATAAAAATGATAGAATGCTCATGTAATGAAAATAGAAAGGGAATAGAATAATAGAATAATATAATAATAAAAATAATAGAATGCTCATGTAATGAAAATAGAAAGGTAATAGAATAATAGAATAATAAAAATGATAGAATGCTCAGGCAATGAAAATAGAAAGGTAATAGAATAATAGAATGATAGAATAATAAAAATAATAGAATGCTCATGCAATGAAAATAGAACGGTAATAGAATAATAGAATAATAGAATAATAAAAATAATAGAATGCTCATGTAATGAAAATAGAAAGGTAATAGAATAATAGAATAATAAAAATGATAGAATGCTCATGTAATGAAAATAGAAAGGTAATAGAATAATAGAATGATAGAATAATAAAAATGATAGAATGCTCATGTAATAATTCAGTTACAATAATAGATTAGTAATAAACCCGAGATCAAAGTGGCACCAGAAAGATTCCCGAATATAATCCCTAATTTTGATCGAAATATGTTTGTGTGCATATCTATGTATGGACGTGTGTATATGTCTGCTTGCTGGTATATATGTGTAAGAACGTTTATCTTCGACTGTGCATATATATTCTGTTTCCTTGTCTGTGTACGCTCACGCACGCCTGAGTATGTTTGCATGTGATTTTGAATTCCGTTTGAGTGTTTTTCATTAAGTACATATAAAGAATGTGCTTTTACAGAAATCCTTTTCTAGTCCTTGAAGTTTGAACGCAGCCGTATCTTAGCTTAGCTTCTTTATCACGCCACAAAAGTTTCCCATTATTCGCTCTATCTTTCCCTTTTATATCCGAGCAAAATTTTTGTTCACAGCTTACAAAGGGTGTCGTTTTACGATTCCAGTTGAAACTAAGTTGACGTACAGCGTAATAAATGGCCACACATCAAAGATACAGGATTTTCCCTGTGAGGGCAATGTACGGTTGCTGAAGTGAAAGGCATCAAGATATGGAGTATTTTGATTGGGCCAAGCAGAGGGCAAGGGGAAGCGTTCGGGTTTATATACTTCGTAAACATATCAATTTAGTACAGGTTGGCTTATCTATCTATCTATCTATCTATCTATCTATCTATCTATCTATGTCAATCTGTTCCCATCAAGCAATCTGAAAATTTTACCGTCAAATCATTTAGCAGAATAGCGTTATGACATTTCGGTTAAAATATAGTTCTCTGTGACAAACCTAAGTAAACATAACGTAATCTATCTATCTATCTATCTATCTATCTATCTATCTATCTATCTATCTATCTATGTGCATTATCTGACTGTATATGTTCCTAATTCTCGATGGCCTTTCATATATAAGTCTAGTCATTAACTAATTGGTTCTGTTTGTTCATATCAATCAATCAGTCAATCTATCTATCTATCTATCTATCTATCTATCTTTCTATCTATCTATCTATCTATCTATTTATCTATGTGCGTTATCTGACTTTATATGTTCCTTATTCTCTGTGGCGATACACCTGTAACTCAAGACATTAACTGATTGCTTCTGCATGTTCATATCTATCTATTTATTTATCTATCTATCCAAGATTTTTTAGCTTATTTTTAATCGATTTGCCCCAAACAAGGCTACTACACCGCAACCTGTTACTGGGAGTGAAAATAAATGAAAATAATTTAGTTTGGAGGAGTGAGAAATGCACAATAAAGAAAAGGTTTCAGGAAGAGAGAAAATACCGATTGACAATATTTATCAATAATTTTGTTGAACATACCACTACATGACTATCAAGGATACTCATGTTTCACCTTTTCTTTTAAGCATTTCACACCAAGTAAGGCGGGAGAGCCACTAGCACGCAAAGGGTTACGGAGAGTGGGAGCAAAAGTAAAGACACGTGATTGAAGAAAGGATAAAGAGAAGGACGAGGAATTAGATCAAGTCATCAGAAGATGTCGACTGAGATTACATTTGAATATTTGAAGACTGTCAGGGAAGCAAGTAAGAGGAAGGGAATTCGCCAGACGGGAAGAGCGAGACATAAACCTACTGGAGTGGAAGAGACGGCCACATTTAACCGTTTCAGCAGTGAAAGGGTGAGACTGAGATGCCAAACTAGTAACAGACAAATTCATGTAGTTTGAGAACCAGTGAAAGTAGCTCGTTGGAGCGTTTACCGTGAAAGTACTGTTAGAAAAGTCAGAGGGAAGCGACAGCACGTCTGTGAGAAAGTGATTGTAGGTGATATGCCAGTCCATAACCAACTACATTTCGTATCCATCTCTGGATTTTGTCGAGGACCTTGAGATGAACAGCGGAGGATCCAGATCATATATAGCAGCAATATTCCATTCAAGAGAGAATGGTTAATTTATAGATTTGAACGATGGACTCAGGCGAGAAAAACTTCGTGGCGCGACAAAGAGGATCAAATTTCCTTGCAGTAAATGAAGCTATTGATTTAATATATTTGTTCCATCTTAGGTTAGCGGACAGTATGAGACCAAGCAGATACAAAGAGATGGTCTCGGAGAGTTGAGCATCACGCATTCTAATGGGAGGCAGGGAGGGTCCTCTCTAGTGGGTAAATGAGAGCTTTTTTGTTTTTTGAGGCATTAAAGTTTACCAGGCATTTCCTGGCCCAGTCAACCAGAGATTGGAGATCTTTTTCGAGACCAACGCTCGGGCCATGCACAACTAACACGTATTTAAACAAACATAGAGACATACCAAACTCCAGCCGCAACCGACTCGTAGAAAACTCAAATATAATAGCCTCATACTTACATAAAAAAGGACCAAAATAATGCAAACTTTAATAAAAATGAAAATGCCAAATATATATATATATATATATATATATATATATATATATATAGTATTTACATTAGTCGGACTGTTGTCCTCATCTTTGTCGCCATATTTGTCACAACGTTTCGGCCGTTGTACGCTCCGGCCTTCTTCAGGTGGTTGGAATTTCGAATTGCACCCTTTATTTCGATCAGTGGGGTAGACTGTTCTAGTTCCACGTGCCATGTTTGATGGATGTCAGTTATCAGTTATCTTCTGCTAATTTTCCCTCTGAAAGTATATATATATATATATATATATATATATATATATATATATATATATATATATATATATATATATATATATATATGCTAGAAAATCGAAAATTGTTCTTTATCCACTGCCTGCGCCATGTGTCCTCAAGGACACATGGCGCAGTTGATAAAGGCGTTGGTTAGATCCAGTGACAGACCCAAAGTGTGTGAGTTCAATACCCGGTTTTCTTTCCTCCCTAAAGAACATTTAGGTGAAACCTAGGTAGGTTTGACTGGCTCCTTACGATTTTCTAGTATATATATATATATATATATATATATATATATATATATATATATCACACACTGTGGGGGAATTATATTCATACACGAAACATTTTAAATTTATTGTATTTCCAAACAGAAGTTTCATATAATTAAATGTACACAGTTGCATAAGTAAATATGCATAGAAAAAAAGAAAATATTTTATATATTAGAAATAACTCCCGTTTATGCTTTTAACGGGTAAAAAAAGTATTCGTACAATGCAAAAAAGAATACATAATCTTCATTTAATATTTTGTAGAATAGCCATTATTCACTTCTACAGCAACTAAACTCATCTTCTAGTTCTCCTTTAATGATTTTAATTGGTATTTTGTTCCATTCTTCTTCACATATGGTCTTCCCATCCGGGATGTTTGTTGGAGCTCTTGATTGGATTTGAATTTTCAAATAACGCCACAGATTCTGGATTAGGCTTAAATCTTAGGACTGAATTGATCATTTCAGGATATTTACATTATTTTCAACACTTTCTTTTTTCGTTAATTTTGCAATGTGCTTAGGATCGTTATCTTATTGGAAGATTCAATCAGGAGGAAGTTCAAGATTTTCAACCGAAATCATTAAAATTGCTTCCAAATTATTTTCATATGCTGCGGCATTCAATCTACCATCTATTATGGATATGCACCCAGTAATTTTTCAGAAAAAAACATCCTTAAACCATGATGCTGCCACCACTAAATTTCACTGTTGGAACTATTCTCTATTGTTTGAAGGCATCGCCATCTTTTCATCCATGCAAGATTACTAGAAATACGCCCAAACAACTCTTTTTGGTTTCATGCCTATAATACTCTCCCAATACGATCTTTCCTTATCCTGATGGTCACGAACGAATTTCAACCTGGCATCTCTGTATCTTTTCAATAGCAGTGGAGTTTTCCGAGGAGAGCGTGACATTAGATTGTTCCTACGGATTTATTTGCCCATTGTCCGTTTAGTGACAGATTTCTGATGAAAGTAAATCATCCTGCAACTCTAGACAAGTAATCATTAGATTTTGTTTAATTTGTCGCATTAATTTCCTCGAAGATCTTCCATGGAGCAACTGTTCCTCTTTGGTTTTCAACAGTTTTGAGTTTTATACCTTACAATGAATCAACTAATAGTAATAAATTGTATTTTCAGGTTGTCTGAGATTTTCCTGTAACTTTTACTTTCTTTCCAGAGCTTAACAAACATTTCTTTTTGCGAATTTGTCAATTCATTTCCTCTTGCCATGATGATAATCTTCTTGCACGAATATCAGTTACAGAATGTTCTGTTTGTATTTTTATGCCGAAAATAACTATTGATCACATTACTGGAACATTCTAGAATATTGCACTTGAAGAATCTAGAATATTAAAGTAATTTAATTGTTTTAAAATTTGAAATCTATATTGTACGAATATTTTTTAGCCATTAGAATAGATAAATGGGAGTTATTTCTATTAAATCAAAAATTACTGTTTTCTATGCATATTTATTTAGGCAGCTGTGTATAGTTAATTATATGAAAAGCATGTTTGTTCATTATTTATAAATACAATGAATTAAAAACATTATGTGTACGGATATTTGTTTCACCACACAGATACACTATATATATATATATATATATATATATATATATATATATATATATATATATATATATATATATGTATTTATATATATGTGGATGTGTGTGCATATGTGTGTGTGTGTGTATGTGTTGCCTGAATCATTTTGTCTCCCGAAAAAATAATTCTAATTACCACAGTGGAATTTTACCTTTTTAGCTACCCTAAGTTACCCACCTCTAAAACCTTTTATAATATATTGTTTATAATTTACAAACCTAACTCTCATACCGTTAATCCCTTGCTTCTCTTTATCTATAAATTCTTTAAAATTTATTTTTGGATTCATTCTTAATTTCTTTTTTAATTTTAAATTTAAGTAAAAAAAAAACTTATTGCTTCTTCTAATACGTCCATTTGACGAAATAATGTTAATATTCTGGACTTTCTTTAATAAAACTCCCCTTTAAGATAAATACCTACCACTCTCCTTAACCTCTGCCTCGTGTCCGAGTGAAGCAGTGAGAAGCGAAAACTTCTTTATTAGGTGTTTTCAGAAAGTTAAGGTTTAGGTTGACCCTTTAGCTTCCAATATCAGTGTCTGACTGTTAAATCTTACCACCTGCTGGTTCCACAAAACTTACAAACGTGAACTTCAATCTACACGGTGGTTTGAAAAAACGGACGTCCACTTTCGTCGTCTGCCGAAATAACCTATTCCCCATATGAGGTAAACGGATTTGTTTGATTATATATAGTCATGCAGAGAGAGATTGTTTCGCTGTCGCACCGCTCGTCATTATGACTAGACATTCGATTGCTTCAAACCGGGACCGAAACACGACCGATTTGGCATCAGTAAAACATCCTACCCCTAAGTTATCAGCGCAGGGTAGAGAAAAAGGTAAATTTTAGCGATTCTATGAGAAATACTCCAGTGGCCAGAACTCTCCCTCTCTCTCTCTCTCTCTCTATCTATATCTATCTATATCTATCTATCTATCTATCTATCTATCTATCTATCTTATATATATATATATATATATATATATATATATATATGTTGTGTTTGTAATAAGCGTAGACGTAGGTGTGGAGAGTAGTAACTTTCATGTTTAAACTTGCGTTTAACCATGAAAAGGACATTTAGAAATCAGTGTCGATACCTATGTACAGGTTGGTTATAATTACACACGGTATGTCGATAGAATTCACACCATTTCTCCTATAGATATAGCATAGCGTAAAATTTGAAATATCTGAGGTTTAAGAAAGACAACACTTCATCAGGTCTTATGAACTGCAGCTACAGAATCACAAATAAACCACCCAAAATCGCAAATACAAAATCCTCATCGCTTGAAAACTTCCAACAGCTGTAACTAGAATGGATGGCACGTGGAAAGTAATGATTTAATCAATATTCTGACTTTTGCACTGTGATAAAATGTTAGGAAGGAGGCTACCATCTTGACGCGAAATATCACTAGATATGGACATGCGTTTCTCAGAAAAAAAATAAATAACTGTTCAAAGAAAACATTTTATAAATTTCAACGGAGAGAGTAACGGTAAATTTTAGGGCAATGAATGCAGATATTTTTGCATAAGCAAACGGAATATGTATATATATATATATATATATATATATATATATATATATATATATATATATGAGTGTGTGGGGGTATGTGGGGTTGCGTGTGTGTGTGTTTCTGTTTGAATAACCTAGACATATTATGTCCCTTACTTTTTATTTTATTATCTCTCAAATTTAACTATCGACTTCTTAGTGCTGTTATTAAACTGATTAAGAAAGGCGCCATAGTTTAGGTCATTTCTTTTTATTTTCCCAGGTACTCTAAATCGCATCTAAGATCATATTAAGGGGTGAATTTCTAAGCGAAAAAATTAAGGTAATTGATAGTTGTGATTCATTTTTTTGTATATGTTCTCAAAATAAATCACATTCTTGAATCATCATATGTTGCCTAAATAAGTGGATTAACCGCAAGAGAATTATGTTGTTAAATTATAAAAAAAATATAATATAAAAGGTTCTATAGGATGAGAGGAGTACCTTAGGGTAGCTACCGAAAGCAAAATACCACTATCGGAATTAGTTTCGTGTTTTTAATATATATATATATATATATATATATATATATATATATATATTCTCTTGGGTTTAAAAAAGACAACCTTTCATCAGCTCTCTCTATATATATATATATATATATATATATATATATATATATATATATATATATATATATTAAATAACGAAAATCTTCGTAATCCGTATGGATAATCCCAAAGATGATGAAATCCGGAGAGCTCAGTTTTAAGTCAGAGCGAATTATTTAATTTAAAGAAAAAAACAAACCACTTTAAAGTAGTTTTTTTTTTAATTATATATATATAAATATATATATATATATATATATATATATATATATATATATTCTCTCGAGTTTAAAAAAGACAACTTTTCATCAGCTCTCTTATATATATATATATATATATATATATATATATATATATATCAAAGTTGACACTGAGGTCAGCATCGAGCGCCGACAGTTTCTTTTATACTTAACATGATGATTACCTTCAAGCGTAACACAGAATGTCGCCTACTTTTATATTTATGTACACTCTATTTCTGACATGGAACGCTTTTATCTATAAATATAGCCTACCTCAAAAGTACATTTCATCATTATATATATATGTGATAGGCTGATAAAGAAAATCTATTCTGCTGCATTCTAAGATTGATAGGTAATAGAGAGTGAATGTTTTCCTAATCTAATTGATGATACTACCGATGATTAGAAAGTGCGAATACTAGAAACATATATTGCTCAGGTAAAACTGGAAATAACTAATAAAGCTGGATTTCTTTTTGCCAGAAGACGAGCCGAGTTATCACGACTTCGTTGGTCTTCTTATATTAGCATTTATTTTAGCCAATTTTCTCTGGAAATCTTAACTCCCCTAGCGTACATTGGCAAACAAGATAAAACTCCACTTTAATGAATGATTTAGCGCGCCTGATTAAAAGCGCGCTCTTTTTTATCAACTTGCAAATCGGAATAAAATTGAACTTTCAATCCAGAAGGTATAAAATATTAACGGAAATGAGTTCTACTCGAGAGGATATCGTGGTCGATCAAAACAACTATGTTCGTTTTTGTTTTTAAACTACACATTTGCCCCAAGTGAAAATAAATCCACTATTTAAATCCTTGACAGTACATCATTCAAATGGTCTCCTTCGATAATTCTGATGCAATTGAAATCATTAACGTGCTATGCCGCAAGAAAACTAATGGAGAAGTACTCTTAAATGATAATTGCTTTATTCGTATATGTATTTTATTTGAGTGTTTTATTCTAGATTATGTTTACATGGCTAAGTTTTCTATATCACAAGAACAGATTAGGTTAAAGTGGAATGTTCAGCAACTGGAAAGTCAGTTTTCTCAGTTTTTCTTCTTAATTGCTTTCGAACGCGGACATTGAACAACAGTAGAAGGCTGACTGGTTTCTTATTGATACCGTGCGTAGCATCAAAATTGTCCTAAGTGTGTAACAGCAAAATTGTCCAAAGTGTGTAACAGCAAAAAATGTCCAATTAAGCTTTGCCTTGGAAATGATTAAAGATATCTCACTGGAATTCTCTGAGGTTTTTATGAAATTTGAACTGTTATGTAATATCAGTACTCTTTTATGGCAGTGGATGCTGGGCAAACTCTTCACAGATTTGTGTGTGCGCGTGCGTGGGTACGCGTGCGCGTGTGCGCGTGCACGTGTGTGTTTGGTTGAATAACCTAGACATATTATCCCTCTTACTTTTTATTTTATTATCTCTCAAATTCACGGCTCAACATCTTAGTGCTGTTATTAAACTGATTAAGAAAGACGCCATATTTATGGCTATTTCTTTTCATTTTCCCAAGTACTCTCAGTCACATCTATGATCATATTCATGGGTGAATTACTAAACTTTAAGTAATTGATGGTTGTGATTCATTTATTTTTGTAAATGTGCACTTGAATCGAGATATGTTGTCTAAATAAGGGGGATAACGGCAGAAGAATTATGTTTTAAAATTATATACAATAAAATTATATACAATAGACTATAAAAGATTTTATAGGGTGAGACGAATTCCTGACGGTAGCTAAACAAGGTAAAATTCCACAATGGGAATTAGAATTAATTTCTTGTTGCACTTATTAAAAATCGCATTAGACATTAGTTCCAAGATAATATACTTTCTACAATATCTCAAATTTCTCAAAATGAATGGAATGTTTTAGAAGTAAGATGTCATTGTAGCTAGTAATATCTGATAATTACACTGGAAAATACACAATCTATGATTTTTGTGTAATGTATTATGTTCTATCTTTCTGTCTATTTAATTTATGCTTTCGTGACACAGTGAAATTATAATAAAGTCAGTGTTTCCAGAAGTAATTATAATACTCTCTCCAGAAATATCTTCTACAATCACCCATCATTCTTCCTTCCTGGTACATGTGATGTGTGTGAATTTTGACGGGCATGTTATATTTTTAAACTTTTTGCTGCTTCTTCAAAGCAATTTTTTTGTTAACAGACGCCGATCTATTGTTCTGTCTTTGAGTCGTCACTTCTCCAAATGCCAAAATCATGTTCCTCTTTGCTTCATTTTCTTTGTGTTCCAGTTTATTAAAAAAAAAGAAAGAAAGATTAGTCATGCTTGAACCAAAGATGAATTATTCTTGGGTTTGAATAAATAAACAAACTGAAAAATTGCATAAATTATAAATATAGGAAAATTAGTCAAATCTGCTAAAATAGATCAAGATAATAAAAAAAAAAACATGATTCTCTGCGAATATATAATTTATCAGTAACACAAACACAGTTACTGTCAGAGACGTGCGCATATACATACATACATACATACATACATATATATATATATATATATATATATATTAAATGCACTCTCCCGTCGGTTTCGGCGTATGAGGATCTGACAGCTTATTGATTCAGTTATGAAAGTTTGTTCGATAATCTTAAGTGGCATTTAAGATCGCCTAGTGATTTACAAAGGAGGCGACATATGAAGCAAGTGTGAGGATTGCGAAATGAGATCACTGTTAGATTGGCTGACCTTTTAGATCTTGCTCTCGCTTCTTGAAGATGATTCAGACAAGCAGATTGAAAATTGCTGAGTCCACTAAAACACGTTGATCTCCATTCTACCCGTTCCAAAGCTAAGCGCTCAAGGGTGTTATGTGGTATATTGACTGCTGACACGTTTTATATATATATATATATATATATATATATATATATATATATATATATATATGTGTGTGTGTGTGTGTGTGTGTGTGTATGTGTGTGTGCATACTTAAAAAATAATGTAATGTTCATTTGAATTAACTTCACATTCTCCTACTCTTTTTCTATTACACCCAACGTCGTGTGTTATTGTATTTTTGAAAATGATAATATAACTTTTATTAGTCTTTAAAAAAAATAAAATAAAATAAAACGTTAAGAAGTTATTTGATAAAAATCGTCTGAGGTTATCGTAAGGTTGAAACCAAGGTAGCGGGTAGAATTGACCTCCTGATTTTTAAAGGAAAATCTCTACATGTTACTTTTTATATTTATTTTATTTCTTCGGACTTGTATGGAGCACTTTTCAACACTTCTGTTTCCTGGTGTGTATGTGTGTGTGTGTGTGTGTGTGTGTCTCTTTGTGTGTGTGTATGATATATATACTAGAGGCAAGGAATTTAGAGCCACTTTGCATTTATTAAAAATAACACATTTAAATGTGATTTTTTTTTATATTTAAAGCAAAAGATAAAAATCCGGTACATACAATGAATTCTATTTTATTTTTCAATTTTTCTCTTGGCCCCACTATACTAACAAAGAGTTCAAATTTGTATTCGTTTGTCCACAATATATTTTCTAAATTATGAATATTTTTTTTTTATACAAAACATTGTTTTTCAGCATTGACACCTAAGTAGAATTTTCAACTAAGTTAATATGTTAATACATATTCTTAATATTAACTCAGCTGTGACTAATGTTGTAATGAAAACATATGAAACTGTCTCGGTTTAAAGGAGAAAAACAGACTGTATTATTATGACAGTATGTTCATAGTGTTTCTATTTATGACTTAATTTTGAAGTTGCACAAAATGAATAAAACAAAGCAGCTAATTATTGAAGTGAGGGTATAAATTGAAATTTTATTCAAAGAAAGCTACTCTCAAGTACAAATTGTCAAGAAATTGAGCATGTCCAGGCATGTGGCGCAATAAGCGTCAAAAAGGCGGTGAGATGCTTAACCAATCCAGCGTTGATTAAAGCCTAGAGTAATTTGCCAAAAAGAGATAAAAAGGTAAGAGCTGAAGGATTAGAAATTTTGAAAGAATTCATAAAGACTGAAATTACAGAAGAGGTTTTCCAATAAGCAGGAAAAAAAGAATCAGCAATGTAATTATTGTAAGGTCAGCCAGAGTAAATTGTGCTCCTTGTTTATACAACATTTCACAGTTTCTGGCAGAACATCTATTATTGCAGTGTGGGGATATTTAATAACAAAAGCGATGGAAACAAAAAGAATCTAAAGGAAATCGGCTGGATCATATACAAAAATAGATAATAATTTTAAATTCACATCATCCTTCATTCGTGTATATGGGTAGTTGCACCAGCGTAATAAATTTAATCTATCTATCTATCTATCTATCTATCTATCTATCTATCTATCTATCTATCTATCTATCTATCTATGTTAGTCTCTTCATTTTCTATCTATCTATCTATCTATCTATCTGTTATGGGCACCTACCTTCATGGAGAAAATAGACTCGTCTTATGACAATATTATGCCTCGCAAGAGGACTGTAGACAGCAGACGAGTTGACTACTGTACTTAGCCGTCAGACGGACGTGCAACACTTCTGTATTCGTTCTTTTTGTCAATAATAACTTTTCACTGAATTCCTGAGTTCGAGTTTTCTTTCGGACCTTTTCCAGGTCCACAAAACTATGTCAGTCACTTCATTATCTATCTATCTATCTATCTATCTATCTATCTATCTATCTATCTTATATAAGTCTCTTCATTATCTATCTATCTATCTATCTATCTATCTATCTATCTATCTATCGTATATAAGTCTCTTCATTATCTATCTATCTATCTATCTATCTATCTATCCTATATAAGTCTCTTCATTATCTATCTATCTATCTATCTATCTATCTATCTATCTATCTATCTATCCTATATAAGTCTCTTCATTATCTATCTATCCTATATAAGTCTCTTCATTATCTACCTATCTATCTATCTATCTACCTATCCTATATAAGTCTCTTCATTATCTATCTATCTATCTATCTATCTATCTATCTATCTATCCTATATAAGTCTCTTCATTATCTATCTATCCTATATACGTCTCTTCATTATCTATCTATCTATCCTATATAATCTCTTCATTATCTATCTATCTATCTATCTATCTATCTATCTATCTATCCTATATAAGTCTCTTCATTATCTATCTATCTATCTATCTATCTATCTATCTATCTATCCTATATAAGTCTCTTCATTATCTATCTATCTATCTATCTATCTATCTATCTATCCTATATAAGTCTCTTCATTATCTATCTATCCTATATACGTCTCTTCATTATCTATCTATCTATCCTATATAATCTCTTCATTATCTATCTATCTATCTATCTATCTATCTATCTATCCTATATAAGTCTCTTCATTATCTATCTATCTATCTATCTATCTATCTATCTATCTATCTATCTATCCTATATAAGTCTCTTCATTATCTATCTATCCTATATACGTCTCTTCATTATCTATCTATCTATCCTATATTATCTCTTCATTATCTATCTATCTATCTATCTATCTATCTATCTATCCTATATAAGTCTCTTCATTATCTATCTATCTATCTATCTATCTATCCTATATAAGTCTCTTCATTATCTATCTATCTATCTATCTATCTATCTATCTATCTATCTATCTATCTATCTATGTCAGTCTCTTCACTATCTATCTTTCTATCTATCTATATATCTATCTAGTTTCTTGACTTTATAATCTGTTCCTGATATCGGTAAGAACTTATTAGTCAGGGAGTCAGGAATTCTATTTTAATTTCCTTATTTATTTCACTTCATTTATCTTTTTCTTTCGTTGGATGTGTTATTATAAATGCTCTTTGAAACATGTATCTTTTATAAAGTTTCATAATTGATTATACCTTTATATGACTTCCTCTTCAGTGTCGGATGAATAGACGCCCAAGACAAGGAAAATAAACTACCCCTAGTCTCTGTCGGGTTTTTAGTTAATAGACATTGTTTCAAACTCAATTTCTGCTGAGGTCTATATGGGTGTTAGTGATATATTCACATGTTTCATTCTAGTTTCGAGAAGAGGTTGCTCATACAGCTCGATCACGTGCAGGATACAAAGAACTTGATTTATTTCTTGTTGGCAACGCTGGGTGAATTGAATCTTCACGACAACCAAGAAACATGTCGCGTGTCGACCTCGGTGTACGACAAAGCAGAGAAATGATTGTCGCAAATTATCAAGTCGAAGGAACTTTTGATCTGATCGATGATTCTTGGAGCAGCATCAGCCCATCAAAAGTTAAAAGATACCGTTACAAGGTCTTTCGTGTTAGAGGACGTTACGTTTAAGAAAAGACCCTTATCTAGATCAAAGAGTGACCACGGAAATCACATAGGATTGCATACAATTGTGATTACATCACAATGAAAAGAACAACATCGATGATCAGGTAAAAACTTGAAGCTACATCGGCACATAGTTATACAACAATTATATATTATATTATATATATAGTAACTGAAAAATAACTGGAACTTATAGGTGATGTAAATGTTAATTAGCGATATCTGCTGTCTCTTTTAACGAAACTCACGAATGTCTATAGCTTTTTATGCGTTTCTATGAACTGCAAGACTACATCAATGCTGTACTGTTTATGCATTTTCATAACGATATAGAAGGCAAAAAGAAAACACACAAGGGCTTAAATAACGACGATACGCTTTCTTCCTCAATCTACACCTTTGTGCATATTAATTGAAACAAAACGAATAATTCCGTTATTATTTACTGTTTTTGTATTTTCCCAATAAAACTTGGCCCAGTACACATGTTAGTATTTCATATGTCCATTCTCCGAAGTCTTTCCTTGCAGATTGACCACAGACGTTGGATTTAAAGCAGGAGAGCTTCCATGTCAGTTTATAACACTTTGATTTTCTCACTGGTAAGGCTTCCCAGTGCGTTCCGGAATCGTTATAATTTTCGTAGGCTTACTTGGAGTAATGTCCATCGGAGACAATGGCTGTAGGGCAACTAATCGACAGACGAGACAATAGTAATTGGTGCACTCACCGATGGCGCAATATATTTCTAACATGTAGAACAATTTATGTATCTGGGAAGTGCACATGTTCGTATTTCGTATGTTCATTCCACGAAGTCTTTCCTTGCAGGTTGCCCAGAGATTATAGATTGTATTTAAATCAGGTGAGTTCCCAACCCAGTCGATAGTACTTGCTATTGTGTTCGTGCAACGTTACTATTTTCGCACACCTCCTTGGAATAGCGACCATCGGAGACAACGGCCTTAGGACAAGTAATTGACAGTCGAGAAAATAGTGTCTATGCGGGAAGTAAATCTCACTCAATGACGGATGACAAATTTCATGATAAACCCAGAAAAGAAATTCATATTACTGTATACCACTGCAAATGGACTAATCCGAGGAAAAATAGAGATCGATTATTCCCTGGTACTCCAGGGTTTCCATATAAGACATTTAGTCACCAAGACAACATTTGATGAAAGTATTATTGAAAAACTCTTCGGCTAGAAAGAGAACAGATTAAAATCGTTATGTGTCAACGCCACTAGATTTTTACAACTGAGAAACGGTAGGAGGAAAAATATTGAAGCCTTCAGTAATGGGATCAAAATTCAGAATCTGGCTTTCATCTTCAAAGTCCATTCAGGAAGCATCAAGAAAACAGAGAAGAAGGGGGAAGTGTAGAGAGCAAAACTGGATCAGGAGCTCACAACAGCAAGAGAAAACATCATTTCAACTAAGAGCTAAATACATTTTTATTGTTCAAAATAGAGTCCAAAGTTTGAAGTATTGCAGTAAGATAACCATTTTTAAGATATGACGGTTCAAAGCTTAATCTAAAAAGCTTAATCTAAAAAGCAATTTGTATTATGCTGTTACACCTGGTGTGTGTGTGTATATATATATATATATATATATATATATATATATATATATATATATATATATATATATATATATATATATATATGTTTGAAACAGTACAGAAGCGTATTAAGGCATTAAAAACAAGAAATCTTATATTATAAAAATGATACCAACAAAGATGTTAGAAGCGCAGCACAGCAAGTCCAAGCAAACAATCTTAATTTTGATTTCTTTTTTTCTCCCTATCCACTCATTCATGTCATCCATAACAGACTTTTACTTTTTCTTTTCCTCATAATTTTAGATAGAATTAATAATATATATGTAAAATATTTTAAACCATATATCATTATTCACATATATATATATATACATGCATATGCGAATATTTCTCTCTCTCTCTCTCTCTCTATATATATATATATATATATATATATATATATTTATATATATATAATCTTTTTGAGATAAATGTGTATACATATCCATGTGTATATATCTATCTATATCTATATGCGTATATATATGTATGTAATACGTCAGATCTAGCTAATGTATCTGAAAAAATATTTTTAAGCATATATATATATATATATATATATATATATATATATATATATCGTAAGAAAATGCTTTGTCTATCACGTATATGGGCGTATCTCTTCTCGTTCCAAAAGAGGACCGTTTCGCTTAAAAGGCACATTATTGCATTTTTGTATTAATTCGCTGTGATCCATGCACTGAAATAATGTTTCGTTTTTTGCCCCGTTTATTTGATGATGCAGACAATAAATTTTGTCGTGAAAAAAATCCGCACAAACTTTGTTGCTTATAGAATTATGTAAATAAAATGAAAAGAAAAAAATCATTGTACCCTCGATTTTTTTTTTTCATTTTTATTATTCCAAATTATTATAGGTCATGTGTTTTTTTCATTTTTATATGTAAATTATTGTATTTGTTGTCGATGGAACGGGGAAAACTAATGTTTGATCTTTTCTAACGTTAAATTCTTCCTGACTATGAACGATTTAAGTAAGTTGTTACGTAAATCACCCTTTCATGAATGACGTAAATCACCCATTCTTGAATGAAAGGAATTATATTGATCCACAAAGAAATAACGTTCAATAAATTTAATGAAAAATCTCTATTAAATTAACTTATCCGATTTTTCTTTGTTTCCTGTTAAGGACTTTATTACTTTGTTTATCGTCGTTTAGCGTATAAGCCAATCTTCTTCGGGGATCGTAATGTTTGATGTTGATTTATAACATTCTTATTGTTCAAAGTAGAGTCTATATTGCGTATATATATATGTGTGTAACACTTCAGATCTATTATTATATCTGAAACATATTTTTGTAAACATATATATATATATATATATATATATATATATATATATATATATATATATATATATATGCTTAGCTTATGTAAAACTAGGTAATCCATATGGGTAGTCCCAAGGAGGATGATATCCAGAGAGCTCAATGTAAATTCAGAGCAAATATGTTTGAATAAAAACAGACCACTTTAAGGTTCCATGTAATAAATTATTTCACCACACCCCTTTTCAAGGGCTCTAGATCATCAGACTTTACTCCTAAATTTTAAATTGATAATTTAATTTAAATTGAAATATATTACCCTTTAATAATCATTATTGATGATAAAATTATTGAAATTGGAATAACCTTTGATAATTATGTAGGTATCTAAAAACAGCCACGAGTTTAATTTTTGGACAAAACTCAAACGAATAGATGTCAACTTAATAATCAATAAGAACAAAGTTTAGGAAAATAAAAAAGAATACTAGATGTAAAATGAATTATTCTTTCAATGTACTTTCTATGTATGTTTTCCATTCGACCATTTCATAGAAAATACCCAAAACTCCAACAAACATCAAATTAAATTCTTCGTAGATTTTTTAGACTTTTAGATTTATATCAAACTTTAATTCCCAAATATACCCTTTAAAGTAATGCGAAATAAGAGCGTCCAAGAAATTGAGTTAAACCTTCTCTCATGATCATGATTTATTGTATCTTCTTCCTTTTATATCGGTTTTCTTCTTCACCCCCTTACCCATCCATATCTAGAGATAACATACGTTAAGTTAAGCGATGTCTGGCCCAAACCAAGTGGGGTAAGGAATAACGAATTGAAATGGTACATCTAACTCACTCATGCCTTCTCTCCCCCACTCACTTCATCACTTCGTTAATTTACATATGCTTAATACGGCCCGTCAAAAATGTGTAAATTTCTTTTCATTTTTCATTTCAACCTTTGGAAGTAAAGTCTGATGATCCAGAGCCCTTTAAAAGGGCTGTGGCGAAATAATTTATTACATGGAACCTTAAAGTGGTCTGTTTTTATTCAATATATATATATATATATATATATATATATATATATATATATATATATATACAAATATAGATAACTAGACTCCTTTCGAAAAACCCTCGAATTTTTGATTTGGCAATAATCAAATAAATCATGAGGGAAAAAAGGTTTTAAAAAAAGAAAGAGCTACAAACATGAACTACTGCCGAAAAAAATCGCACAGATGCAGGTCAGAAGCCCAAAGAAAAACCCTGATACGAGTAAACAACTAACAAATGAGCTCAATACAACCGTAGAGCAGACCTAGATATAGGTAGGTATCTATCTATCTATCTATCTCTCTCTCTCTCTATATATATATATATATATTTAATAGGAAAATGTTTTGTCTATAATTTATGAGGTAAATCAAAAGGAATAGGAAAAATGGGTCATGCGATTAGTATTGTTGTGGATTGAGGTTCGAAACTTAAAGCCAGAAAATAAAGAAGGTGTATAATGAAAAGAGAGACGGAAGGAAGAAAATAAAGAGGAAAGAAAGAAAATAGACAGAAATGGAAAGAGACGGAAAGAAAGACGACTCTTATATCAGAAATGTTCTCTGAGTCAGTGGTTGTGAAGGGAAACCTATCTTAAAAAAACTAAGCAAGAAAAGAAAGAGCGAACAATGTCGAACAAGAAAATATAAAAAGAAGAATGATCAGAGTTTTGATTGCATATTTTCAGGAGTCTCTCCGACTAGGTTCAGTTCAGTTATGTGACATTCGTGATACACGCTTAAGTGATCGTATATCTTGACACATGTGCGGCTAATGATCCTGCCAGCCTTGACTTTATTCGTTGACGTTTACTTTTTCTTACAACTGCTGCCTATGTAATACTATTTTTCCATGCCGCGGAAAAACGGAAGAAAGTGCTATGTGATGAGAGGTATTCAGGCGAGAAGGGTTAATACCAAAAACTCGTGGGAAGAATTGAAGATTTAATTCACACATAAACGGCTTGAATTTTATGTCGAACAGTTTGAACAATGAAAAAGTGACCCAGAATTAGGAGGCAATTTTGATTGGCACACAGTCGATTATGCGGGCTTGGAAAGCGAAAAAGTAGATTTTGGTAAACGACTGAATCTGGAACTGACTTTTCCTCGACGGAAATTTGTCGAAGTAGTTGACGCAGATAGGACATCAAGGAGGATGGAGGAACCACCCACATTCACTAAAGAGGTTGGTGAGAGAGGATAATAAAAGAGAGGGTGAAGAGGGGGAATTCCCCAAAGGTATGACGCAATCCAGAGAGGATTCAGCGAAATGCTCCTACATCGCCATACCCCCATGCCAGTTTGGGTGAATGTATATAAGTACGAATGCGCGAAGCGAATTAAGGAGAAGATAGAAGAGAGACAGAAGAGATGGAGACGAGACAAGAGAGAGGAGAGAGGCCCACGTGATTATCTGCCGACGAAAGCCTCCGACTTCAGCCTTGTGCCGAACGTTACCAACAATAGCAAATCAAATTTTGCCAGGTCAACAATAATAGCACTTCCGATTTAGACGCGATAATTAATTGCATACGAACGCTGATATAGACCAATTAGTGTACGGTAATTCCTTTTGTTCAGTGTTATTTTTTCCTGTACGTCATCTCCCTGCTTGGACCAGCCCAACACGAAGATACCTGCAGCGATTCGATCTTGGCTGCCTTATGAACTAAAAATCACAACGTGGGATAAGGTTAGCTCTGGATAGAAGCAGTCACTTCTGTGCCCTGCGGTGGTGTTGAAAGTCGTTTCCGACCGGGGAGCGTGTTACACGATTACACTTAAGATGCCTTGCTGGCAATTTATTTAATTATTAATAGCTTCCTTGTTTTTTAATCATTCAGCCCAAGGAATGCAGGAATGCCACTAGTACGCAGGGTGGAGTTATAGGGAATGAAAACGAGGATAAAGACTGATTATAGGGAGGACTGAGGAAATGACAAAAGACGGACGTGAATGAACGAGAGAGAAAATGGCGATTGACGTTGCATTTAAACTTTTGAAGATTGTAGTTTTCAGAGAAGAAAGAAATCGGAAGAGAATTTCACAGGCGGGAAGTGCAAGAAAACAAATTGCTGCAGTAGAAGTGGTGAATGTATTACAATAATTCAACACAAAATGGGTGGAACCTTGATGCCAATCTAGTAGCACGCTTAAATTCGCGCAGTCGGTGCACCAGGGAGAAAAGCTAGTGTAAGTTGAGATGTCATGTCAGGATCGACTTCATTGTAGATCCTTTGTTGGATATAGTATTTATTTTTATGCTAGGCTCAAATGTGCAAATTCTCATTCGCTGAAATCTTCGTAGCTGTTAAAAGCAGCAGCGAAAAGAATATTCGTTTAGATATAAGTAATGATAACACATCATCCAAGGAATTCAGACAGAGGAGGTCTTGACGTTACATTTGGTTTTTAGCCGAATGGCTACAGAAGTAAAAAGAAACATTACATAAAATCTATTTTGTTATACATTGTTGAGAATTACCCCTAAATTTTGTTCGGCGCATAATTTCAACTTGCATAACTTCAACTCGTGGCTTTATCTAAACACTTAATCTAAACACTTGATTTGAATACTTGATCTGAACACTTGATTTAAACACTTAATTTGAATACTTGATCTAAACACTTGATTTAAACACTTATTCTAAACACTTGATCTAAACACTTGGTTTAAATACTTGATCTAAACACTTGCTTTACAAGCGCTTAAGGAAGATTATCTTTTTGTCTCCTTATATCGCATTATCACAAAAATTCGTGCCCGATTTTTATTGTTTTTAATGTTTAAATAGGTCACGCACTTTTACAATGATCTACTATATGTTTCTAGATTTTGAATAAAATATTAATGACCTGAACATTATTATTGAAATGAAAATCTCTTTATTCAAAAACTGTACACAGGATTTAGAATGAGATAAAAATGTTCACTCCGTGATCTCAGAATATGCTACACGCTGATTTAGCCATACACTGATGCCTAATTATTTTCAAATTTTAATCAAGACAGAAAGGTCAAACATGACTGGATGCTGCTGCTGCTACTACTACTACTACTACTACTACTACTACTACTACTACTACTACTAATAATAATAATAATAATGATGGACAGAAATCTGCAAGAAACTAGTATGAACATCACTCAGACCCGGTTACAGAGATAGGAACTGTAACAATTTATGGGACTTTACAATACTGAGTCAGAACAATAAAAGTTAATCGACCAGAATCCACAATCAAAGACCGAATGAAAAGATTATACTTTCTTATTGAAATTGCAGTCCCTGTAGATGTTAATGTATCTTTCAAGATCTTAAAAAAACTGTCCAAATACAAAGAACTTGCAGTAAAAATTTAAACTATATGCACATGAGTACATCAATAATTTCAGTTGTAGTTGGTGCCCTCGGGTTGATTATTGGAAAAGGTTTCGATAGACTCATTGAAAGGATTCTTTGTAGCCCATGCCTCAAAGAAATACAAAAAAAACAAACAAACAAACAAAAAACACAAATACAACTCATCCATTGCAATGTGCATTACCTATGTAAAATGGGCGGGTTATTTGTTTAGTTTTTTATAAAAATGATCAGTGGAAAATGTTATGAAGCTATTTCTGACCTTACTGGGACCCGAAAGGAAAACTGTATAGAACAGAAATTTAAGGTATTAATAATAATAATAATAATAATAATAATAATAATAATAGAGATAAGACCTGTAATAATTTTATGGGGCTTTATAATACAAACATCCAATCAAAGCTAATCGCCCAGACATTGTGATCAAAGACAAGAACAGTATGTAATAGGTTGGTGCAAAAATAATGACGTAATAATGTCGTTTTTTGACGTATTTTTTAACGTCAAAAACGACTTAATTACGTCATTATTTTTGCACCAACCTAATACTTTCTTATTGATATAGCAGTTCTTGTAGATTTTGATGTATCGTTGAAAATTTTCAAAAATCTTTCAAAATACAGAGTTCCTGAAGAAAAATCTCAAAAATGAGACCCGCATTGAAATGTGCAAGCAACAGAAATCATTGGAAGAGGAAGAAATAATAATAATAATAATAATAATAATAATAATAATAATAATAATAATAATAATAATGCTTTATCTATGTAAAATATGTGCGATCTTTTTACAAAACTGCTCACTGGAAAATGTCATGATGCCATTTCTGATCTTATGTGGCTGTTCGGGACCCTGAAGGAAATGAGTATACACCAGAAATCAAAGGAAATAATAATAAAAATAATAATACATACCCTGAAACTACACCAGCAAAGGCACTCAAGAATTCTTAATTAACTGAATGTCTTAACGTGTAGTGTTATATATGTGTTGGTGAATGAAAATGGACTAGAGTAAATCTTCCTTTCGCTAAAGCAGTTCGACATTTACCCAAAAGGTTGATACAAGTCGCGTCTCAATTCAGAAATGGATGTAGAGGAACAACATAATCGCATAGAATCCAAATTATTTTATTATTTTTTTTTTAGCTTTGAAGGAGGAGGCAGCGAATACGATTCTGGAACGACATCTAGA
This sequence comes from Acanthosepion lycidas, assembly GCA_963932145.1. Lineage (NCBI taxonomy): Eukaryota > Metazoa > Mollusca > Cephalopoda > Sepiida > Sepiidae > Acanthosepion > Acanthosepion lycidas. The sequence continues at coordinate 76,157,161 of OZ010605.1, forward strand.
TACTTGAATTGCCTTCAATCAGAGATTATCGAAGCAGACTGGATAATACAAATTGACATTATTTGTCACTGGGCCTCCCCAGAAAAGTTGTGTGCTGCTTTTTCCTAAAACCTTTTATCATATGGCTCATATTTGGCTACCCTGCATGTGCCTTGCATACACTTATAAGGCTTGGTAATATGAGGTGTATTGCCCTGAAGAAAGGTGCGCCTGAACTGGGCCATGCCTTCTCCAAATTATATAACTACTGCCTCAATGAATCTTGTTTTCCACCCTGTTGGTAGTCCTCAACCTTTGTTCCTGTCTTTGAGTACTCCGGACACCCTTCTGACTATTCTAATTACCGTCCTATCAGTCTCCTACTACTCTACGGCAAAGTCTCTGAAGCTTTAATCAACGCCGAAGTGGTCATGCACCTTGCATCCGATGATCTGCTCTTCGACAAGCAATATGATTTCCGCTTTGCCCCTTCTAGAGCTGATGTGCTTACGCCCATAACTGAAATTATTTACCAAGCACTTCATAATAACGAGGAAGCTCGTGCCGTGGTTCTTGATATCTCCAAAACGTTTGATAAGGTTTGGCATGCCGGCCTTCTTCGCAAGCTTCAGGGTTATGGAATTACTGATCGATTGTTCGACTTAATACAATCATTCCTGTCGAACCGTACATTGAAGGTCGTTCTAAACGGATTCTCCTCCAGCTCCTATCACACAAACGCAGGCGTTCCCCAAGGCTCTATCCTAGGCTCTGCTCTGATCCTTATCTTCATTCAAGACTTTCCTGAATTCATAGGTTTCTAAGTAGGCATCTATACGAACGACACTACTATTTAATCCTGCCACAAAAACAAATCTAGTGTCGCCGACAAAACTACCCTGGTCATTTGTCTAGAAAAGGATCTCCAATCGGTTTTGGACTGTGGCAGGAATTAACTTTAATACCTCAAAAACAAAACTGCTCTCTATTCCTCACCAGAGAGAACCATCCCTGCCTCCCATTAGAATGTCTGACGCTCAACTCCATGAGAGCACCTCTTTGCCATTGCTCGGTCTCACATTGTTCGCTGACCAGAGATGGAACGAATATATTGAGTCAATAGCTTCGTCCACCGTTAGGAAATTTGGCTCCCTGTGCCGTTCCAGGAAATTTTTCTCGCTGTGGTCAATCCTACAAATGTACAAATCAACCATTCGCCCTTGCATGGAGTATTGCTGCCATATATGGTCTGGAGCCCCTTGTGTTTGTCTCAAGGTCCTTAAATTCCAAAGACGGATATGCAATCTAATTGGCCGTGATCTGGTATCTCGTCTTCAGCCGCTCTCTCACAGACGTGCCGTTGTCCCCCCCACCTCTGTCTTTTTTACAAATATTTCATGGTAACTGCTCCGATTTAGCTGCTTTCGCTGGTTACCAGACATCATGAATTTAAGCGTTCAACTAGGCTGGCATCTCGGCCTCACACTTCCACTATCGAAACTGTTAAATGTAGCCGTCTCTTCTACTCCAATAGCTTCATGTCTCGCACTTCTCGCCTGTGGAACTCCCTCCCCATTTCTTGTTTTCCTGATAGCTATAATCTCCAACAATTTAAATGTAACGTCAATCGACGTTTCCAGATGACCTGATCTTTCCCTTAAACTTCTCTTCATCCTTTCCTCTATCACTCCTCTTTGTTCTCGCTCCAACTCTCTGTAACTCTTTGCGTGCTAGTGGTTGAAGGGGTTGAATCCTTAAAAAAATATGGCGTCATATTTTTACACAAAGTATGCTGGCATACCAGATACCTCAGATAATTGAACGTCTCTGCATAATGAATTAGCCCTCGGAATGTCAAAAGAGCGGGAATTTTTTTCTGATGGGCAGAGAGTTATCATTACAAAGACTTTTCTCAAAAATCTGTAAAAATTACTGGCAAAATATCAACAGTAAAATTGCTATGTAGGGGGGGACGTATAGGGATAAAAGCATGGATCACTCTTAATACTGGTTCGAAATTATCGGTTCTAGTCAGGACATGAAAATGCAGTAAATATAGATGGTGGTCCGAAAGTCTTGTCACTGTCTACCCCAAAAGTAATTGAGACAATAGACCCAAGTAATACACTAATACAAAGAACATGTACTGGATTAAGTTTATTCACTTTCATTGACGCTTTCACACATTGAGAAGGTCTGTATAAAAACCTTCATTTTCGTGTCAGCCATCTGAAATAGAAAATTATATTATATATGGATGACAATACTTACGGACCACCCTGTAGATTTCTTACAAATGAAGCTGAGAAAGTGAACCATATAGATAACGAAAGTAGCGAATTGGCCTAGAAAGAATACAAATCTAGACACGAGAGCCGATAAGATCTCTACTGAAAACTGTACAAACGATTATATTTTCATAACAAAGACAAGTTGTATATACAAGGAACAAAAACTGTCGGAGGGAATGGAGCCTTCAAAATCTTCTGGTACATTCTAACTGAAACAGATTATTTATTTTTCGTCTTCTTCGATGCGCCATTATCGTTTCCCGAGTTGGCGATCATGGCCCATAACGACTTCCTTTTAGTGTGGTTTATATTCCAATATCTATTCCAATCCGTGTTCTGCTCATTAGGTAGGTTACGCTGTTTTCCTCTGTACTTCTTATTTTCAATAAATCCCGTGAATGTCAAATTCTCCAGGCCTGCTTTCTGCATTATGCATCCTAGAAATGTCAACGGTCTCTTTCTTATCCTATGTATAATAGTCCTTTTTGTTTCCATTTTCCATAAAACTTCATCCAATCCATAGGATTATCAGGATCCTTCAGTTGAAACAGATCTTTGTTGCCTCAAGACTCTTCTATGGTGAGATTATTCACCATTCATAGAGATGGGTCAATATTATATAAAAGTTTTATATTTTTAAAGATGTTATGCGGGTATATCAAATATCTTAGATAATTCAACGTTTCTGCATAATGCATTCGCCAGCGGTTGTCAAAGGAGCGATTTTTTTTATGGTGGGCAAGGGATTTATCACTAAAAAGACATTTGCCATAAAATATATTGTACAACCTGGACCTGTCAATACTCAAGTTCCTTCTGTGATGAGATTATTCAACATTCACTGACATAGAGAATGGACAATACTATTGTTATATAGGAATAAAGTGTCGCAGCCGACACTTGAGACTGAACATTGATCGCCAGTGAGCAAACACAGGCGATCCCTTTATTGAATTAAGTAAACCATGCCACCATAGAGAAAGCGCATATATGTGAGGTAGCGTGTGTGTAATTGATCGCTATTTCTAGTCTATCCTCTATATTATACAGGCCGCTATTCTGTACTCTATTCCCTATACTATTTCTCTATTCGGATTACTATACAGGTAACTTGTCGAGCGAATATTATCGAACAAGTACTATTAGTGGGAGTGATATTCGACGACGTCTGACACCTCTGTTGTTCGACGGCAATACTATAGTTGTAATCTGCGATTACAAAGTCTCTACTACAATAAGCATCGCAAAAGTGGCAGCGAGTGTCGGTTGACATTACAAAAATTGTATAAAAGTTACACGTTCATTCTTTTTTTTTCTAACTAATGTTGCTGTCTCTTAATACTTTGCTTGGTTTTTTGAAGGCATATTGCGCCATGACAATGCATCGTCGGATTTCGGTGTCATATTTTCCATCCACTGTTAAAACACTTCCCAAATATTTAAATTTTCATACTTTTTTCGTACGTTTATTTTTCATTTCGAATCCTTATTCTGGGGTTGTTTTTCTTGCCGACTACCATACATTCTCTTTACTAATAATAGTTGGTTAGTCCTTTCTTCTCTCTTTTCTTTACTATTTTCTGTAGGTATTCCCCTCTGTATCTGCTAACAATAGTTTTATTTGGATATGTTGTTAAGATGAACCCGCCAAAAATGAATCCTTCTTAAGGTTACATCACGTTGAAACACAGGTTCCTGTACGATAACTGAAGTTAAGCTACGTTGAGTTTGGTTAGTATGTAAATAGGTAACTGCAAGGAGATATTAGATGCTGTAAGTTTGGATGTAATGGTGGGTTAATGGAAAATGGTTCGGAATTAATAATCGTTCGTTATATTCAGATAAGAGCACATATCCTTGAGAATGAATCAACATCTCCTCCTCCATCTATCGGTTAATTAGTGAAAAATATCAGTAAACAATTATTATCTAAAAAGACAAAATGAAGATACTTACAATCTAAAAATATTTCCAGGTTTGAATAACCTGCAAAGGGTTGATAAGCCGTAGAAAACAAATTAGTCAATCCGTCAATGATAAAGGCTGTTAGAACCTATCATTTTCTCATGTTCAACTCTCTGCAAAGTTTGAAGAAACCTGGTGAGAAGAAAGAAAAACACCGTTTACTTTCGCTCCTATCTATCTTTGTGTATTTACTAAGTTCATTTTCTATCCATATGAAAGCGGCTTTATCTCAATACTGAAATCCACCATGCGGCATTTTCTTGGGATATTTTATTAGTTATCAAAAAAGTACCGGATAGGTGATGTCCTTGTTCCGTAAGAGATATTTTAAAAGAAAAAGAAACGATCGATTAACATCTTGATTATCACTTGTGATTAATTGTTTTTCTATTTTATGGTTCAGCAAGACTTTCTGAGTTATTTAAACATATTTTAGTTTGTAAGAGTAATTCTTTTTTTTTTCGCTGAGGAATAATAATGTTTTTTCCTAATACAAGTTGAAGTATTATTGTTGGAGAAGGAGATGGATTTATACATCCCCCAAAGATATTTGCGCGTAAATAAATCTAAAGATGTCTTCTTGGAATTCGAATTCGATTCTCAGATAGTCACCTGAGAACTGCTAAATTTGTTGACAGTTGTTTTAGTAGTTATCAGAACACTAGGATGAGTATCTCCGAACGTGAAAAAATTGTAAATAAACTGGAAGTTAGGGGGAGAGTGGAAAGAGTCCAGAATATAGCATTAATGGAAACCGCTGTGAAGAGAGATGAGGGTGCTGAATTATTAAAAAAACTTGTTGTCACTTGAACTCTAGTATAAGCGATCGGTTACTGCTAATACGAAAGCTAAATGAGTAATAATAATCTAATATTTATCTCGATGCTGTCAAATCATTGGCGTCCAACTGTTATTTCGCTATGTCTGATTGTTTGATCCTGCACCACGAGCTATTTCTGTGTCCGGACATCTGTTTCTTTTTGCTTGTACGCATGCATGATCACAAACCGACAAAAGATAGACGAGAGTCGTGGAGGGTATTTAGTAATCGACATAAGCGCGTTCGCGTCCATAGAGAGAGACAAAGAAAATCCGACTCCACTTAGTAATTTGTCTCTGTCAAGTGAATACAAATAAAAGAAGTGAACCCCTTGACGACTGGGTTATTAGAATAACGCATTAATTCAAATCTCCGAGCTGGCACTTTTATTTTCTCTCTTGAACATGTCCCGTTGATACGGTCGGCCATGATAGAAAAGCTCGACAACCAATCAAAGAGCTTCATTTATCAATATGGCCGACAATCGATAGAAAGCAGACGTTGTTGAATTTGAGCAAACAACGGCTGTTGGCGGTAAAATACAGTTTGGTGAATTGCTAAAAATGCAAAAATATAATAAAGTAAAATGAAGAGATTTAGATATAAATAAACAATCGAAAAATGCCCAGAAGCACTTTGAAAAGAGCGCTACTCGGAAGAAAAAAAATGTGGTAAGCGATCTGCAATAAAAAAAAAAAAGTTTTAAATTTAAAAAAGCTAAAAACATATGTCTGTATATTAAGGGTTTCTAAACAGTATCAATAATTGTCTGGTTATTTCCTCTCAAACTAATTTAAAAGATAAATATTGGTTCAATATATGTTTATTCTCTGTAGGTTTGGGGCTATGATGTATGCATATTGACCCCTCCATTCGCGTCATGGTTTAGTTTGCAAGCTAAGGTAAGGAGTTCAAGTTTTACTTGCAAACTACTATTGTGGATTTACGGTCACTATTTTTTAATCCTTTCACTCGAAGCAAGGTAAAAAGCCACAAAAAGGCAATGGTAAAAGAATATGTAAAAAAGAACAAATATATTAAGAGGACAGAAAAATAAAAGGAAAGGATTTAACGATTAAAAAGATAACAATTGACATTAACTGAATTTTGAAGGATTTATAAGATATTTAAAAGAATATGATTATTTTTATACACTGTTATATTCTTACTCACATATATGTTTACATTCTTATATATTATTATAGTTACAGTTATAAGATATTTATAAGAATTTATAAGATATTATGAATAATATAACGATTGGAATTATACTGAAGAATATATAAGATATTTTTAAGATTAAAATTATTCTTATATGGTAATATATGCTTATTTTCTTATATTCGTATCCTTATATATTATTATATACTTATATTTTGATATATGATTATAGTTTGTGTTATAAGATATTTATAAGAATTTATAAGATATAAGTAAGATAACGATTGGCATTAAATTGAATTTTGGAAGAATTTATAAGATATTTATAAGAATATAATTATTCTTATATATTATTTTATTATTATATTCTTATTATATTATGAATTATATTATTATATTTAAGATATTATTGTTCGTAAATATTATAATTACAATTATTTCATATAATTATATTTACAGATAATTATCATAATAATCAGATATTATATTATTATGCTTATTAAATTCTTATATACTTTTGTAAGATTAATAAAATATTTATAATAATTTATAAGATATTTATAATAATTTATAAGATATTATGTATAATATAACGATTCGGACAATAAGAGCATTAAAATTGAATTAGAAATTCTGTCTGCAAAGTTTGACACCAAGGACCGATATATGACACTTAGAGGGATCATATCACTTAGAATCATTTTACTTTTATATATATATATATATATATATATATATATATATATATATATATATATATATATATATATATATATATATATATATAAATATATATATATATGTATGCTCATTTCATTTCGTGTCAACCATGTAGTGTGGCCTATATAATTATTTACGAATGTTGATTGATCAGGAATACAATTAATAGGCATTTAAATTAATGTTTGACACGCATACTCACTCTACACATTTCAAACCATAGCTCAATTAGATCTCATTTAAATATTCATGGAGGCCTACCGGACAATATTCGTAAAGTTTTGTTGTCAACACTAATATAATAGCATCACCTACATGCAAAAAAAAAAAAAAAAAAAAAAAAAGAAAAGGCTGAAAGTAATGGAAGCGTTATTAATAAAAACAAAAATAAACAGCTCTTAATAATATTAACTATCAACACGGACACAATATCTTGACTGTGTTTTGAAAAAATGAAAACATTTTATAAAACGTATATGCAACGAACTATTTCTTATTTAACAGTTAAAATAGTTAATCATTGAAAATGTCTAAATATATAGCCGAAAGCTCTCGGATAAAAAGAAAATACGTACACTTTTTTTTAAAATGTATCATCTGAACCGCCCCGACAAAAAAAAAGAAAATTAGATCTCATGAATAATTGTATGAAAAACTATATATATATCAGATACTCCAGCTCCGCTACCTCATTATGTGACCAAGGAACTTCAGCTCCCTCTTCCTGATGTTAAGTATACGCCTCCTCTTTGTTTGCATTCTATTTCAGACCTCATCGTTTCTGATACGCTCGGTCCATGATATCCATAGCATCCGGGAGTCTCTTCTTAAGCTTTAAAGAAATGGTCCAACATTTGCTGCCGTAAAGTAGGACAGATGTCATGTAAAAGCTCAGTATTCTTTTCTTCGTTACCAAAGAAATCCTCATATATATATATATATATATATATATATATATATATATATATATATATATATATATATTTCATTAATGCATGCTTCATTAAATAATATAGACAAGTTTTGTCAATTTATTTTAAGTAAGTTCATTTCATATTGTCATGCAGAATTTGCGGAATATCATTGTTGTTTCGTCCGTTGTTTGTTGATTTACTGAAATTGTCATCTTTGATAATGGCTTGTGTAAGACGAAAGCTTAGATTGGATTTAAGCAGGTATCAATATGGTATTTTCATTCCGTCTTTCAACGATAATGTGATTAAGCTTATCAGACAAAGGAAGGAAGTTACTTAAAATAAATAGACAAACTTGTCTATATTATTTAAGGAAACATGCATTAATATATATATATATATATATATATATATATATATATATATATATATATATATATATGTAACTTTAAAAGGTAGTAGATCAATTGAACCACCTACCGTGTTTTCAACCTTACGTATCCTCAGGCGTTTTGTTAGCCACTTATCTACCAAGGCTTTAATTTTTAAAAAAAAGGACTCAGTTCGAAATTCCAACGTACAACCTTGTGCAAATTACCTGAAAGAAAACGAATAAATGTGTGGCTATTTACTTTTCTTCGTATTTCCCAATGAAACAAGACCTAGTGCACATGTTAATACTTCGTATATACATTGCACAATATCGTTCCTTGGACCACAGGTTTTTCGATTAGATTTAAATTAGGAGAGTTTCCGTGACAGTCCATAGTACTTTGATTAGCTCACTAGTAAGGCTTTCCCTGGTGTTCGTGCAGCGTTACACATTTCGTACTCTTCCTTGGAGTACGGTCCATCGCAGACAATGGCCGTAGGACAACTAATCGACAATCGAGACAATAGTATCATCAAGTGATAAAAATCTCATGCAATCACGGTTGGTGCAATATTTTTCAAGGCCAAAAAAATTTCATCATACTCCCCGAAACTAGATTCACATTACTGCACATGGTCCTATACGAGGGAAAAATACAAATCGATTACACCCTGTCTCTCCAATGGGTCTAAAACTGAGCGTATGTTGGAAGAAAGGAAACGGAAGCGTTTTTTGAATTAATTTGCACAAGGGTGTATATCACATTAAGAACAGAGTGCATTGGTCGAAACGTTGTGAATAGGACAATAAAGATGAGTGCAACTGTCCGACACTTGTAAATAATTGAAATGCCACATCTAAGAAATATCGACATATTGTGGATACCTAATTGGACTGTGATTTGTTTAGAGTTTAATACACTACATTTCAAGGCCATTTAAAATAAATTAGTATCTACTATGCTTAAATACAATAATAAGTAAGAAACATATATGTTGCTTAAATTCCCTAGGAGGTCAGAGAAAAATGTTTAATCACGAAGTTCAAATTGTAATACATTTCCCATCAGGTACGATGGATATCAGTAACATAAGGAAAAACTGAGAATTATATACATTGACGTTACTTAGGGATGATAACGAATTAAGTAAAATAAAATATACACTGGCTGTCCGTAGAGGGATATCAATGGAACACTGAAAGCTGAGCGATTCTGAGTTTTGAAATTATCATGAAAGAAGTTATCACTAAACAGGTAAAACAATTATTCCCTCTTGGATGAAATCAAATATTGCCGCCGGAGCTTCTAGAAGTTTAAAGGTGAGATTAATATTGGAGGAAATTGTGAGATTTCAGTGGCTGAATGTATGTGATATGGTTATGTTACAAACTGGAATTACGATAAAACGTAACGTAATTTCTGGAAATAAAACTAAATTTCCGAAATGTATCGAAGACAAAATAAAACGAGTCTCTGTATTTTAATCGTGATATTTAAGCTTTATTCCGATTTTATCTTTAAACTGAATGATGAAAAAATGCAGAGAAATGTTGATGAGAATATAATTGAGTCTTTGCAATTCTTTTGCGAAGCGGAAACAAAAATAAGTCAGTTTTGATTTATTTGTCCCTCCTATGAATTTTTGAAAAGCAAGGAATAAGAATAAAAATAAACCTACCCCGCTGAAATTTCATATACAGTATTGTTTTTTTTTTTTTTTTGGGGGGGGGGGGTCTTTTTGTATGTCTTTTTTGTTTTTGTTTTTTTTCTTTGCGGGAGCTTCTTTTATCTTCCTGTTTGCTTTGAAGAAAACTATAATTGTTTAAATGAAAAACTGGAAATTGAAAAACAGCCGAGATAGGAAAAATTTGAAATAAAAGATATTTGCTTTAGCTGTGAATGAGACGGACAAAGAGAGCGAAATGATGAGTGAGGACGAGTTAAAGTTAATTAGAGAAGAGAAGAACAAAAAATAAAAAAAATAAAAAGGGTGCGCTAAAGAGAGCAAAAATGAAAGCGGAAAAAAGAATGAAAATAAACATACTTAAGATATATATATATATATATATATATATATATATATATATATATTATATATATATATATATATATATATATATAGAGAGAGAGAGAGAGTGAGAGATAGATAGATAGATATATATATATATATAGATAGATAGATAGATAGATAGATAAGAAGAGATTGACATACATTATAGATAGGAAGAGATTACGATACATATATAGATAGACAGACAGAGATAATCACAGATATATACATAGGTATTAATTAAGATAGATATTTATGAAGAGATTGGCATAGATAGATAGATAGATAGATAGATAGATAGATAGATAGATAGATAGATAGATAGGTAGATAGATAGATAGGAAGAGATTGCGATACACAGATAGATAGACAGACAGACATAGAGACAATATATATAGATAGGTAGAGATTAATATAGATAAGTACGAATTGATTGAGATAGATAGATAGATAGATAGATAGATATGAACAGGCAATGATAGATAGATAGATAGATAGATAGATAGATAGATAGGAGGAGAATGAGATAGATAGATATATAGATATATAGATAGGAGGAGAATAAGATAGATAGATAGATAGATAGATAGATAGATAGGAGGAGAATGATATATATATATATATATATATATATATATAGACAGAGAGAGAGAGAGAGATAGATAGATAGATAGATAGATAGATAGATATGAACAGGCAATGATAGATAGATAGATAGATAGATAGATAGATATGAACAGGCAATGATAGATAGATAGATAGATAGATAGGAGGAGAATGAGATAGATAGATAGATATATAGATATATAGATAGGAGGAGAATAAGATAGATAGATAGATAGATAGGAGGAGAATGATATATATATATATATATATATATATATATATATATATATATATATATATATATATAGAGAGAGAGAGAGAGAGAGAGATAGAAAGATAGATAGAAAGATAGAAAGATAGATAGATAGATAGATAGATAGATAGATAGATAAACAGTTTCTATATAGAAATTAATAATGTGGATTTTGCTCATGCTCATATGTTCGCTATAATGGATACTTCTTTTAGGGTACAACGAACTTTTTCATCCGTTCTGAAAAGAATCATTTCAGTTGTTGTATTTGTCTATTAATGTCTCCCAGGTACACACACTTACGATATCTCAAGTCATCATGCATTATGATTGGTCAGAATTATAGCTGATGTCCACGATTCCTTGCAGATGATTCCTCGGTCCATCCTGCCTTAAACAAGGCATCCAACGTCAGAATGTCTTATTCCGTGGGCGATGCTGATCGGCGACCAAATGAGATTTTGTCCATTGCAATTATTTCTTTGATTCATTGCGCGCGTTCCATAGCCTGCCAATATCCGAGGAAAGGATCCGCGTCTTTGCGTACCTCTGGTTACAGAAAGCACACTACGAGGCATCTTTCTCGACGGTGCTACAGCTGAGTAGACCGTTCATACGCCTAACATCGATACTCTCTGCCATTTCACTGAATGATATTAATTACCAATCATACCATGTCTGCACGAGTGCTATCAGACCTCAGTGACGCCCTGTCGTTTTTATCATCTAATTAAAGAATCACCTATTTTTATTATATATATATATACACGTACATGGATAGGTATATTTATCGATCGCAATTTAAAATTATTATATATAATCAAATGAAGACAGAAAAATAGACAGGCAGATAGACAGACAGATAGATCAGAAATATGAACAGATAGTAACTCCTCGAGTGTCAGACAGAGAAACAGACAGACAGGAGTATATATATATATATATATATATATATATATATATATATATATATATATATATATATATCTGAATTAAGAAATACACTCTTAAGGTGTGATATATTTATAGGATAATATTTATAGGATGCTCAATATCATACATAGAGCGTCTGTAAATATAAAATTGTATATTGAAGTCAACACTTAGAGGCGACAGGCTGTTTCATGCTAGATGCAATCATCAGGCTGATATTTAACAGTCCCCCCACGAGGAATGTATGTGGCACAAGGCCTAGTTTAATGTGGGTTTCTCCGAGCCTGTAAGCTCGGCCAAAAAATAATCCCTTAGAACCCGCATAAGCGGGTTCGGGATCGGGATACTTCCCCGGACGAAACTTTGCCCTTCGGCAAAGCTTCGTCCGGGTTCCTCTCTGCCAAAGCAGATAGTTCGACAGAAGTCGCACACAGTTAGAGACTGCGTGTCGACTGCTTCAACGCAACCGTCAGGCCACGAGTGTTGTTTTTTCTCGGCTATTTATATATACGGGTCGGTGGTGCATTGTGGGTAGTTTATTTTGGCAGTTATTTTGCCGGAAGTTGTTTATTTGTTTATATATTTCGGTTAAATTATTTTTATCATTTATATTTATTTTTATTTGTTATTTTTATTTCTTATCTTATATATTGATTTATTTATTTTCATTTTCATCGGTGTTTGTTTAACGTAGTAAAAATGTGTTTATATCACTTATTTAATATTGTTTTGGTTTGGGAAGATAATTAAAGCTATTTTTCTTTTCAATTTTGGGGTTGATTGCTTTAGAATAACAATTACTTTGGCGGAAGCAGTTCTTCATTTGTTTATTATTCCTTTATTTATTTGGATTGATTATCTTTACTTGTTTTTTCTAAAAATTAATTTACTGGGATCGGTTTGTTTGTTTATTTATTTGGATAAATTTAGATTAATTTATTTTTCTTGTTTTTATATTATTTATTTATTATACTGTATATTTTTATTTACTCTTTATGGTTTTCGATTTTTAAGTAAAGTATTATTTTCTTTTTTATCGTTACATAACTATTATAGCTATATTTCAACCGATTTTTGGTTTGATTTTTATAGTCTAACTAATATTTTGGACATAATGGTTTGCTAATTTGTTTATTATTTACTTTATTTGTTTGGTTTCATTGATTTTGTTTTTATTTTTTATTTATTTATTTCTATTTCGTCTATTCTACCAAGTGTATTTTGGTAATTTGTTTGGGTTAATTTATTTTACTTATTTTATTGTCATTATGTTTATTTATTTTATTTTATTAATTTTCGATTTTTAAGTAACGTAGTAAAAATTTGTTTTCATGTCTGCATACTGAGATGAGCTCTGATCTTTTATTTAATAATTTATTTTTGTCTGGGATAGTAATGATGGCTATTTTTTCCACCAAGCAAAGTTTGCAAATTTTGGATTGGTTGTTGTAGGCTGATGATCTTTTCTTTATTTTCAAAGATATTTTTGCTGTGATGTGCGTTTTGTTTCCCAGATTTACTTAGAAAGAATTGTGCTGTTCGCGTATTGACTGTTTTGCGTATTTACCATACTTATATATACGTATGGATAAATAGATTCATCGATCAGAATTTAAAATTATCATATATAATCAGATTATCATAGATAGATAGATCAGATATATGAACAAAATAATAGGAAATATTTAAACGAACATTGTCGATCAAAACATAGAAGGAAAATTTAAAACCACTCTTTTGAGAAACATTTATTAACAATAAATAAAATAACCTATATGCAAAAGTATTTAACACACTTTACTAATATTTAGCATAGTAGCGTCTGTTCTGCTTCACAGCCTCCAGTCGTTTCCCGTAGTCTTCAACTAGGTTCTTGCAGGTACTTGTTGGTATTTTGACCCATTCTTCTTCACAAATTTTCTTCAATTTGTTTAAATTCGATGGATTTCTTTTATGACCTTGTAACTTCAATAGTTTTCACATATTTTCGATTGGATTTAAATCGGGTGACTGGCTTGGCCATTCCAGGACATTAATTTCATTATTATTAAACCAATTCTTAGTTGTTTTAGCAGTATGCTTTGGGCCATTGTCTTGCTGAAATACAAAACCACAACCATGTCCCAAAGATGTGGCACTGTTCAAGAGTTGAGTTGAGTTGACAAAATTTGAGTGTATTTTGCAGCATTCATTTTTCCTTCGATGATTTTAATTTTTCCTACTCCATTTGAGGAAAAACAACCCCAGATCATAATATTTCCACCCCAAAGTTTGACTGTAGGGATGGTATTTGCTGGCTCCTTTTTCCCTCCATACATGAGTTCTCATGTTTCGTCCGTAAAGCTTACTTTCTCCCAGAAATCATTAGATTCAATTTCATATTTCTTTACAAAATTCAAACGTGCTTGTACATGTCGGCGTTTCAGTAATGGAGTCTTTCTCGGTGATCTTGAAGTGAGACCTGCACGATTCAGTGATCTTTTAATTGTATCTTTACTAACTTCAATTCCGGCATTTTTCAAATCATTCTGAATTTCTCGACGAGTTGAAAATGGATTTTTCTTCACAGTACGGGGAATTTATCGCTCATTAGCCTCATTTAAGATACAAGAACGACCACTCCTTTGAATGTGTTCAATATTATCGAATTTTTGCCATTTTCGAACAACAGCACCAACTATACTCACAAGCAAATTCAAATCTTGAGCATTTTTTCTATATCCCTTACCATCATTGTGATTCTTTATGATCTTCTTGCGCATGTCGTTCGACATTTTTTTTTGTTTTCACCATTTTCTTGAAGTAGTGGCAATAGAATAGCTGCAGTGTCTCAGAGCTGTTATCTAATAGCCAATTGAGTGTCGTGCAGTGCTGACATTGGTCGACATAACAGATCATATCAATATGGGTAGGAATCATGACGGCACGTCTCTTCTAGCATAATATTTCCATTGGTGTTAAATACTTTTGCATATCGGTTATTTTATTTATTGTTAATAAATGTTTCTCAAAAGAGTGGTTTTACATTTTCCTTCTAGGTTTTGATCGACAATGTTCATTTAAATATTTTCTATAACTTTCTTTGAAATTAATCTGTTATTTTTTGAAATATGTAAGAAAAACCAATGTGTTAAATACACTTGCTAACCACTATATATATATATATATATATATATATATATATATATATATATATATATATATATATATATATATATATATATATATATATATCCGATGCGATGAGAACGAAAGTAATATATAAATTCCAACGTTTACAAGATTAATCCAAATGAGGGCTCGATACCGATAGTAGAGCGATGATTTTTTTATTTATTATAATTTTATCATATAGACAAAAACATTTTAATCACTACAAAGATGCAACTTCTATTCAGTGCATTTAGTTTGGACAGCAATTAATCAACATGGCCAGTTACTATGTAATGTTTATTTCTGTCTAATGGTTGAACCAGCAAACGCCCTAACATTAATATTGGCAGTTTTTTAAACCCACGAACATATAGCTATATTGAAACAATATAACTAGATACACAGGTTCGAAAAGCATAAGTTAGAAAGCTCTATAGCTAGCTAGCTTCATAGCTGTAGAATAGCGATACAGTTACGAATAGACTTCGATAAACACACTGAAAGAAAGAAAGTAAGAAAAAGATTGTACATGAAAAGCCAATATAAAAACCAATATATGAAAT
This sequence comes from Acanthosepion lycidas, assembly GCA_963932145.1. Classification (NCBI taxonomy): domain Eukaryota; kingdom Metazoa; phylum Mollusca; class Cephalopoda; order Sepiida; family Sepiidae; genus Acanthosepion; species Acanthosepion lycidas. The sequence continues at coordinate 76,172,943 of OZ010605.1, forward strand.
AAAAAAAGGAGAAACAATAAATACAAAGAGAGAATTAGAGCCCCCAAAACAAAAACAAGATTAAGAGAGAGAAGAGGGACAGAGAGTAAACAAAAAAAAAAAAAAAAAAAAAAAAGAAAAGAAAAGTAGATAGAAGTGGCCTCTTAACATGTTTAGGTATAAAGAAAATTCTATATTTGATGCATAAATATATCTCGGCTTTAACTTGGGACATTTTTTTTATAAAATCTGAAATCTTTGAAGTTTGTAAATCCTTTTAAACACCTTGATAAAGTGTGTATAGATGATAACGATTTCTCATATAAATACGTTTAATGGAAAGCAACTATAATTTATGAATAAAAATATATATTTATATTTATTTGATATATTTCCATTTTTGTTATACAAGAGAAGTTAAGAATATCAGCTGTACAAGAACATTATAAAGCGCCTGGATAAATAATGTAAAAACAAACAAACAAAAAAAATGCAATATCATTTGGTTTGATATTTCTATCTGAATCGGAATAGAAGTTAATAATCTGTAATGCACATGGATTTTATAGAGATTCTGTCCATAATTCGAAAATATTTTGCGTGTATGAACGTTAAACAATCCCATATCGAAGTTATGTTTATAATCGTTTTTTTTTTTCTTTTAAATCGCCATCGAAATTGAAATTCTCTCATGATTCAGATGGAAAAAAAATAGTGAATATATGCATTAAGTCTGTTCAAAAAAAAATATAATGCAAAAACACAATATATATATATATATATATATATATATATCGAAAAAAAAACTAACACGCCTTAAAGTAAATATATTGTATCTTTAAAAAAACATTAAGCTTTTGATTGCTATATATTTAATTTACATTTTAAAAAATAAGTCATTAAACATGCCTTTCGATACAATCCATCCATCCCTCCATATATGAGGTACGGTAATTGGATAGCGTCACTAATTGAGGAATCGGAGAGCCGAGTTCGAATCCGTTACAGTCACTTACGTGCTAATACCCTTGGGAAAGGTGTGAATCCTCTTCTCTCCCCACCCAGTTATGGGTAAATAACAGTACAGAATGGGTTCTGTAGACTTGGGTACCAACTGGTCTGAATTTAAAACCTGCGTAGGGTCATTTAGAGATATTTCTAGCACTAGGTCTATGTATTCGGCTCTTGTAAAAGTCTGTTTGGTTCTGCAGAAAGCCTTCGCTATTATCATCAAACCATATCTATTGGTGTCTGGCTGTCGGTTCCTAGGAGCTGGGTTACTTGACATTAATACGTCGAATACGACGAGAGAGTCCACCCTCTCTCTCTCTCTCTCTCTCTCTCTCTATATATATATATATATATATATATATATATATATATATATATAATTCTAGGGTCATTTTCCATTTTAGCTGATGTTAGCCCTCTGTAACCGCCTAACATTGTTATGGAGTAACAAGTTGCCCCACAGGTTTCACGTACGATTTCACTTTCAAGTCTTTTTTCACTGATATTTGGACTGTAATCGCTGAATCTTCTCTCTCGCATTCGAAACCTCTTATGGATTGAGTTGGATCTTTTCTAATTAATCTCTTTATTTCCAAGTTGAAATGATTATCCATCTTCCTGTTGTGACCTCCTGATCCAGTTTTTCTCTCTACTGTTCCATCTTTTTTTTTAAACCTATTTACCTTTCTTTTGATATTTCCTGAATAAAATTTGAAGATGGAAGCCATAGTAGAAATGTTGGTAACATTAGTGAAGCCCTGAATGATCTTTTTCTTCTTGCCATTATTCAACTATGAAAACAAAACAATTTCAACCTGGTCTATTTTTTGTTGAATTTTCAGTGCTATATATGGTGTCAAGACGGATAAATGTCTTATCTGAAAAACTGGCGAAAAGAAACTCTATTAATGTAGTGGTTTATTAGATATTAAACATTTTGTGGGATGGACGATTATGCAGTTACACGATTTGGACAATTTTGCTGTTACCCCCAGTATATATATATATATATATATATATATATATATATATATATATATATATATGTATATATATATATATATATATATATATATATATATATATAAAGATAACTCTTTATGAAGTCGTCAAAAAAACAAATGTTAGCGACTTACGACAGTTTTTTTTTTATATACACAAAACCTTTTCAGAAAAATAAAAAAATGAAATAAAAAATAAATAAATCTTCATAGACACTTAAAGAGACTAGACGATGCCATCTTCCACTTTAAATTTAGACACCCCAACCTTACCCTGACTTGACGTCTGTGAATGTAATTTATATATTGATACAAATTATTAACCCTTACGCCCCTTTTCTTTAAACAATTGCTCTAGCTGTTACCATAGTAATATTAATTTCAATAATGAATATCCTTATAAAGACGCGTAAATTTCAGGAATAAATTATTCCAGTAAAAAATTCGCTTGAAGATGGAACAGAGCTTAATACTGTAATTCAATTTAATTGAAATAATTATATTGAAGTTTTCGGCTCTTGTTTTGAAACATGAGAACTCTTATGTAGTGTTGGAATCATATTTTTAAATAAATAATTACATTTATGCTCTACATTTGTATCGAGCACTATTTTTTAAAAATAATAAAAAAAATACTAAAGAACTTTGGATTTTTTACCTAACGAGTTCTTTCCTATTTTCTATATATTTTTGCACACACACACACACATACACACACACACACACACATACACACACACACACACATATATATATATATATATATATATAAACAAATTACTTTATGGCAGATATGTCTCATTTAGAGCTGGAATAGCTGGATATAACTGTGAGTTCTACACAAAGAGTTTCTCCTATACATTTTCTAGCATGTCAAACGCTCTTCAGGTTTCTTGTTTCTCATTGATCTTCACAAATTTAAATGCTGTCTCAGCTGTTATCTTCTATCTTCTTAATTCTTGATATCTTGTACAGGCGATAGTTACTGTAAGAAGAAAGCTTGAATCAATATACTCTAATTTCATCCGTGTTCCGAATGCAAAAAAAATATTACACTCGGCTTACTATAATATTAGCCTCTGTATTTCATGTCTTATCATTATAAGCTTCCCCTCTGAAGATTTCCTCACACATCGCCTTCATTTTTAGCTTTATAACAATAACCCTCTACCTATAGTGGCATTCGAAACTTACGTTAGGTGAACTCTAGCAAAATAAAATTAAAATATAAAATAGCAAAGAAACGTATTCGGGGTATATAATATATTGTGTTATTAGCACTAATGTTAATGCAGTCAATAAAGCCACTAATATACAAGGGGTGTTACTGAGTGTTAGAGAATATGAGAAAAATATAACATCAAGGAGAGAGGTCAATACGATATCAAGAATTAAGAATTAAGCAGATAGAAGATCTAAGATTAACAGAAGTATCGTGAAGAAATCACTTATAAGCGAAAATGATACACACACACACACACACACACACATATATATATATATATATATATATTGAACAATAAAAAAATAAAAATGTTTAGACACACTGGCTTGTGGATTAATATTCTTTCGTTTTTTTTATTATTATTATTTCATTTAGATTCCTCGACTAGTTTCGACTAAAATGGCCATGATCGGGAGGAGAAATATTTCTGCTTGCTGGTAGCAATAAACTACAGAAATGAGTCTTTTGTTGGAGAAAATGAACTTTTGTCTGTAGTTTTCATTTGTTTTTTTTTTATTTTTTTTATCTTTTTAACATCAATCTTTTAACATTCCTTGTGTTGGTCAAACAGTCTCTTTTAAGTTGTTATTTGAGATAAGAGCTGGATAGATACATTTTGCTATGAATTCTCTGGTCAGTTTGACAGTTTTATTGAACCTGGTGAGGGGATGTGTTTCTGTTTGTTGTTTCTGTGTGTGTTATTTGGTTCTTAGGGAGTGAGTGAGCATGATATGTGTAAGCGTGTGTATTGCTGTGGGTGTGTGTTATCATTTGGCTCATTAGGGAGTGAGTGAGTATGATGTGTGTAATTGTGTATATTCGTGTGGGTGAGTGTATAAGTGTGAGGCCTCAACACCTCGGTAAGCATGTCTGTTTTGTGTGGGTGAGAAATGTGGGTAGGTTTTGATTTGTTGAGTTATATATTGGTACTATCTGTATTGTTAAATTTATGGTTTAGCCCGTCTGGATATTTTGTTTTTAGACGTTGTATCTACTTATTTTCATGGGACTCTATAAAATCTTTCCAATGTTATCTGCTCTGAACTTTTCTATTCTCTCAATTATAGTGAATTTACATGGGTTTTGAAATCGTGTTTTTCCAGGCGGAAATGTTGTTCTACAGGTAATAATTTTTCATGGGGATTCGACTTAATTCGATTGCGATAATTATTAATTCTGTAGTGAAAGTGCCATTCAGATTTTCCTACATATTGTTTCTGCCATAGTGTGCATTCTAGGAGGTAAATTATGTTATGACTTCTACAGTTAGAATCGTGGTAGATTTTGAAAGTAGATTTAGTGATTGAGCTAGTGAATGAATTCGTGTTTTTAATATGGTTGCAACATAAAATTCTTTTGTTGTTACATGGTTGGGAAAATCCTGTTGTTTTTGTTCTTAGTTTATTACGGATTACTTTGTCCCCTGAAATGTGGTTACTACCTTTGATTTCTTTTAGGTTCTTAGGTCTACGATATGCAAGAAGGCCGGGTTCCTTAAACAATTTTTTTAGGTCTGGTTTCAGATGTAGTATTTCCCAGCGACGTTTGACTATTTGCGCTAGTGGAAGCAGAGTCGGATTGAAAGTGGTTACTAGAGAGATGCGGCTAGATTTATTTTTAATCTTGTACATTAGGGTGTCTTCTCTAGGTGTGGAAATTGCTTTATTTATTTGTTCCCTGATTAGGTGTTGTTTATAGCCACGTGTTGTGAATTGATGCTCCAGATTTGCAATGTGTTTATTTAATTCTTCATTGTTGGAACATATCATTTTGAGTCTAAGTGCTTGTGAATAGGGAAGGTTCTCTTTGAGGTGTTTAGGGTGGGAAGACTTAAAGTGTAAATAGTTGTAGGTGTCGGTGATTTTAGTGTGTAGTGTCGTTTGTAGTTTCCTGTAAATGCGGGTGTCTAAAACTGTTACTGATGCTGTGGATTTTTCATAGTCAAACTTAATTGAGTCGTGCACTGTGTTTAGGGTCATAAGGAATTGGGTAAGTTTGTCATCACTACCCGTGTATACAAAGAATATATCATGGATATATCTTGCATAGAATACGCAGTCGCTACCAATGGTTGGATAGATATTGATCTCCTCAAATTTTCCCATAAATATTGTAGCCTATTATGGAGCTGCAATGGTGCCCATGGCACAACCTCTCATTTGAAGGTAGTGTGCTCCATTGAAGTTGAAAGTATTCAATGTAAGGACATGCTCCATGAGTTGTATGATGACTTCTGTGGGGGGGGGTTGTTTTCTTCTTTTAGTAAGTGCTTCCTGTAGGGCGATTAGCCCTTCGATGTGTTTAATGTTTGAATAGAGTGACCTAACGTCCATAGTCACTAGAATAGAATTATCTGGTACTGTTTGTATGTGATTAATTTTGTTCAGTAGATCTGCTGTGTCTCTGATGTAGGATTTTACTTCCTTAGCTAGCGGTTGTATGTAATGGTCTATGTATTTGGAAATTTTTGTCGTGTGGCAGTTGAACGATGAAATAACCGGCCTTCCTGGGTTGTTGCTTTTGCTATATATATATATATATATATATATATATATATATATATATATATATATATATATATATATATATATTAATTAATGCTGAACATGTCATTTTCACTTATAAGTGATTTTATCCCGATTCTTCCGTTAATCTTTGACCGTTAGCAATTCATCCTTATTGTAGTGTCTAAAGCTGTTATAAAACCACGAAGAATAGCAGTAAGATAACTTTAAACATTTCTAAGATACTAAGTTTTGGAGTTTAATCTAACAATTAGGAAATATTGCTGTTACACGATTTGGACAATTTTACTGTTACATCCGTTATATTAATCAATGTTTTCTCTCCCTAACTATAGACTGAATAGCAAAGGACATCTTGAATATAAGCGGGCCAGAGGAAAACAACACATAACCAACTACGTAATCTTGGATTGAACCTTAGTTTTCTACTGCGCATTTGAACATCAGTAAGGATGACGAAGCAGGGAATTCTACTTCTGCTGAAGGAGGAGGCTGATGCTTACCTGAAGTAATGAAAGCGTGGATGGCATAAAACGTATTTATTTGCGCAATATTCGTTTTCCTATACGTTTTTTTTTCTTGTTATATACGAGGTTTCTTCGGTCAAAAAATGATTAACTCCTTCGAACTCATCCTCATTGCGATTACTTGCAATGCATTTTATAATTCACGACGTTCCCTGATTGCAATTTCCCAAATTTTTATATTTCCATGACTTCAAAAAAAAAAAAAAAAAAGAAAAGAAAAAAAATGAATAAGGAATAAAAACATAAATAAAACGACACTGAAAAGAATACAAATAATCATAATAATAAGATAAGGAAAAAAATCAGGAATGTAGAATATAAAATTCTGTTTCCCGAATCATTCCCTCTGAGGATTTTTATAGTATTCCTTAACAGATCTTCATAACGTCAAAATCGATGTTTTTATTTTCTTTATACTTCGTTCAAGAGGATAACTTAGCAAGGAGGATGAAGGTCGCACTCCAAACGGTGTTGAAACGATCTACGAAATAGGAATTCTGGGCAGCTGAAAAAAGAAATAAATTAATAAGACAACGTATCTCATATTCAACAAAAATATCTATCTCTCTCGCTTATATATATATATATATATATATATATATATATATATATATATATATATATATATATATATATATATATATGGGGGGGTAGAAAACAGCGCATAACAGAAACCCATCAAGAGACGATAAAATTCAAAAGTAGAGATACTTACCTCAACAATTTAAGGTCTTTTGATGAAACCATTTCAAAATCTGAGAGAATCGCCTGTTGTAAACAGGTTATTTTCAATAGTGTTGGCGATTTTTTATACAATTCACATACAGATTGTGTTCAGCAAAATTATCAAATGCGTGATAATGTTAAAGCAATTCCTGATATCACGTAAAAGCTTCGCCTGTTAAGTTTGCATAAACAAACTATAGAAAACTGTTCGAAGATTCTCAAATATTACTTCCACGATCTTTAGAAATTTTTTAACGAGAAAATGTTCGAAAAAATGTTTTCCTTAAGCAAGGCAATAAAGCCGCTAAGACGCAATGAGTTAGAGGAAGAATGCGAGAAAACATAATTTTATGGAGTTATTAGGAAGAAAAGACAACGACTGACATTGCGTTTAAATCTTTGAATATCAAAGCTGACAGGAGAACAAGAAACAGGAAAAGAATTCCACAGGCAAGTAGTGCGAGAGAAGAAACTCTTAACATAGAACCTACGGTTATATCTAGCCATTTCAACTGTAAAATGATCTAGTAATACGTTTAAATTATTAGAGTTAAGTTACCATACATGAAAAGTCATCAGAAAAATTACCATGAAATTATTTATAGAAAAAAAAACTAGGTTTCAAAATTACGGCTTTGGAAAAGTGACTGAGATATTAGTCAAGATCATTAACATTGCGTATTCTTATTTATATTTTATCATGAATCTCTAAATATTTAGCAATATCACCACACCAGTTATAAACACAATATTCCAGGCTTGGATGAGGGATATATTTATAAATATGGAAGATAGATTCTAGCGGGCAAAGATCTCTAGAACGAAACAGCGAATCAAATTTCCTAACTGCAGAATTAGCAATTGCTTTAATATACTTTTTGTACTTTTGTGTTACCGGAGAACGTTAGTCGGAAAAGTTGTAGTAGGGGTTAGCATGAACCATGATCATGAAAGGTAAAAAAAAAAAAAGTGGTATATAGGAATAACATATCGCTGCCGAGAGTTGAGTTTGAACATAGATCGCCAGTGAGTAAACGCAGGCGATCCTATTATTAAATTAAGTAGACGACATAACCATAGAGGAAAAACATATATATGGATTTAGCGTGTGTATAATTGATTACTTTTCCTATTCTGTCATCTATTACTATTCGGGTCTCTATTTCTATCCTATGACTATACGGAACGCTATTCTCTACTCTATTCTTTAAATTATCTCTACTATTCTGATCACTATACGGATTACTGTTCGAGCCAGTATTATCGAGCAAGTACTATTAGGGCGTCTGACAACAATATTGTTCATCGACGTTAACCCTGAAACACTAACCATCAATTAAAGTTACACCTCTACTAACCATGGATATATGATACCCGATTTAGAAAATATCAAAACAAATATTAAATATAGATTTTTTTTTTAAATATTTTACATGCTGGCACTTCAAACTTTGTACTTTGAATTAACATTATTAGGAACTGAAAAACATATTATTTAGGTAAGAAGATCAGATGCTAAAAATTGTAATTAAAATAGGGAAATTTGCACTGGGTACTATATACCCATGGTTAGTGTTCTAGGATTAATACAGATGTATAGACGATTACAAAGTCTACACTTCAACGAGTATCGTTGGCATTACAAAAGTGGCAAACCAGTATTGTTTGACATCACAAAGAGATTCTCTCAAAGGATTAAGTTAGCAGTTTTGTTTTTCTGTCATGTTTTCAGCTCATCTGTCATGTTGGCCTTATCAAACCGATCAAAACAAAAACAAAAAAAAGTGCCATCAGCATAGATAACTACCTAAGAATTAATAATATCAGGAAGTCATTTAAGAAAATTAGGAACAACCTATGGACATGGATAGAGCCCTGGGGGGCTGTATTAATGCGAAAAGATCTAGAAGAGTGGCCATTCAAGGCAACCTTTATTTCTCCATTTGATAAGAAAAAATGAATCAGTTGAAAACTGCGTCTAAGAAATACCATAATATTTCAACGCGTGAAGAAGGCCAGCACGTAAAACTCTGTCATCTGTCTTCGGGATATACAAAAACAGCTCGTGTTTCAACATTCTTATCTAAAGCTTTATAGATTGTTTCAGGAATAATCGTTAATACATGATTTTTTTTATCCTAGATTGATTATCTGAAGGAATCTCCTGCTATTTGAGACGCTTAATAAATTCAGGGTTGATTAGAGCCTCGAATATTTTGCCAAAAAGTAGTAAAAGGCTGATAGACCGATAATTAGAAGGAACAGACATTAGCTCTTGAAGACGAGAACTACAGAAGATGATTTCCAACATTAGCCAAATAAAAAAGACCATGCCATTTATTGTATCGTTTAGAGAGAAGAGGACACAAGTCATGACGACATTTCTTAATGACTATACCAAGGATATAATCAAATCCACCTGCTTTGGGAGGATCCAATTTAAAGATCATAGCAGAATAAATGAATGCAGTTATATGCATATAAATCAAACGATATTCACTTCTAAGTGGAAAGTCGAGCAAATTTACTTCAGATGAATTAACAGTAGAATTTGAATAGAATCTAGAAGCAAATCATTCTGCTTTATAAGCAGATGATGTTGACACCCCAAATTGAGTGAAATGTGTGTAAATAAAGGATTCAGTTCGACATTCCAAACACCGAAATAAAGCCGGAGCGCACAACGATCGAAACGTTGTAATAGATATGGCGACAAAGATGAGGACAATAGTCCGAATAATGTAAATAGTGTACATAATACCCCATCTCAGAAATATAGACAGATAATGAAAGGCGGAAACGTTGTTATAAATATGGCGACAAAGATGAGGACAATAAACCGAATAATGTAAATAGTGTACATAATACCTCATCTCAGAAATATAGACAAATACTAGTGACCTTTCTCGGAAGTGATTTTTCATATAATAATAATAATAATAATAATAATAATAATAATAATAATAATAATAATAATCTACTCTGCTGACCAGCGGTAAGCTTAAGGGTGGCGGATTATCTGTAAAGAATTGGACGACATGGAATAATGTCTAAATAATTTAGTATCCTAATTTAGTAGGATTTAATTAAAGTAAAGAATGTATGAAATTCCTCATTATTAAATCCAGACAGTAGCTCCATACCTCTGCGAATATATATATATATATATATATATATATATATATATATATATATATATATATATATATATATATATAGCGTTGGTTAATTAATAGGTTTTTATTATCCAACAAAACATGCTTGAATAGATATATGCTGCCTAAAGACACACACATACATAGATACGTATACGTATAGCTTCATGTCTCGCACATCTCGCTTGTGGAACTCCATTCCCTATTCCAGTTTCCCTGAGAGCTATAATCTCCAACTATTCAAATGTAATGTCAATCGACATCTCCAGTTGCCATGATCAATCCACTATCCTTCTCCTCATCTTTTCTTCTATCACTCCTATCTGGTCTTGCTCCAAATCTTCCTTGCGTCCTAGTGGCTTCCCGCCTTGCTAAGGGTAAAACGCTTAATATATATATATATATATATATATATATATATATATATATATATGTGTGTGTGTGTGTGTGTTTGTGTGTGTGTGTGTGCGCGCGCGTGTGTATGCCCTAAGTACAGGCTTGGTACACATGAAACAAAATTCCAATAACCAAAAACATTATTCTAAAGAGATTGCTCAATTCCGAGTTGAGTTAATAATTTCTATTCAAATTTATAACATATAGATTTATAAGATCATTACAAAAGTTCCAGTTTTGTTTCGACACTTCTGGTGTCTTCTCAAGTGATCACTTGATAAGACACCAGAAGTGTGGAAACAAAATTGCAACATGCAGAGGCTATAAATTTGAATATATATATATATATATATATATATATATATATATATATATACAGGTATAAGTATATATATTTGAATAAAAACAGATCACTTTAAGGTTCCATGCAATAAATTATTTCACCACAACCCTTTTAATTTATTACATGGAACCTTAAAGTGGTCTGTTTTTATTCACATTTATTTGCTCTGAATTTACATTGAGCTCCCTGGATATCATCCTCCTTGTGCCTATGCATACGGAGTACCTAGTTTTGCATAAACTAACTATATATATATATATATATATATATATATATATCGGAGATTTTTATTTATAGTTTTCTGAGGAAAATATGATACAGATGACTTTCTCGAATAGATTATTTTCTTCCGTGATTAATTTAACCCTGTCATAGAAAATGTTCAAACAAGGTATATGATTTAGTTTCACCGATTCTAAACCTCACAGCTAAGACCCATTACGCCACGTACTATGAGGGAAACTACCCACACTCTATTCGTATTCTGTTCGTGAGAAATAAGTTCCATTCAAAAAGCCACTTGCCACGAACCGTTCCACGTCGTAAAATCATAACCCGCCCGAGTCTTGTGTTAATTATTATAATTCCCGCAGATCTCCATATCTAATGAATGTCAGTTATCAATTATCTCTTGTTAATTCCCCTCTCCAAATTTTCCACCGCCTTAACCAGGTATTGAACTCACACTCTGTGTGTTTTGTCACTGTATCTAAATAACGGCTTCATTCATCCATTTGACAGAGAAGCTTCCAGTTTACAGTATCAAATGATTTCGTTAGATCTACAAAAATTTAAGAGACCTTGTAGTTCATACGACTTTTCCTTCAGCTGGCGAGCGGTGAACACTATATGCATCAGTATCTGTCTCTATTTCTGAGACAAAATACTATATACACTATTTACATTATTCGGACTATTGTCCTCATCTTACTCGCCATATTTATTACAAGGACACATGGCACAGTGGATAAAGGCGTTGGTTAGATCCAGTGACAGGACCCAAAGAATGTGAGTTCAATACCTGGTTAAGGCAGTGGAGAACTTGGAGATGGGAATCAACAGGAGATAATTAATAACTGACATCCATCAGATATAGCACGTGGAACTAGAACAGTTCACCCCAGTGAGCGAAATAAAGGGTTCAGTTCGACATTTCAACCACCTGAAGAAGACGGGAGCGTGATACGTCTGAAACGATGTGATAAATATGGCAACAAAGATGAGGACACTAGTCCGAATATTGTAAATAGTGTACATTTCTTCGGTGGCAGTGAACCTAATCTCAGCCTGAAAAACGAGGTGCTGAATAAAGAAAAACTGCACATGAATCTGTCAGTTATGTGCTATGCGTGATACATGCTCAGACGATCATGTATCTTTCGATACATGACTGACGAGGCTGACTTTCTCCGCAGTAGGTTGCCATTTCTTTCTGCGGTAACCAGTTGCTATCCAAGGCTATAGAACCCAGTTTGTATTGCTATTGACTCATGGTTGGGACTAGAAGAGGAGGTTTCATACCTTTCCCGAGGCTATTAGCACGTAAGTGAATGTAATGGATTCGACCTGAATTCGAACTCGGCTCTCTCATTACTTAATCCACCATGCATCTAATGATCATATACTCTTTCCCCAAATAATATAAAACTTATATTTGTTTTATGTATAAATGAAATTCAAATTTAAATTAAAGTTAGCGCCTAAATTGATGTACGTAAGACATATATAGCGCTTGTAATGAGGACACATTGACCTGGTGTAATAGTAAGAAAGCTTATCTCGCTAGATTAAGTACGATTGCATACTGAGTTCGATCCTCACTATATGCACCATAACTCCGGCCTTGTACCATATCTAAGCTATGCTTAGTAAGCCACTGATCCTAATGCTTCCATTTTATTATGCTATTGGATAAACGAACTACACGTTATGTTATCGGTCGAAGCAGCATCACACCACGTGACATAGCCGGGGTTTTGCTTTCGCATATATTTGGAGACACGGGCTACTACTCTATGTCTAAACGGGAGCTTCCATCTGTTTGTTCTCATTCATTGTTCAGTATGAAGCATCTTTTGTATAACGTCCTTGCTGTTTAAAGGCACAAAGTTCGTCTGTTAAATTCTGTCATTTACCACATGTAACATATTGCAGATTTCTTCGTCTTAACACTAACGCTGGGGCTTCATTGCAGTATCCGTTGCCAAATATTAACAAGGGATTTGACCCCAGGGTCAGAGTCGTCATTTTACTAGACTGATTACTAACCAACACTAAATAGCCCATGTCTAAATTGTCATTTATCCAGTGGATGAGGTGGAGGTAGAAGGAATGGATTCATACCTTTCCTTTGGCTCATCGCGCATAACTGCATATAATGAAATCGTATCTCCGCAATCGTATTACGAGTCGCCATCCGTTACATTACACTCATATGCATATGAGGGATAAATATTTGGAACAATAGATACGGGATGTTAAAATCCACCAGCCTGGTTCAAAATGCATTTATTTTTGTAATGATCGCTTAGATAAGGCATGAACCTATATCTTCTCGCCATGGTGGACAATGATCACTTTGCAAATAAATGACAAATTTTCAATCAAAACCATTGAGCAGACAGCTACAAAAATAGATCCGCGGCCATTGCCAATATCTTGTGGAAAATCGTGGAACCGTCATTTAGCCTGAAGTGCCTAACCGCTCGGCCGCAAACGATCGTTCGGTTGGCAAGGTCGAATTTACTTCAATCTTCCATGGAAGATTGAAGTTTATAAGCAAAAACGGTTCCGTATAGGATGCAGGTTCGAATCCTGTCAAAGGACGAATATTTTCTATGAAAATCTCTCGGACATTCAGGCCGGTAAATGTTATTTAATACTGTTTATTATAAACAGATCATTTACTTAAATACTTGTATCTATAAAAAGAATACCCGCCCGGCCCGGTGGCTAGGATCAAAGTGTAGTATCTGTGCTTTGTGAGCTGCCGGGTCGGGTGTCTGTCGAACTCTCTGCTTGCAGGGAGGAACTCTGACGTAGCTCCGCCGAAGGGTAGGGTTGAGTTGGGGGAGGTTGACGGAACTGACCCCCCTCGGGGGGTTTGGATGGTTTTTTATTTTTGGCTGAGCCTACGGGCTCGGAGATACCCACATTAAAAAGGCCTTGTGCCACATTCAATCCTCGTGGGTGGATTGATAAATACCATCTATAAAAAGAACGTTAAACATGAAAATGTCTTTACTAAATAAATTGTAAGACTTTGTCCATTTCTTAATGTACAGACTGTTATATATTAGTATGATTGTAAAAAAGAAGAAGCTGTTTTCTCTCCTTTTATTCATGATCTCTTTCTGATTCTTTTGGTTTTGAATGATTGTCTCTTAGCGGCAATGGTTATTAAAGCCAGCGAGGGATTTCCACTGCTTTTGACAGAGACAGTGAATGTAAGGAGTTTGATATGGTTGTAAGTTTGGGAGTTGCTGGCGGCACGTCTGCTCTTGATGTTCCTGGTGTTGATGCTTTGCTTTGATGTGTCGTGACCACCCTGATCGACTTTTTTTTTACCTTCTTGCACACAGCACAACTTAAGTCGGCCAGGTGGATGAATTCACCATAGTTGGCAGCTGCTCGATCTAGCCGACACCTACAATGGCTAACTAGACCTCGTTCGAACTGATCTTACGGGTACTGATTAAGCTCATGATCGAATAATTCAGTCTTTTTCGCAGCACGTTTTATTTCTGTCCATCGACTGATCTCTCGTAGAACTAATCACGACCATCAAAAAACAGCACTCCACCAATTACCACCATCACAAGCAGTTCTCTCCCACCCTTCCTACGTATTTTGGCAAGCACTCAAAGAGTCATTTAAATAGTCTTTGAATCTTTTGACCGGTTTGGTCCTTGGATGCATTCCTCGAGCTAGCTCGCCGTAAAGCCTTCGCTTGGGAATTCGACAATTAGGTCCACAATGCTGTCAGTCGATGCCCTTTAAAGGACAGTTGTGTCATGTGTATGAGACAGTCAGTGTATGCCCAAGACGGATCTCAGACAACCGATGGTAGAAGCGTTGGAAGGTAACAATGTCTATTCTGTATGTGACCCATGTTTCACAAACGTAAGAACACACGCGTTATAAAATGTTACCCTGGCTGCCAGTTTTAAACCATGCTGGTTCCGAACCCGATTATTCAGAGCAGTGAAGGCTACAATAGCTTTCTGTACACGATTTCTAATTTCATAATCGAGGATTACCTTGTTTTTTTTATGGTACTTCCTTGTCCACAAGCTACATGCTCTGGCCATACACATACAGGGTGTCCATAGAGTTCGTATGAACTTTAAAAATTTATAACTTTATTTGTATTTCCGATAGAAATAATCCGTAAAAAATGTTATAAAGTTTAATGTACCTAGTTTTAAGTATAGCTAAAATAACTAATGTGATTTCAGGCATTACTGTAAATCAGTTGCCAAATGTTTTCCGTGAACTGTAAAATTGTATTACCCTTTGTATTTCTTATGAAGGTTGGATACTTAAATAAAATTTCAATAAAACCTTAAAAAATATAGATTTACTTCTTTCTAATTCTTTTTACAAATTATTTCTTTCACAAATACAAATAAAGTTATGACTTTTTTAAAGTGCATACGAATTTTATGGACACGCAGTATATTGAAGGTTCAATATATGGTTGACCTGAACAGGATGACGGTTTTATCAAGGCTGACGTGCCAAAAGCTTGAGAGGCTTGAGTCTGTCCATTAATATTTGATTGCTTCTTCGTTATGAGATACTAAATGACACTCGCTAGCATACAAGATGGTACCTGACCAACGTTTGAAAGGTTTTCATGATAGCTGATAAACGTCGAAGATTAAATAGTCTGCGGTATCAATTGTGGATTCCGTGCGTACAATCTGCAAATACTTTAAATAAAACCACAGAAAAGGGGATTGAGAAGAGCGTAGGTGTTACTAGATTACCCTGTTTCCCACTTGTGGTCACCTTAAATGACCGACAGAGTAGACCCGCATCATTAAATGAAATTTCCATTTCATAGTGACTGGACTGAAGAACGATAATTAAATCGACGCAGGATTTGCCAGACAAACTTCCAATTTACAGTACCAAATGCTTTAGTCATATCTACCAAAACTGATGAGACCTTGTTGTAGTTGCAGCCGACGAGGGGTGAACACAATATCCATCAGTATCTGTCTATATTTCTGAGATGAGGTATTATGTACCATCCGAAACATACCAATAGAAAATACAAGTATTATATCCTCATCCACATATAAAATAAAGATAAAAATGAGGAAAGACCGAATAAAAAAGAAAAGCCAACACTCAATACTATTAACTACAAACACGGCCACAATATTATGATCGTGTTTGTAAATTAAAATATTCCTGTTTCAGACACATACAAAAAACCTACACATGCAGGTAAAAAAAAATATCCATGATAATGGCTAAAAGGATCGTCGAAAGCGCTCGGATATGCATAGTGTCTGGATAGTTTTCACACTTTGTGTCAAGGAAAGAAAATACTTACGCAAACACAAGAAAATTGCATAAAAAGCCTAATCGCAGTACCCTGACAATGATTCTTTAACGAAATTGCTTATATTTATATATATATATATATATATATATATATATATATATATATATATATATATATATATATATATATATATATATAAAGTAGCCAAAATCTTGGTAATCCGTATGTATAATCCCAAATGCGGAAGAAATCCGGAGAACTCAATGTTAAGTCAGAGCGAATAATTTAATTTAAAGAAAAAATAGACCACTTTAAGACTCCATTGTTGCAATTTATTTTTCTATGGATCTTCAGACGTTACTTTCAAGGGTGAAAAGGTGGTCTGTTTTTTCTTTAAATTATATATATATATATATATATATATATATATATATATATATATATAATGCTCAAATACCATGGTTATAATTCATTATATAGGAATCGTAATTTCGATCCAATTCATCAGACCTACAAATTCAAAAAAAGAAGCATATATACATTGACCACTAATATTATCTATCTATCTATCTATCTATCTATCTATCTATCTATCTATCTATCTATCTATCTATATATCTATCTATCTATCTATCTCTCTCTCTCTCTCTCTCTCTCTATATATATATATATATATATATATATATATATATATATAAAGTCGTTCGAAAAGTTATTAGCCTCATCCAGAAAGAAGAGCTGTAGATAAATATTTTTGTTTTCTGAAGATCTCTTAATGTGTGAAGCTGTGAGTAGTTGTTTATTTCTATATACCAAATATCAAAATGCTAGTCAAATCAAATAGTAAAAACAGATTTATTATCCTTGTAGCAACAGGCATACAAAACAAAAGTAAACAAAAAAACATCTATAAAAATATTTCAATTTAAGAACCTGCATACTCAAATTTGTATAAATAAAAAAATATCACCCTGCAATTTTCCAAGTCACACTACACTTTCCTTAACTCACAACATTCACCATATCTAACAACTCTACCATCCCTTATGACGTCGAAACGTTGAACCATATTTCTTCAGATATGAACATCAGACCATTTCTGACGATTTCCTCAATGAATGCGAAGTATCATTCGTCATTTGTAAATAATAACGAGTAATCAACACAAAATGCATGTTGTCTTGTACATATACATACATACATACCTACCTATCTACCTACCTACCTACCTACCTACATACATACATACATACATATATATATATATATATATATATATATATATATATATATATATATATATTCAATTAAAGAAAAACAGACAACTTTAATGGAGCCTTGAAGTGGTCTGTTTTTCTTTAAATTAAATTATTCGCTCTGAATTAATCTTCATTTGGATTATCCATACGGATTACCAAGAGTTTCGTTACTGAATATGTATATATATATATATATATATATATATATATATATATATATATATATATACACTAGCAGAAATACCTAGCTACTACATAAGATGAAGCATAACAGTTTATATACACTATTCTAATCATTTTAAAAATATTCTAATTCTAATATGTTAAAAGAAATATTCAAATTCAATATTCTGAACACAGAAGAAAAATCAAACCAAAAAAATAAAAAGATGAAAATATAACTCTTCAAATAAAATGTTCTAATTTAGTAAACTATTTAAACTCAGCAATTCATATTCATTTTTCTAAAATGATTCTAATATGAGAACAGAACAAATGGTCACCAAAATAGGGAATGATCATTGAAACATCTTCATGAAAAAAACTTCCTTATATGTTTTTTTTTCTGATGGAGTGAAAATAAACAGATTTATTTTGCTTCCAACTCTTGAAAATTTAACATAGTTATCCATGAGAAAAAACATGGTTCTTCAAGGAGTATGCCAGCAAGTGAGAGGTTATCTCCTTGAGTTTTATTTATTGTCATTGCAAAAGAATTATTTCATTACAAACTGCAATCTCTTGAAAGGAATTTTTACAACAGTTGGGGCAACAGGTGTTCATGGGATAAAAAGATATTCTTTATCACATCCTGAAAGAATGATTGCTTCAATAAGCCGTGGCATCATTTTCTTAACTGCAAGTCTAGTTATATTACACATTTGTGGTGGATCTAATTTTCTTAATAGCATTATTGGATCACCAACTTTAAGATCAAATTTTTGAGGTGTTAGTTCATATAGAATCCAAGAGTTCATAAAATCAACTGTTTAAATTACTGCTTTTAAAGAATCTGCAAATGTATCAACGGACTTATAAAAGTGATACTCTCTGGGATAATTTAGAGCAAAATTTCTCTCTTAACTTTTTCATAATATACATTGATGTTTGGGAAGTCTTTGGTCAAGTATTCTTTAACAGTGTTAGTGGCGGCATGTTTAAGCAGCCTCATTGCCCAAATGTGCTCCTCGTTCTGTCCAAGAAATAATAACATTTCTGGAAATTCTTCAGACATTCTATCATTACACAGAACAGCAATCATATTTGTCTTCGTCTTTATGGTTTGACATGTTGCCAAAGTCTGAAAGATTTCAGGCATGCTCGAATTTAACCAGATTTTCTTCCTTTTCGGATCACGAGCTTCCTTCAACATTCTGAATTTAAAACATGCCTGCTGATTTGAATGCCTTGTATACAGATAGCTAAGCGTGCTATCCAATCTGGAATCCGAATTACCTTCATCTGGAGCTCCTCTTTTTCTTCTGGACCTATTCGTACATTATTTATTCCACGTGTAATATGAAGGTAGCTGGTGATAAAATTGTGATCCCAACGAGGGATAAATCAGGTGAATCCAATGTTAAGTCAGAGCAAATAAATGAATCATTTGAATAAAGTTTTAAGATATAATTCAAAATTGTTTTCCGTGGATTCATACGACTGCTGCAGATAATAAAAGTGTAAAATAAATTCTTTATCATTTTTCTAATGTACTGCTATTTGTTGAACCGCTGGAATATTTTCATGTATGGAGAAACTGTATATCCCCCAGAAAGCTTCATTGCTACTGATGTATCGACCTTTTTGGTAATTACTGATTTTATCTGGATTATTTTGGTGTTGGAGAGAAAACAGCAGCATGGTTTTTTTTTGGCGTATTTACATACTTTGATGGAATTCAGAAAATGGCAATATTTAACGTTGAAGTGAGCATCAATTAGTTTCAGAAGCAATGTCTAATAAGGGTTAATCCGCCTATTATCAGCTACATACTGGTTACCAACTATTGTTTGAAATCCATCATCTTCAAGTTTTCTTATTCTGTATGAGGCATATGCATCTTCCTATGTCTCTTGCAAGAGGCCTCTGTGATATCTTATAGTACACATGTTATCTTTCATAGAGGGATACATTCTATTCATTGAATCACATCGAGCATGGAAGATGGGCCATTTATGTTTTCACTATTTCATACAGTGATCTGTGTTTAGTTGCATCTAGTGGTTCAGCAGAAATGATGTTATCAATTTGTTTGGAATGTTCTTTCTCCATCAAAGAAATTAAAATGTGAGGATGATGTAGTCCACATTTTTGCCACTCTATAGAGTTCGTAATACACCTAAGTGGGCCAAATACCATATCCTTCGTGAGTACGTCGAAGATTTTGATTACTTTCAGCTTAAGCAGCCTGGCGAAAAGATCTTGTGAATGAACATGCAACTCTTCTTCAGGCAGTTCATTTTGGATTTCTTTCCATTTGAGATTGCAAGTGAAGGTTATGAATAAATATGGACGGCCATAATGTCTAACATATGTCATTTGATCTTATGTTATCGTGTGCTTTTTCATACGACTGGATGGCAAGATACAAAGTTGTTCTAATTCTATTCTTGCAGCATTATTATTGATGTATCTTTCAAGTGAGTATACTCTTCAGATGTTAGTTGTTTTTGGTACATCCTGACGTATCCTAATCTTACTGACTCAATTTTGATATCCATATCAACTGCATACTGATGGAACTATTATAGATTTCTGTGTAGATGATTGAACGTATTCGGATGAAAATGGTAGGCATAGACATCCATTGCAAAGTCTTGTTTTCCCCAGTTTCTGATATTGTCTTGAGGATGCTTGGATGATATCCATCTTCTTCATTCCCAAATAACAATGGATATTTCTAGGAATCCTCTGAGCAATAAATTTCACTTAATCCGCCTCTTCTAAACTTCATCATGGTTTCCAACCATTGGGTGAAATACACCACCTTCAGGTTTTCACCAGTCTGTGACTATGACAGTAACTCTGTAGGATATCTTTTGATACACATGTTGTCTTTCATACAGGGATAATTTCATTGCTACACAGGGAACATGGACCATGGATCATATGTGCTTTCACCCTTTCATACAGTATTCTGTTTTCAAATAGATCTGGCAGTTTGATTAAACTCTGCCTAGACACCCCGGTTATAAGATCATAACTATCAACATGCAACTGTTATACAAGCTGTTTATTTTTAATTTATTTCCATTTTGGTTTGAAGATGAAGGTTATGAATAAATCTGCGTGGCCATATTGTATGACATAGGACATTGCATTTTCTTTTATTTTGTTATTGCGGGATTTCCGTAAAACTGGATGGTAAGTTACAAATATATTCTAATTATGTTCCAGCCGCATCATCATTGATTCATCTTTCACGTGAGAATACACTTCAGATCTGAGTTGTAGATGATTGAATGTATTCGGAGGAATCATGAAATAGTAGGCATAGGCATCCATTGCACAGAGAGTTTTGTTTTCAAAAGCGTCTACTCAAGATGCTTACACGCTATCCATGCGACCAAATAAAAGCAAAAAAACAAAAGCAAGGGACCAAATAAAAGCAAAAACCATAAACAAGGGACCAAATAAAAACAAAAAACTAAAAGAACGGGTCCACATATGAGCAAAATCCATAAACACGGGACCTAATATAAGCAAAAAAACATAAGCAGGGAACCAAATAAAATAGAAAAAACCATAACCACGGGACCAAATGAAAGCAAAAAAAAAAAAAAAAAACATAAACAGCGGATAAAATGAAGCAAAAATCCATTAGCAGGGAACGAAATAAAATCGAAAAAACCATAAGCACGGTACAAAATAAAAGCAAAAAACCCTGAACACAGCACCAAATAAAAGCAAAAAACCCATAAGCACGGGACCAATTAAAATCAAAAATCCTAAGCACGGGACCAAATAAAAGCAAAAAAAGATAAGCACGGGACCAAATAAAATGAAAAAAAAAAAAAAAAGATAATCACGGGACCAAATAAAAGCAAAAAACCCATAAGCACGGGACCAAATAAAAGCAAAAAGCCCATAAGCACGGGACCAAATAAAAGCAAAAAACCCATAAGCACGGGACCAAATAAAAGCAAAAAACCCATAAGCACGGGACCAAATAAAAGCAAAAAACCCATAAGCACGGGACCAAATAAAAGCAAAAAGCCCATAAGCACGGGACCCAATAAAAGCAAAACCCATAAGCACGGTACAAATTAAAAGCAAATAAAACCGTAACACGGTACAAATTAAAAGCCAAAAAACATAAGCACAGAACCAAATAAAAGCAGAAAACTATAAGCACAGTCGCAAATAAAAGCAAAAAAGCATAACCACGGGACCAAATAAAAGCAAAAAAAAAAACATAACCACGGGTCCATATAAAATCAAAAATCCATAAGCACGGACCAAATAAAGACAAACAAATGGGGAGCGTTGGAAAAATCATTTATTCGAAAAAATTGCGAAAAGGTGTTGGGTTGCGGCACTTAGATAAAAACTGACACAATGGGGTGTAATAAGGATTTATTCAATAGAGAATAATAAAAAAAATATATATATACCGGGGAGACAGTAGACTTATTCTAATAACCAACGTTTTCTAAAAAAATAATAATTTTATTAAATCATCAGGTTCCTTATATAAATCTATAGCTAATTTTCCTCTATACATAGTTTACAAAATCTATGACCTGCTCTATATTTAGCACATCTTTTTAATATTTCCCATTTCAGTTTGGGTTCTTTGTTATTGTCACGTCTAGTCTTTATCTATAAAAGGCAGGATGTGTGTGTGTTGTGTGTGTGTATGTGTAACGAATGCACGGCCGCAATTTTCGATGGATTTTCACCAAAATTTACATGCACATGCTCCAAGTTAGCGGAAGGCCAAGACCGACTTTGCATTTCCCAACTCCCATTGATAGTAGAAATAATCGATTGTTTCATCTTTCTACGGCAGTTTTCATGTAGTTTGCGGCCATTTTGTACTGGCCAAAGTGAGAGCCTATAGCTGGTTGCCACGAATAGGCAGCGTGAGAACAAGCAGCTGACTGACACGAATGTAAACTAGCATGCTAGCATGCAAAAAATATCGATAGCTGCATTCGTCATAAGTGGGAAAAATTAGTTTACTCTAATGGGCTCATTCGCTTGCTTAAACTCAACGTTTATTCTGATTCCGCAGAACTGGGTTGGGTGTGAAAAAAGTATTTGTTGTTAAAATTCTTTTTTCATTTGATTTTGCCATTTACGAATCCTTTTTTAAAGCTGATCGTTTTGTGTTCATTTTGTTTAGCACTTTTTTGTAACAGATTTAATGTTATAGAGCTTAGAAAATATTCGCAGTGTAAGATAGGCAAGAAGTAATGTATGTAGCAGTAGCAGCACAGCAAAGGGAACTCCTTTAAAGGCAAAAATATTTTAAGTCAAGTGATAGCGATTGCTGTATGAGTCGTACGACTTTTGAATCAAGCACGGGCAATGCTGGGCCATGCTGCTAGTTTTCCTTATATAGGTAGATAGTGAAGTACTATGTTTGGTTTTTTCATTATTAAAGATATTCATATGGTTGTAATATCGTTTTTTAAACTCATTTTGAGTAGATCCTATGTATACTTTAAGATTTATATCATTATTATTGTCATTTATGCCCTTATATATTTTAACTTGATATAACACGCACTCCTGTTGACATTTTCCCTGGAGGTGGAAAGGCTTTATTGATTCTATATTTACATCTAGAAGTAGTGAGTGGATCATCCCTAGTTTTTTTTTTCTTGTTATATCCATTGATTAAATTCACTACGTTTGGCAGACAACTGTAGCTTAGCTTGACGGTAGTTTTATTAAATATTTTTTGTAGTTTACTAGTCTTTGAGAAATTTTGTTTCAGTAGAATACAAAATATTTTACTAATTTTAGTTTTTACGGATAGATTAAACGGGAGATTGAACTACAATATGTTTCTATGTTTACTTTGTGTTTCATTGTCATCAGTTATGTTAAATTATTCTAGCTTATATTTGTATCCACATTTATCTAGAGCTTACTCGTAAATTAATTTATTAGCATCGAAGATGTTTTTATTCGATGAACTGGTAGATATTATATTTAAATATTGCGTGTCCTCGTTATCTTTTTTTATACGGGGAAACAGTGCCATCTCGTACATCTAAAGTGATGTCCAGGTAATTAGTGACTTTAAGAATAGTTTCAATTTCGAGGTTGAATCCGAATTTTTTGAAGAGCCAGTGCAGCTTTTTTCGGATTGTCTCACATTTTCTGGGATTACTTCTATCTACTATAATTAATCCATCATCACGGTATAAACCATGGTTTTTAAAGTCTACGTGATTGTTTAGATTCTAAAGCAAAAGGCATCCTACTAATTCGCACGCCTCTGCTCCATCATATGCCCACATCGGATTATCAAAATTATTTATATCGTATTTTTTTTATCCATAATTAATTATTATGAAAAAATAAGGTCTTGCGGCAGTGTCTGAATAGATCTATTTTATCATCAGAAATCTGTATGAACTCTTTTGCTAATCGAAGTGCTTCGTTAAGAGATTTTCTGTAATCGACAGGTAGTATTCTTTAATATAATACCTAACAAATGAACATCTAATGTCTTTATTATAATTCTTAAACCACCTAATGCAATCATGGGAAGAACGCCATTGGTTTATATTAAGGAAAGTGCTTAAAGATTCACATATCTCCTGTAAGGTAACTTTACTAATTTTACCTAATTACGTTTTGGTGGCGTTTATTAGGCGGCATTCACGGTTGCTTAGAAAATGACTTTTGTGATCTTCTACAGTTATTATGTTCATTTTTTTGACACGATTACCTAGGTTGAATTTATAAGCTAAAATACTAGCTTTTTTATTTAATTTACCTTCTATATTGTCGAGGGGTTTTGTAGTGTTTTATGAGCTCTTTATGTAAAATTTTGTTATATTTTTAGGGCTCATTTTATATAGAAATCTGGATTTATCGGCTTTTACATAAATGTTTTTATTATTCTTAATCTCTTTCAGGTCTTTACTACTTTGTTGCTGCATATTGTTATTAATCATTTTCCTATATTTTATTTTTTTGATTAGTCCGATTAAACATAATTCGAATTTATCGAGTTCTTTAACATGTGGGGGATAGGCATTAGTCTCAAATCCATCGTGTTCACGAGTTTTATTCATATTTAGGTTGTTATTTAAGCAAAAATAAGCTCTCCATCTCATATTTATGAAACAATTTTCTATTTTTTTTAATAAACATAATTCATATGAATGACGAGTATGTTCTTAAGCGAATATCCGATGTTTACACGTTCCATATTTGTTGATTTTAAAAAGTGCTCGATAGGGTGGCCTAGAGCCAAATTATTATTATTAGTACTAGTAATCTTATAAGTATAAGAATCTGTACTCGTTCGGAAAACATTCGGTGACTTGATTTGTAAATAATCAAAATAGTACCACAAGGAAAAAAAAAAGGTGTATAAAAAGAAAGAACCAAGAACATGTAGTTTAGCCGAAAATAATCGTCTAGCATCCAAGTCAAAGAAAAAAAGGGCGATACGAGTAAGCAAAATAACTAAATAAATTGCTCAATACAATAAGTAGAGCAGACCTAGTTAAACTTAGAGAGCCAGACAAACCTACCAAGGTTTCACCTTAGCTGATTATCATAACCACGTGGTTATGGTTTTTTGTTTATTTTTTTACCTTTCTTTTTTTACCTTTTAGCCAGTCTTCCCTAACTATCCGCTAAGGTGAAACGGTGGTAAGTTGTCTTGCTCTATGGATTTAACTATATATATATATATATATATATGTATTTAGGCAGCAATTCTTCTTTCATGCACATTTCATTGAATACGGTAGACAATGTGATTTGATTAAGTTTTTTTTTTTACAGTTTCACATATGGCCTAATAATTTTCTTATTTTCAGATGATAAATTATACAAAATCTGTCCGAATGTTCTTTTTTTTCCGAGTGCTTTCCGCTATACATTTAGCCATTTTTAAGGATGAAATATTCTAACTGATAAATAAGAAATAGTTTGTTGCATGTATGTATTTATTATGTATGGACATAATATCTTGACCGTCTTTTGAAAAATGAAAACATTATATTTAATACATACATGCAACAATATATTTCTTATTTAAGAGTTAAAATATTCATGTACCTATGTAAAACTTTCTCCTTAAATTAACCTGTAGAAAATGACCTATGTAAGGAAAAATGACGATAGGAAAACCGTAGTTTAGTCGATGCGTTTTGTCCAATGTGGTCAGTTTCTACACAAACCACTTCTAAAATTAAATCAGGAATTATTATAGTTTTCTCTTAGAGATTATTAAAAATTTATGACTACCAATATTTGTTGTTCATGATGACGGTAGTCTTTGTGTATAAAATCCAGAGGTTAGCACTGAATATTTCGAAGACAGTAGAAAAGGTTAGTTCAGGTTAGCAGTGGATATCCCGGTAAAGTAGCAGAGCGTAGTTCTTCCTTCTGTTCCTCTTCGCCTGACAAGCTGGCACTGGACATTCGGATAGAGTAAACAAAATGGCCGCCTTTATACACGACGGATTGAATATTGGTGGACTATAAAATGACTCACGTCATTTGGACTGGCTCACTAGTACATAATGTATCCAAAAATTTTAACAACATTTACCTAAAGAAGAAATATACAGAGAAAACACATTCAAAAACCTACAATACCCAAATCATTTCATCCACAAAGCAAGTAGAACAGCAACAAAAATAACAACCTCATCCATAATAATAAATTATATGCAAACATTTACATAATGCTACCGACCAACTCAGCCACGTTCACTATCCAGAACAACCTATCCCATCTAAATAATATAAAAATAATCGCAATCACTTACAAATCTTTTATGGATATAACTAGATCCTTAAACACCCATAGCAATGATATTTCTGAAGCAGGTACATATAAAAGAATTTTCCAAAACTGTTCTTCGCAATACATTGGAGAAACATGCAGAAATTAAAAAAAAGATAAAAATTAGCATCTATAAGCAGAAAAGAGACCCCATAAATAACAATTTAACAAATGCACTAACCGTACATAGAAATAAATTCAACAACAATTTAGATTTTATTTAGGCCACCCTCATAAAAAATTGAAAATAATTCACTCAGCGGGAAAATCCTCAAGAGTGCCGCCATAGAATATTATCCAAATATTAATATACGCCCAGTTTTTTTCACAATACCTCTTTTCCTAATAGAATGACTACTCTTCCAAGCCAAAGTACACAACAAATATATCAAGAAATCAAAAGGAAACGGTTGAATTTGTCAATACAACAATACAAATATTATTTCTACACGTGAAAATAGTCTCTTCAAACATAAAGTAATTGACATATTTCTTCAGTTGGCCATATTAATATACAATAGCGTTTGTAAATTTTTCTAATTGCTAACGACATTCTTTTTTCTGTTTATAGAAACTTTTTTCAATAAAGTAATTTCTTTTTCTGCCGTGAAAAATCCACATTGGACGAAACGTGTCGGCTAAAACTTCAGTTTTACTATTGACTTTTTCAAATTATATATATATATATATATATATATATATATATATATATATATATATATATATATATATATATATATATATATATATATATATATATAATTATTATATAATTATTGTTAATTCGTAATGTTCAAACTTTTCGATTACGTTCTAGTTTATTTTAATTAATTGTATTTTAAATTTCTTTTGATATTTTGGATTTTCCGGATTTTCAGAATGAATATCACTGATTTTTGGAATAAAATTTTCAATAATTTTTCAAAGTTTTTCAAATTTCAAAATTTTCAGATTTATTTCAAATATTTCACTAATTTCCAAAATATTACAAAAACTCGATAAATATTATTTACAAATATTCTCTAATTTAAATATTGTATATTATGAAGGTAATTACATTTATTTATTTGTTAAATTTATTTTAAATTGTTTAAATGTTTCACATATAGTTTATTTATATTTACAGTGCAAACCTTTGTGACGCTAATCTAAAATTTATATTTATTTATGTGTTTATCAGGTGATAATTTTCGAATTTGGAAATGTTACTCCTTTCATTTTTAGAAGAATGATTTTTTGAACTCTTGCCACTTCACGGAAATTCATTATATGCTAAGCACATTGCAACGCTTAAAATTTGAAACACATCGATCTGATTGTCCGAAGATCATAATGTCAATGTGAACACAAGTGTATTCTTAGTGATTGAACAGTATTTACTTCACCAGGGCGACATACGGTTTTGAAATCATCGTTTTTTTTTCTTATAGGCTGGTTGCCAATAATTTTTATTTTTCTTCTAATGCAAACTTCAAGAGAGTTACTCATTGCACTTTCTCGGACATACATTTTCAGCTGACATGAAGTGGAAAGTGTATATTCAATCAACTACTAAATCTGCAGGTAATAAAGTTGGATCACTTTGTCGTGGTAGACAATTTTTCTCGACAGAAAAGAACTATTTGTCCTTTCATTGAATATTGCTTCTACATTTTCTTTCGGGCTCCTGGTATATAGATTAGAGATTATTGATATGTCAAAAGA
Organism: Acanthosepion lycidas; assembly: GCA_963932145.1. NCBI lineage: Eukaryota > Metazoa > Mollusca > Cephalopoda > Sepiida > Sepiidae > Acanthosepion > Acanthosepion lycidas. The sequence continues at coordinate 76,201,298 of OZ010605.1, forward strand.
AGAAATTGCAACGTTATTGGTTTTGCCCTGGCATTTCAGCTTCAGTCCTTTTTACCAACGCCTTAATGTAGATTCCCCGAATCTTTTCTATAAAAACTTTCATGGTAAAAACTCTTCTCTGTCGCACCTAGACTTTATGAATTTAAGGGCAGTAAAAGATTGGCTAATAATATATTATCACTTTACAGTTGAAATGGAAAAGAATAACCCAAAGTCCTCAGCTACTCGCTTTTGTAATTCTCTTCAGGCTTTTTGCTTCCCTGTCAGATTTGATGTACAAAAATGCAAGCACTATGTTAATTGTTATCTTTGTCTTCTTAATTCTTGTTCGTTTATATTTCTCTATCTTCACTTATAGTTTTTCTCATATTTTATAATACTCAGTAACCTCTTGCGTCCTGAGGGTTTATTTCTTTCTTTAGGTTGATATTATTTAAAAAAAAATCTATAACTGGAGGGCCATGGGTATTAAAGATGAATACATTAAAAAGTAAAAAAGAATATAACGAAATTAGCCGTCACTCAAACTCTACTCAATGTTTGGTCGTTCTAAGCTGCTAAACATTAACTCAACAACATATCCATAGATAGATAGATAGATAGAGAGAGAGAGAGAGGGAGAGAGAGAAGAGTTTAAGATAGATAGATAGATAGATAGAGAGAGATGCAGAGTTTGAGATAGACAGATAGATAGATAAAGACAGAGAGAAGAAGAGTTTGAGATTGATAGATAGACAGATAGATAAAGAGTCTGAAATAGATAGATAGATAGATAGATAGATAGATAGATAGATAGATAGATATGCATGTATGTATACGTCAATTATGTCATCAAATCACCATTCATGTTCCAATGAGAATGAAGCCCCCAAAATTTATAATATGTCCTTGTCATTCTTTCGTTTCATTTCGCAAAATGTCTAAACGGAAATCAATGAAAGAAATATGTTTTATTCAATATTTTCATCTATTTTACGCCATTTTTCTTGTTTTCTTATTTTCATGAATTTTCTGTTCGTTTACTCATCGTTTATCAATTTTATTTTGGCAATATTTTTCGCTTCTAAAATGGAATCGATTTTCTTCCTGGTGAATGAGCTCGTTATAAGTTTGTCGTTTCCTTTAATGAGAGTGCAGCCGGCAATGATGTCTGCCCAACAGCAATCACACCAATTTCATTTTTTGGGCCAAATGACTAAAAAAAAAATTCACTTTAAAAATGTCAAAAACTTTTGCTGGCAATCATGAGGCTTTGTCATTTATTTTTTTTTTATTATTTCAAGTTTACGAAAGTACTTTCATTATTCCTATGAAGCGGAATGTCATAATTGTTAATTATTGAAATAAGGCGATCCATACTTTCTTGGAGTTTGGTATGTTTCGGCGTCATCCATTTGACGTGGCTGAGTCGGCGTCAGAAAAAAATAACTAGACTATTCAGAACAGCAGTTTAGACCTCTGATTCTTGCGACATCACAGTTTTGACCGGAGTCAACCCCCACCCAATAAAAGGATAAAAGCATTGAAAACTCAACTTTCAATATGACTTTTTATTCATTTAGGGAATTAAAGATCGTATTAAAGAAATAATGGAATAATTTAAATTAAAAATATTGTATTTCAAAAAAATAAATAAATAAATGAATAAAAAGAATTATTAAATCTATTTAATGTTAGAAATTCCTCCTTCATTTCGTAATTGTGAGCAACACTCTTCAAGAAGTCAATAGGATCTAATGATTTACCTCCTATTATTGACTTTTCTTTATTCATTCGTCAGAATCTCTATATTGAGAGATTCCTATGTCGACTCGGCTATGCCGAATTGGCCATGATGAATCGGCCACGGCAAATCAGCGACGCCGAATGTGCTACGCCGGAACGTTCTATTCCCATTTTCCTGAGATGAGCTATTATTGTACATTATTTACATTGCTCAGGACTATCGTCCTCATCTTTGTTGCCATATTGATCACAACGCTCTGGACTTCTTCAGGTGGTTGGAATGTCGAACCGAACCCTTTATTTCGCTAGCTGGGTGAACTGTTCTAGTTCCACGTAATATGTCAGTTATCAGTTATCTGCTGTTCATTCCCCTCTCCTAGTTCTCCACTGCCTTAACCGGGTATTGAACTCCCACTCTTCGATACACTTATAGATCATATTGCAATCGTCTGCTAGGTCAACCGTGAGCCGTGCAGATAGCACGTGTTATGGTCCCAAATATGGGTAAATAGTTAATCCTCAAACTTGGGTAAAACAGTATGAAAATAAAATTTATTTTTAGTAAAAATAACTGCAGTATATTTAACTCACGTCAAAACCCTCTTCGCAAAAATACATCAATGAAACCTGATTTGCAAACTGGATTCTTACGAAGGATACATATTGTACACAATTTACATTATTCGGACTATTGTCCTCATCGTTGTCGCCATATTTATTACAACGTTTCAGCCGTGGTACGCTCCGGCCTTCTTCAGGTAGTTGGAATGTCGATCTGAACCCTTTATTTCGCTCACTGTTCTAGTTCCACGTGTCATATTTTAATGGATTTCAGTTGTCAGTAATTTCCTGTTAATTCCTCATCTCCAAGTTCTCCACTGTCTTAATCGAGTACTGAGGTCACATTCTTTAGGTCCTCTCACTCGATCTGACTAACGATTATTTAATTTTTTTCTTATGACTTATCAAACCTTCGTGAGTTATTTGAAACCGAATTTATTTTGTATTTTAATGATGATTCATAAATTCAGTGAATATTACATTAACAATTATTTTTAGAATGATTTGTTATTTGTGCATAATTGAATGCACCGAAAGCGACTGAAATTCCGAGCTGCCATCTGCAGGGTAATGGGAACAAAATGTATTGTCCTACGGATGTTTCTAGAATTAAGATTTTGCCTCATACTTTTAGGTGAAAGTGTCTGTAGGTTATCGTTAATAACGTAGAAAGCAGAACTTGCGAGCCAGTTTAGAATTCTGACGTGTCTATTCAATTGTAGACAACCATGAATTCATTACTTCTTTCCGGATTCAGTTCATGATTTAATTTACAGAGTAGAAGGGCCAATCATGCCTTAGCTGTTTTCCCTGCTTTTTTTAGCCATGGATCCCTTTTCCCTTCGTTTTTTTTTACCCATGGATCACATTTCCCTTCTTTTTTTACCCATGGACCACTTTCCCCTTCTTTTTTTACCAATGGGCCACTTTTCCCTCCAATTTTAGTCGTGTACGCCTATCCTCTCCTTTCTTTACCCATGGACGCCTTCCCCCCGTTTTTTCCACCCATTGGCCCATTTTCCCTTCTTTTTTTACCCATGGGCTCGTTTTCCCTTCTTTTTTTTTACCCATGAAAACATTTTCCCTTCTTTTTTACCCGTGGACGTCTTTTCCCTACTTTTTTTTAAACATGGACGCCTTTTCCCTTATTTTTTTTACCCATGGAGGCCGTTTTCCTCTTTTTTTTTTACACATCGGTTCTTTTCCCTTCTTTTTTTAATCATGGGCCGCTTTTCCCTTTTTTTTACCCATGGACTCCTTTTCCCTTCTGTTTTTTAATCATGGACGCCGTTTCCTTTCTTTTTTTAACCCGTGGACACAATTTAGCTTCTTTTTTTAACCATGGACTCCTTCTCCCTTCTTTTTTTTTACTCATGGGCGTCTTTTCCCTCCTTTTTTATCAATGGGCCCTATTTTCCCTTCTTTTTTTACACATGGATGCTTTTCCCTTCTTTTTTACCCATAAGAACAATTTCCCTACTTTTTTGCCCATGGGCCTTTTTTCCATTCTTTTTTTTACCCATGGACAACTTTTCACTTCTTTCTTTACGCATGGGTCTTTTCCCCTTCTTTTCTTTTAACTATGGGCCCCTTTTCCCTTCTTTTTTTTACCAATGGTCTCGTTTTACCTTTTTTTTTTACCCATGGACCCCTCTCCCTTTTTTTTTTTTTTTTTCTCATGGACCACTTTTTTCTTCTTTTTTTTTACCCATGGACGCCTTTTCCCTCTTTTTTTATCCATGGAACCCTTTCCCTTCTTTTTTACAAATAGACGCATTTTTCCGTCTTTTCTTACCCATGGAATTCTTTTCCCTTCTGTTTTTACCCATGGACTCCTTTTCCCGTCTTTTTTTACCCACCGGCCCGTTTTCCCTTCTTTGTTTAACAATTGGCCCCTTTTCCCTTCATTTTTTACCCATGGACGCCATTTTCCTTTCTTGTTTCTACCCCTCGGCCCATTTTCCCTTCTTTTTTTACCCATGGACATTTTTCCTTTTCCTTTTTTACCCATGGGCCCCTTTTCCCTTCTTTTTAAACCATGGACGCCTTTCCAATTCTTTTTTTACCAATGGATCCCTTTTCCCTTCTTTTATTTTACCCATGGACGCCTTTTACCTTCTTTTTTTAACAATGTGTCACTTTTCCCTTCTTTTTTATCCATGGACTCCTTTTCCCTTCTTTTTTTTTACCAATGGACGCCTTTTCCCTTCTTTTCTTAACCATGGACATTTTTTTCCTTTCTTTTTTTACCCATGGGCGCTTTTTCCCGTCTTTTTTTTAACAATTAGCCCCTTTTCCCTTCTTTTTTTACCCATGGACGCCATTTTCCTTTCTTGTTTCTACCCCTCGGGTCCTTTTCTTTTCTTTTGTACACATGCACTTCTTTTTCCGTCCTTTTTTTATCCATGGATCCCTTTCCTTTTCTTCTTTTACCCATGGACGCCCTTTCAATTTTTTTTTTAACCATGGACGCATTTTCCCTTCTTTTTTCTTACCGATGGGCCACTTCTCCCTTCTTTTCTTTTACCCATGGGCCCTGTTTCCCTTCTTTTTTTTAGCTATAGACGCCTTTTCCATTCTTTTCTAACCCATGGAATTCTTTCCCTTCTGTTTTTACCCATGCACTCTTTTTTCCTTCTTTTTTTTACACATGGGCCACTTTTCCCTTCTTTTCTTACCCATGACCGCCGCTTCCCTTCTTTTTTACCCATGGGTAACTTTTCCCTTTTATTCTTTTACCCATGGACCCCTTTCCCTTTTGTATTTTTTTTACACATGGACCACTTTTTTCTTCTTCTTTTTACCCATGCACGCCTTTTCCCTTCTTTTTTTTACCTATGGGCCTCTTTTCCCGTCTTTTTTTAACAATTAGCCTCTTTTCCGTTCTTTTTTTACCCATGGACGACATTTTCCTTTCTTGTTTCTACCCCTCGGCCCCTTTTCCCTTCTTTTTTACCCATGGATTCCTTTTTCCTTCTTTTTTTACCCATGGACCCCTTTACTTTTTTTTTTACCCATGGGCCCCTTTTCCCTTCTTTTTTAACCATGGACGCCTTTCCCCTTCTTTTTTTTACCAATGTGCCTCTTCTCCCTTTTTTTTACCAATGAGCCCGGTTTCCCTTTCTTTTTTTTAGCCATAGTCGCCTTTTTCCCTTATTTTTTACCCATGGTCGCCTTTCCCCTTCTTTTTTACCCATAGGTCCCTTTTTCTTTCTTTTTTTACCCATAGGAATATTTATTCAATGAGATCCCTGTGGTTGATACTGCTCAGCTAGATTCATTTTGACTGCTTCAATCAATGTTAATGGTCGTCGAAGATCACCTCTTTTCCTAATGTCAAGTCTATTGTGAACTTTTGATAACAGTTATCATCACGATATTGGAAAAGCAACAACGTAAAGCTCTGCTTTATTTTAATAATAAAAAAAAACATTCAGAGTTGGCTTTCTTCATGGACCATCAAAATATCATTGTGGGCCCCCAGTTTATTATATTTTGCCAGAAGACCCTCGGAAATATTACATGGATCCCTAGGGCCCATGTGGACCTCTGGTGAGAACACCTTTCAGAATTCACTAGCATGGAGAAGGCAGAGAGAAATACTTTTCGCTATCTTTCTCATGTTGTTATTTCAATTCTCAATTTTCCATGATTTCTATTCAATTTTAATCAGAAAAAATTGAAATTTAAATTCCAACACTATTTACGTTATCCGGACTGTTGTCACAGTCTTAGTTGCCATATTTATCACGATTTTTCGGATTTTTTACCAGTGCTCATATTTCAATTTTTGCTGTTATCATTGAACAGTCCACACCAGCGAGCTAAATAAAGGGTTCAGTTCGACATTCCAACCACCTGAAAAAGACCCGAGCGTACATCGGCCGAAATGTTGTGATAAATATGGCGACAAAGATGAGGACAATAGTTCTAATAATGCAAATAGTGTACATAATACCTCATATCAGAAATTTAGACAGATACTGAAAGGCCGAAACTTTGTAATAAATATGGCGACAGAAATAAGGCCAATAGTCCGAATAATGTAAATACTGTACATAATACCTCATCTCAGAAATATAGACAGATACTCAATGTCCATTGCAATCTGCCTGATTACTCTATCTCTTCGCGCTCATGTTTCTATTCCTAATTATCCTGCACCCAGTAACATCTTGTATCTTGGTGGTTTCACTGCCTTGCTTAGGGTGAACAAAATTTGTTTTAATCATGTTCCATGAAGAGAAGGAATTGAAAAAAAAAGGCCGTTTTAACGTGGGATCTGCAAGCCCGTGGGTTCGGCCAAATATATGCCCTTTGTACCCGTATAAACGGGTTCAGTGTCGGTTTACCTCCCCGAAAGAGACTCCGCCCTTCGGGTTCCTCCTCGCCCAAAGGCAGAGAGTTCAACCGATCAGCCGATCAGCTGGTCGTCCGACTTCGGCGCAGTATTTATTACGTATGGAATAGTCCATTATATTATTATGTCCCCTAACACACATATATATAAATATATATATATATATATATATATATATATATATATATATATATATATATATATATATATATATATATATATATACGTTGATCTGATTCGCACTTTCTTCCTTTCTTCGCGAACCAGTCCAGTGACTTTCTCCTATTCCTCCCGAAACTGTTCATTGTAGTGCCGGAGTTTGTGTCTCTGACTGTATCTCAACTCTGTTAGTTCCTCTAGGTGAGTTTTTGAGAAGGGGGTCCTTCAGAGACTTGATGATTATCACCCATTTCTTTGATTTCTGGATTGTGTGGGCATTGACAAACTGTTTGCGTGGGGGCTTGGCGTAATGTATCCTCTTTGGTTGCAGTCTGAGTTTGCAGTAAACCGGGGATTGGTCTGTATCACAATCGGGGCTTTGATAGACCATATCCTGAGCATGTTTCGTGGGGATCGCCAGGAGAATTTATGCTGGGCTTTGGCCTGAATGTATATGTTGATGACGTAAAGATCATGAAGCACCCAGAGCTGGAGCAGTCGCTGGCCACAGTCATTCAATTTGCCGATTCCATGCTGTCCCAGAAAGATAGGCCATGTTTGGTCATCAGCACAGTCTTGCATTAAAGTACCCAAGTATTATTATAGGGGTTGGGCGTTATGCGATGATAAGGTTTACACTACCATCATGTAGTCGAAGTGAGGAGATTCACTCTCATCCATCCTTGTCTTCCATCATCTTTGACGACGTTTTTTTTTAAGAGCAAAACCGACACCGTTCTCTCTGATCCACCCTTGCAGTGTACGATAGTCTCCAACAACTAGTTGATAACAGCAAAACCGACAGCGTTTTATCTGATATATCCTTGCCGTGCTCTATCATCGTTAACGACGAGTTTTTAACAGCAAAACAGACGCCTTTCCCTCTGATCCACCCTTACAGTATACCGTCGTCTCCTACGACGAGTTTTCAGCAGTGTACTGTTGTCTCGCTAACGAGTTTTTTAACAGCAAAACCGACACCGTTCTCTCTGATCTAATACCCGTGTCTTTTGAAATAGAGCAATATTCGCTCGAAGCCAAGCGAATATTGCTCTGTTTTTGTTTTTTTTTGTTTTTTGCGGGTGTTTTTCATCTTGTGGAAGTCAATTGATAGACAACTTGTTATAGTTCGCATGTTCGATCATACAAATCTGATTGCTGTTTTTTTTTTCTTTGATTACTCGTTGTTTTTCTTGGTGCAGTGTTTGAAGACCCCGACTTAGGATACTTGTCTCCATAAGCCTCATACACTCCGTAAAGTAAGTCGACTGTAGCGGAACAGCACCTTATTGCCTGGCGGCTGCCCAGCTTCAGGCGGCTGTAGATTTTCAGTGACAAGAGATGACTTCTCCCATCGTCGAAAGCAAACGACGAGCGTCTTGCTCCACGCCAAACAAACTTTGAATTCTTTTCGGTTTTCTGTTTCTTCTCATATTTTGCCATCGCTGTGAGGCAACGTTGGATTGTTTCCTCCAGAGCACAGGACTGGGCAGGGTTTGATGAAATTCGGCGGTTGGCCTTAGAGCACATCTCCCCTATCCGCGCCACTTATGTTTTGTTACACAGGTTGTATGGTGGTTCTAAGCAGAAAAATGTTGAGACAAAAATGAAATATAAACTGGAATATACGGAGATATAAAGAGAATGAAATAACTTGTCCTTTTAATGGGGAAGTGAAGAACGGGCCATCATGGTTACCTCATCCCTACGAATTGGAGCGATGCAGTTGACTTTTTCGATCTATGAAAAATCTGGCATGCGGACAAAGGAAATTATGAGATGCCTTTATCTTTTTCTTGAGAAGTTAGAAAAACACATGTCACTGGCGAAAAAGAAAACAAACGGGAATTATATTTTCGTTAGCGAAAATGAATTGAGAAATGAAAACGGAGAATGAACCCGCTGCGAAATGTAGGATTACGAAAATCGATAAGTCATAACAAGCAGGAGTTCTGGTTTATGTTTTCGCTAAGACGGCGAACGGATCAATTGTGTAAACAGCGTGTCTCTTTGTTGAGAATTTACGTAAATAAATGTATTTTCATTGACGAAAACAAATTGGGAAATAATTTTTATCCAGCGGCGGAAAGTTAAAATGAGATGGTGATTGGTTTGTGTTTTCGCTGGCTCTAGGAAAGGAGTCAGAGATTTGAAATTAATGAGGAGAATAAACGATGCTCATTCTCTTACACACTTTAAAAATTAGATTTGTCACAAAGACAGTTATATCAACCGTATGAAGTGGGCAGATATAGAATACGTAGAAGGAAGGAGTAAGGGATGTGAAGTAAAGCAGGTTAGATTTAAGGGAAGAGCAATCCCTGTGACTTTTTACAAGTAAGGTGGATAAGTATCCAAATCTGAAAAGATGATAAAGAAAGCAGAAATAGAGAACAAGAAAACTTTTATTGAAATTAATGAAAATTGGGAAATCGCCTTCGGCCCCACGCCAGATTTGGGTCAAAATGCTTATAAGCAAATGACTTTGAAGAGGCTCACAGACCTTTGGCCTGAAACCCCGCGTTGAGTGCCTCTGAAATCCACATCAACTGCCAAATGATAACAAGACTTTGAACCCAGATCCTCTAGAAATTTAAACAACGCCCAGTGTCAATATGGAGATTGATGCGGGAAGGATTAATTTTTTTTTATGTAGCATGAGATGTATATAACAAATTGAAGATTAACCCCACGAATGTGACCTATTATTTTTCGTCATGAAGATACTTTTCCCTTAATATATCACCAAACACGGCTTGAAACAGAGCTGTCCACGAAAAACCTTCGATTTTCCACTGATCTGAGATCAAGAATACAACTTAGGCAGAGTTGGTGTGGATAGAAGAAGCTAGCGAACAGCAACTAGCTTGGACCAGAGTTAGCATTGAAGAGCAGGTCGTTAGACCCGTTGTTTAAACGCCATTCTAAGACTCTGAAGCGCGGAACAATAAACGTTGTTAGACAACAGGGTGTAGATGGTGGTGAAATTTTTTTTATAGTTATCCAAGGAAAAGGTAGATAACAATACAGTTTGGCACCGGCGTCGTTTTAGGAGTTTCCAGAATGAAGTTGAACATAATATGGGACTGTCTCAGGGACTGCGGCTCTGGCTTTGTCCTCGGAGTTTATTCACGAAGACTTTTTCATGATTGGATGTGGTTCCAAGCAGCGGAGATTTTATTTTTTTTTAATTTTCCTTCTCTAAGATTAACTAGCCTCACGGGCTGAAGAATTCCATGTACCCGAAGTACATATATATATATATATATATATATATATATATATATATATATATATATATATATATATATATTTGTTTGAATAAAAAGAAACCAATTTAAGGTTCCATGTAATAAGTTATTTCACCACAACCCCTTTAACAGGGCTCTGGATCATCAGACTTTACTTCTAAAGGTTGAAATTAAAAATGAAAAGAAATTCACACGTTTTAGATGGACCTCATCAAGCATATGTATATTCCCATATTTACATATTTACATAGTGTGGAGGTGTACAATTAGATGGGTACCTATATGTTTTGCTATAGATATCAGAGAGAGGGTAATATATGTGTAAAGACATGGATAATTATACGATTTGGGTATCCATAATATAATTAAATACTGATATAGTCTTAGAATACAGGCATAAGTGGGTGCATGGGTGGACATGAGGATAGAGACGTGTACGTATGTATATATGTGTACGTCCAGATTAACGCATATGTGTATGTAGATATGCTGCATATTATGTATGTATATGCATGTATGTGTGTGTAGGTATATGTATGTGTGTATTTATGTATGCATAGATATGTGTGTGTATGTGTATATGTGTCTACATATATGTGTGTAAATGTATATGTGCGTATGTACATAGATGTATATGGATAAGCAGGTATTTTATGTGTCTATGTGTATATACGTAAGTATAAGCGCATGTGGAGATATGTATGTAAATATGTGGGTATGTGTTTCTCTGCAGGTGTATATGTGTAAATATGGGAATATACATATGGTTTTTGGTGTGGATGTGTGTGCAGGTGTATATAAGAACTCATAGGTATATAGTGAGACATATGTATGTGGATATAGATAGCGGTTTACGATATGTGTAGAAGTGTATATGAGTATGGATATATAAAAGATTGTAAAAGAAGGACCTAATTTTCTCCTAGTGACATTTTATCCAACTCTCCTCCAATATTCTCCAATTGGAGGTGAGTTTTAAATAGCACGGAGGTAAAGTTTAAATTGGTAATTTAATTCAAATTGAAATATACTACCCCATTATTGATGATAACATTATTTAAATTGGAATAACCGTTGATAATTGCGTACCTAAAAGCAACCACGATTTTATTTAATGAACAAAAATCAAACGAATAGATGTCAACTTAACAACCAATAAGACAAAAGTTTAGAAAAAAAAGATTACTAAATATAAAATGGATTACTCTTTCAATGTACTGTCTATGATTTTTTCCAATCGACTGTTTCATAGAAAATACCCCAAACTCCAACGAACTTCAAATTAAATTCTTCGTAGATTGTTTAGACATTGAGATTTACATCAAAACTTAACCTCCCAAATATGCCCTTTAAAGTAACGCGAATTAACAGCGTCTAAGAATTTGAATGAAACCTGTCCTCGTGGAATGTAATTTATTAGGGTTGATGTAGCTTCTTCCTTTAATGTCGGTCTTCACCCCTTACCCATCTATATATAGAGACAAGACGCGTTAGGCTTAAGCAACGTCTAGCCGAAAGACAGTGGGGTTAAGAATAAGGAATTGAAATGGTACACCTAACTCACTCGTATCTTATCTTCTCTCCCGCCTCACTTCCTCACTTCGTTAGTTTTACATATGCTTGATAAGGTCCATCAAAAACGTGTGAATTTCTTTTCATTTCAACCTTTGGAAGTAAAGTCTGATGATCCAGAGTCCCGTTAAAGGGGTTGTGGTGAAATAACTTATTACATGGAACCTTAAAGTGGTCTGTTTTTATTCAAACATATCTGCTCTGAATTTTACATTGAGCTCTCTGGATACCATCCTCCTTGGGTCTACCCATGCGGATTATCTAGTTTTGCATAAACTAAACTATATATATTTGCACCAACCTAATAACTGGAGATGTCGATTGACATTGCATTTGAAGAGATGGAGATTATAGCTCTCAGGGAAACATTAATAGGGAAGGGTGTTCCACAAGCGAGATGTGCGAGATATGAAGCTATTGGAGTAGAAGAGACGGCTACATTTAAATGTTTCTACAGTGAATGGGTGAGAGCGGGATGCTAGCATCGCAGGGCGCTTCAATGCATGGGAACCAGTGAAAGCAGCTCCTCGGAGCAATTACCATGAAAGTATTTATAAAAAAAGACAGAGAAAGGCGACGGCCCGTCTGTGAGAAAGCAACTGTAGACGACATGCCAGATCAGGGCCAATTATATTACATATCCGCCTCTGGATCTTGTCAAGAACTCCGAGGTAAACACATGGTGCACCAGACTATATATGGCAGCAATACTCCATGCAAGGGCGAATGGTTCATTTGAAGTATCGATTCCGGGTAGAAAAATTTCCTAGTGCAGCACAGAGAGCCAAATTTCCTTGCGGTGGACTCAATGTATTAGTTGCATATATATATATATATATATATATATATATATATATATATATATATATATATATATATATATATATATATATATACACATATATACATACATACATACATATATATATATAAATATATATATATATATGTACATATATATATGCATATATATATATATATATATATATATATATATATATATATATATAAGTATGTGTGTACGCGTGTGTATGCCTGTGTGTATGTTTTATGTGAGTGTTTGTATGTACATATATAAGTGGATATTGAAACCAAGATCTAGAAGCAACAGTACGTTTCATGAATAAACGCAATCCTCTGACTGTTTTTCAGTTTTAAATTGCATTAGGTCGGGCATGAATATGTGAATGAAAAGTTCTTGCGAGAGTGCCATTGCAAAACGTCAGATTTAACTTACATTCAACAAGCGATTTTTCTGAGAAGTCGAAGGCTGGAAAAGTTAATTACGACATTCTCCACATCCTATTTGGCTAGTAAACAATATCTCATAGTCACAGACAGAGCACAGACGTGAATACATAACATCGAAAACTAACGGAAATTCCATTATCAAAAACAATATTTTCTTATTTTAATTTTAATTAAATGTTGTCTTTCCCATTTACTGTCATCAACCATTTCCATGTATATCATTCTATATATGCTCAGAAAATATCTAAGGAGGTAAAGAATTTTTATTCTTTGATACTTTTTCTACGGGTAATCAAGATTCTTTGCTGTTTATTTAAAGTCAGACAATATTTTTAGATTTTAAGGCTTTTTAAAATAATAATGATTTAGTTTTACAATTCATACCATTTAACCTCTAGCGAGAGTAGAAGTAGTGGCCATATCTTTTTCAAGCTTATTTGCACTTAAGTGAATCTAACGACGCCAACTGAAATTGGAACTCAGCTCTCCGTTACCCGCGTTGGAATCGAATTCTTTGTTTTATTTTAATGATGTATATCTATCAATAGTGATGTATCATATATCATGAATAATAAGGAAGTAAAGTTTTTTTTACTAATTGTTCACCCTCTAAGATGACAAATTATCCTACCTTGGCCAGAAAGCCTGTCATAAGATAATGGTGGCTGAATGAGATTGTTGTTTGAACGTAAGACTAGAAGGTAAGAAGAGAACATCATAACATGTAGGAACGATAACTCTTGAGGCTTAAACTGAAAACTTCCACAGTGAAGAGACCTTCGGAAAGAAGCTATTTCTGATAGAAATCCCTTCTTAGTAATGGAAGCGGATCGTTTTGATTCGTTCTCTTTTACGTACCATGGTAGGTGTTACCTGTGGCTGTCTGAACTGGTAGATCTAATGTAAGTAGCTCGGCAGAAGTTTTGTCATGGAAATATTGATTGACTAGCACAATTCAGCGACATTCCGTCTGTAGAAAGGGGGCTTTTTAATTCATTATATCTATTTTTCTCAGTAACTAAAGTGCATTTTGCTTTTACACAAGTCAAGAGAATTTTTATTAGTTGCATATCAAATACATTTTTCATATCCAAACGTCAGCACTAGTATATATTTCTTATTCTCATTCGTCAGTTAAATGCATTTTCTTATTCACAAGATAAGTGTATTTTTATTTTTCACAAGTCAAGTGTATTTTACTTCGTCATAAGTAAAGTGCAGTTTTCATGTTTGCAATTCAAATGCAGTTTTCTTATCAGCACGTCAAGTGCATATTTTTGATTAGCAAGTCATGTGCATTTTCCTCATTCGCAAGTAAAAAAGCATTTCTCTTATCACCAAGTTAAGTCAATTTTTCTTATTCGCTATCAAGTGCATTTTTCTATTACGCATGTCAAGTGCATTTCTCTCAGCCGGATGTCAATGCACTTCCCTCATCATCATGTCAAGTGCATTTCTCTCAGCCGGATGTCAATGCACTTCCCTCATCATCAGGTCAAGTTCATTTTTTTTTATTCGTAACTTGTGCATCTTTCTTATCCACAAGTTAGTGCACTTTCTTTATCAACAAGTCAAGTGCATTTTCATCTTCTAATATAATTTATTAATCTCTAAAACTATTTTGAACTAGTCGCTCTCATTCATCAGTTTTACGTTATAATTCTTAAAGATCAACCATGATTGAAACAATAATATTGACTGAATAAGTCGATTGATTTTATTTGTTTTTTTTAACAGCATATGAACTCATTTATAGGTCATTTAATGCCGAAATTTAAGGTTTTTGAGAGAGATGAGGTAATAAAAATATGATATATGTTATTCTGCCTTCACAATTGAATACATGGTAGATAGTGCTAAACCTTTATGCATATACATGATTATTTGAACATAATTATTAGTGGTGATGACATGTGTGTTAGGCTGTAGTTCTGTTGAACATATATTTTGGAATAATTGAAGAAGTTGTCGGATATTACATGGCTTACTGTTATGAAAGCGTTCTCTTATATTGGTTGTTTAATTCTTTGTTAGTGGCTTATCGATCTTTCTAGATTATTTAATGCCGAAATATAAATAATTTCAATAATTTTATGACTGTGGACGCAATTGTAAGCCTTCAACTAGAGTTAAAATGTATTGCTGGTGATCTTGATTTAAACTGTTTCTGTTTTTACTATATATAGGCATGGTTCACTATTTACATTATTCGTATTATAGTGCTTATGTTTGTTACCATATTTATCCCAACATTCGTCCGTTGAACGCTCCGGCCTTCTTCATGTGGTTGGAATGCCGAACTGAACCCTTTATTTCGCTCACTGGGGTACGCTGTTCTAGTTCCACGTGCCATGTTTAACGGATGTCAGTTATTAGTTATATCCACGTTAATTCCCCTCTCCAAGCTCTCCATCGCTTTAAGCAGGTATTGAACTCACACTTTTTGGGACCTATCACAGGATCTAACTAACGCTTTTATCCACGGGTCAGGGTGAACATGAGAAAAACAACAATTATGAGGTCGCTCCACGTTCCCCAAATACCCCAATCTCCTGATCAGAGGACTTGCTGCCGCACGTAGTTTATCTTGGTACATAAGACTAACTGAATAAGTAACAAAGTCCCCAGAAATGGATATTTAATCTAAGAGACACGCTTAACCTTCACAAACATTCGTATTTACTATGAACATATTTTAGGCAATTATATATGATTTATACTTCGTTATATTAGCTACATTAAAATATGTTAAAAAGTGGTACCAATTTTAAATGTAAATCATTACTAATATTTAAAGGTGTTTTGCACCTTTTTACCACATTTATTCCGCGCTGAACCTCGAAGTTATCTGCTGACTAAGAATATGAATTTTTTAAGATATATGAATTACAATATGATAATTATTCTTATTAATTTATTTTAAATGAATTAGAAGACTTACTGTCGCTCGGGAAGATATTTTCTTTATATAAAGCAACACACAGACTTCATTTTTCATGTACATTATTAAACTACTTCCGGCAGCAACGATTTTTATCGGGATGTTTTGAGAAGCATTGAACCACCTCTTAATAGCTGTTGTTCCTAAATTCCATCCTTAAGTACCTGTTAGGGGCCCAGGTATTGCCAAATAGTGAACAATCAAACAAAAATCAACAGCATATTTTTAGAATAAAATAATCAACAATAACTTTTTATAAAGTATAATGACAATGAATGCAATACTAAAGAGAATATAAAAGTAAATTTTATGTTTGTTTAGAAGTATATCAACTTCTTATGCGTCATTTAATGTCGAAATTTATTTTTCCTGGGAACATTAGTAATTTCTTTTACAAAAATGTATTGCTGTAAATTATTTTTATTTTTTACACAAATGTATCTCTAGTATGTTTTATATAAAAATTTATTTTTATACTTACGTTGTATTTTGGCCTTAATTTGGGAATTAACCATTTGCCTAAAGTCGGGATCCAGACATGGGCTACCACTCTTGTTCAGGGTGGACCTGGGAACAACAACAGTTTAGAGGTCGTTCCACGTTCCCCAAATCCTTCAATCTCTCGATCAGAGGCCTTACTGCCAGATGTAGTTTATCTTCATACACAGGACTAACTGAATAAATGAAAAAAAGCATCAAGAGAAATTGATATTTAATTTGAGAGACACGCTTAAGCATGACGATCATTCGTATTTACTATGTACATATTTTAGGCAATTATATATGATTTATACTTCCTTATATTAATTGCGTTAAAATATGTTAAAAAACGGTAGCAATTTTAAATGAAAATCATTGTTAATATTTCAAGGTGTTGTGCAACTTTTTACCACCTTTATTCCGCGCCGAACCTCGAAGTTATCTGATGACTAAGAATATGAATCTTTTCTTTGAGATATATGAATTACAATATGAGAATTATTCTTATTAATTAATTTTAAATGAATTAGCAGACTAACTGTCGCTCGAGGAGAATATTTCTCTATGCACAGATTTATTTTTATTCATATACATTATTAAAATGGTTAAATAAAGAAACTTCGCATTAATTTAATATGATGTAATTATTCACTACTCATTACATATGGCAGGGTATAAAAAGTAAACTTCCATGAGAACTGCTTCTGTTGAAGTTATCTTTTGCCTGAACTCTGCATAATCGGGGTCGCTCCTCGCATCGTAGTCTAGAGTTAAATCAATTTTGGTTTAAATCCATTCAGTAGATTCTGAATCGATAGAGGAAACACAGACTGATGGTGAGGCACTTCATATTATTTGTATGGATTTTAGATGCCTCTATATATCAAGAATATTCAATGTAATTAAAATGGGAATTAAAAATATTCCATAGAAATAATTTGATTTATTTTTCTCGCCTATATATAGCACGCCAGCGAATGTTGGACGGTATCCTCAAGGATGAAGAAGAGATGGAGATGTGGTACTACAGTAAGATGCTGAGGATATCATGGAAGGAATATGTGAGCAACGATGAGGTATTGGAGAGGATGCAAACAAGAGGAAGCTTATGCTTAAAATTGGGAAGAGGCAGATGAAATTTCTGGGACATGAGAAAAGAGGGACTGGAGAATCTGAGACTCACGGGACAAATATAGGAGGAAAAGAGACAGGGGAAAGCAGCGCATGACATACTTGATGGGCTTGGGTAGGTGGATGGAGGAGCATGGTCTAGGGGTGCTGGCACAAACACAAAACCTGTTGAGAACGACAAGGGATTGGAGGAAGTGGATGGCCATGGACACCTACGTCGTGAAAGGTCACGTCACATAAAAAGGAAAGTATATTGTTTTGCTATACTCTCTATATATCCATTGGAAGTGTGGCGAAATATCTTGGAGTTGATAGCCGCACATAGACCAGATCAAATTGTGTAGATACTTCTCCTAGACCGGTCGCCACCCAAACACAGTTAATCCAACTATTCCGTGCCCCAGCTATGTGAAAAAAATTAGTACTGACTTGGTTCTATAGTCTTGAGTCGTAAGCGGCCTAGGAGAAGTATCTATAGAACTTGACCTGTGCTATAAGTGTGCCAAGAACTACAGACTATTTAGCTACAGGAATTTATGAAAGAGTTGATATATTTGTTAAATTAATCCGAACTCAGCTATCACTGCTTACAGAAAAAAATGTTATTTGATAAATGACGTGGCTACGACGCAGGTGCATTTAATTTTGTACAAAGCGGTAACGTTGAAAGATATCGCAAATATTTTATCGTGTTCAAACCGCTGCACAACAGGTGTTTTCCTGAACATCGCATAAACAAATAATTCAGATATTCCTTCTGCTGAGTTCGCAAGAAGATTAATTACTGCTGCAGTTCACAAGTCATGCGTGGTTCAGACTTGAAAAAAGAGATTTAGATGTCAGAGGATTTATCATGAATTCAATATGAGATTCTTTAGCAAGGACGTAGGTATAAGAGTGATGGAGAGAATTGTTTGAATGACGAAACACCAACATACAAAAAAAATCAAAATGCTTCAACTATATTAAGAAGTGCCAAGCCAACAAATTTACAAGTGTTCCGATCCCCTGTAATTACAATTATAAGGACGTCTTTATTATTCCGAACAGGTTAACAGCGTAGGCGAGCTTGTTTCAGTTGTATGTTGTAAGATGTATATACGTTTCTTTTCTATAAAACTAAGGTCTATTTACATGTCTTATTAAAATGTCTTGTCATTCGGTTACTAAATAAGTATGTTATACATGCGTTAACTACTCCCATTAATTCAGATAAATAATGGATCATTCTTTTTCGAGTGTAGGTAAAATGAAAAGATTTTTACAGTGTTGTTCAATAAAAGTGACTCACCTGATTTCTTTTACTAAATGTTCTCTTCTCCGATGAAACGAAAATTGAGCTAAATTTAAAGGATAAGCGATCTAAAATCCGAAGAAGAAGCTTTGAAATCTCTTTGAATTTAGCAGTAAGTACTGTCAAGCATCCGTTCAGTATAATGTTCTGGGGGTGCTTTTCCTTTCATGGAATTGGTTTCTTAAAACCTATTTAAAAGACCCTGGGGAGCGAGCAGTTCAAGAGAATATCAGTGTCTTGTCTACTCCCTTCTGCTGAAAGGGTGCAAATCGACCGCACCTAACTCATTGTTTATGGAGGATAATGCTCCCTTTTGCACATAAAAATTGATGAAGGAATACTTTGATGAGAAGCAGTTGAGTGTTATGACATGGCCGCCCCAATCTCCTGACATCAACCACATAGAAAACTTATGGAGCATGTTGCTCAACTGCTTTCTCGAGAGCCTGTACTTTATAATGCCCTAGAAAAGGATCCCTAGAACATTATACTGAACAGATGCTTGACAGTACTTACTGCTAAATTCAAAGAGCTTTCAAAGCTTCTTCTTCTTCTTCAGATTTTAGATCCTTCATCCTTTGAATTTAGCTCAACTTTCGTTTCACCGGAGAGTAAAAAAAAATCAGGTGAGTCACTTTTATCGAACAGCACTGAATATCAGAGACGCTGTTTCGTTTTGGCGAATGAAAAAAAAATATAAATCATCATAAGTAAATAAAACAAAAAAGAAAGAAAGAAAGACTGAAAGAAAGAAAGAAAGAAAGAAAGAAAGAAAGAAAGAAAGAAAAAGAATGTAAAGTTTTAGATAGAGCTGATATTTTCTTTAAATTCTCTTCACCCCGAGCAAGGCGGAAACTCACAAGTACGAAGCAGGATACAGGGAGTGAAGGCAAAGGAAAAGACTACATGCAGTGAGGGTTGAGAAAAGGACAAAAGAGGAACAGAATTAAAGACAGAAGATGGCGAATGACGTTATATTAACTTTTTGAAGATTGAAGTAGTCAGGGAAGCAAGTAAACAAATTGAAGTTATCAGGAAAGCTAGTAAACACTAAACAGGTGCAAAGTGTGAGAAAATAATCTGTTGCAGTAGATGTAGTTGTTGCATTTAGCCATTTAAACAGTAAACGGGTGGGACCTAATGTCCAGTCATGCCTTTCATGTCAACGAAACTGAAAAAAAAATCTCATTTTTTAATCATTCAATGTGTGCAATCTTACTACATTAGATATCCTACGTTCATACCTATGATGCTTTGTGTAATATTTGGTGAATATTTTTCGATCATTTAAACATGCAATTGGGTAATGTCCACGGGAATTTTATAGTCACGAAAGTCACCTCGAGCTTATTCAGTCATTAACTTGAGAATTCCAATGAATCAAAACTTTTAAATAGGAAAACCGAGATAATTTTACCGTTACTACTAGGCTAGATTTCATTACGAAACTTACGAATTAATTTTTCGATAATTCACGCATGTTTAGAATATTGCTGCTACATATGTCCGCTAACTAGCTATTCATCTTGAGCTCCTTGATAAGATCTAAAGAAGAATCTGTAATATTATTGGTGCTGCTCTGGCAACTCATCTCCATTCAATTTATTCACAGCCTTAAGTTAAACTCGCTATGTGTTTTCTATGAATACATTCATGGGACTTGTTCGAATGAGCTCTTCGCTATGGTACCTCGAGTTTTTAAATTTAAGTTTAGCACAAGTTTAATTTAAGTATAGAACAAAAGCAACGCAGGAAATGAATTTGGAACTAAGTACGATTGGTCTACCTATCTCGGTCAATTCCGTTTCTCTTGCACAGATTACCGATTTTTTTTTACAGATTCTTATCGATCATTTCAAAAATGATTTAGTGGGATAAACTTTCTCAATTGAAAACCACATTCAAGAGTTCGAAGGAAAACATGTTCACCTAAAAACCTTCGAAATATACAGGAAAGGTATCGACACATGACAATAAACGATTGTAAATAAGCGGGAATGTATAATTAAATAAAGATGAATGTACTTTAATAGTGAAGAATACAAAAACAATTAACCATGAGTCAACGAAATATAGATATGGATTGAATTCATTACTCGATGGTAACGACTATCAATGTGAATTCAATTATTATTCAAAACACACATACGTGATTTATGATAGCTGAAATAGTTAAGCAATGATATAACTTTACAAATGCCGGATATATGCTGTTAATTCACTTTTCTGAGTCAGATGAAATTGCAACTCACTAGAAATAAATGAGAAAAAGGAAACGATTTCTCATGAGTGCTGACATTTTAGTTTTGACACTCCAGTACACAATAAGCCAAATGAGCCGCAAAAGAAATCTGTCTTAAACAACAAGTCTACATAAGTTTTTAATAAACCAGAAGTATTAGGTTGGTGCAAAAATAATGACGTAATAATGTCGTTTTTTGACGTTAAAAAATACGTCAAAAACGGTATTATTACGTCATTATTTTTGCACCAACCTAATAGCATATCACAAATACTAGTATCTATATATATATATATATATATATATATATATATATATATATATATATATATATATATATATATAACGAGTTTTTCCAGCAAAATTGTTCAATTTTTAAATTAGGTTTGAACCGTGGTATCTTAGAAATGATTAAACATATCTTACCGGTATTTTCCGAAGTTTCTTTTATAACACTATTGTACTCTTCTTGGAACAATCAAAATGTCTAATTAATCTCCAAGTTTAAAAGAAGAAACGTGATGAAATCGATCATCGGAACCCCATGAAGGATTGAAATAAAAGTTATATATATATATATATATATATATATATTTACAAAGACATTTTTATGTTTATATATTCTTTTTTATAGATACGAATATTTAAGTAAATTTTTATCTGTTTATTATACACAGTATTAACAACATTTACCAGCCTGGATGTCCAAGAAATTGTCATAGAAAATATGCGTCCTCTGACAGGAATTGAATCTGTATCCTATACAGAACCATTCATATAGCCTGACGTGCTTTTACCGATTTCGCCACAGAGGAGCCTTTCGGTTAGCAAGGTCGATTTTTCTGTTTTTAAACTACAATTTTCTATGATTTTCTCCAGTGCATTAATATCTGCTCGATGCGTATCCAAATGTAAACAAATGACGTCACACATTATGAAATGAACACATGACATTTATTTTAAGAAATTTTTATGTTTATACATTATTTTTTATAGACACAAATATTTATATAAATTCTCGTTTTATAATAAACAGTATTAATAAGATTTTTCGGCCTGAATGTGAATTACTTTAATATATATATATATATATATATATATATATATATATATATATATATATATATAAAAGAAAAAATGTCTTAAAATAATTTTCGGACTTTGTTCATTTCATAATATATATATATATATATATATATATATATATATATATATATATATATATATTCCAGGATCATTTTCCAGCTCACTCAGGATGATCTTCGCCCTCTCTAAAATTTAACCTTCTGTCCTGGGTTAACAAAATGTCTGACCTATTTCACATACGATTTCCTTTTTAAGTCTTTTTTCAGCTCTTGTTTGGCTTGTCATAGCTGAAACTCCTCTCTCGCGTACCAAACGTCATATGGACTGTGTTGGATCTTTTGTAACTAATTTGTTTAGATCTAAGTTAAGATGATGATCCCTCTTCCTGTTGTGAACTTCTGCTACGAAATATGGCGTCATGGAGGCTAAATGTCGTATCGGAATACCTATTTAAACTAACCTAAATTTGTTTAGAGGTTTATTAGCATTTAAGCATTTTGTGGGATGGACAATTATGCTATAACACGATTTCGACAATTTTGCTGGTACACCTGGTATACTAATTTTCATAGAGCCCTATAAGTCCACGCTGGCGGGAATTTTAATATACTATAAATATATGAATGTCATTCAAAAAGCGTGCTAAACTAATGGAATAAAACGCAAACATATTTAATAATAAACTTTATTTATTTAAGTAAACTCTATTCAAAGTTCTTCTGTCAGCGATGAGACCATCCAATTAACTGATGGTCATGGCAATTCTCTCATGTCTAAAGCTACTTTTTATTTCACTAATAGTTTCAGATGCTGATGTTTCAAAATCCGTTTAACTTTGGGAAATATGAATAAGTCAGCATGTGCTAAGACAGCTAGATGTCTAATGATTTCCCATATGAACTCTCGCAGCAATCGCCTTATCAGATGAGAGGAATGGACATTGTTGCGCTAGAAAAAAGAATTGGAATTTCCGTGTTAGAAAAAGATAGACAAAATCGCGCTAGAAAAATGATTATCTGATGTAAATTTCCACAGCTCTTTCCCGATAGATTATTAGTCCATTTTCTTAAAAAAGCATTCTTAATAAACAAATGTTACTGCCCTTTCTGCCAATAAAAATTACTATACAAAACGTCCAAAAAATCCGTTGAATCTTGTCCCCATAAAACTTCCATCTGATCAGCTACATTTCATCCTTAGCAAGGCAACACAGCGACTTAGATGGAAGTTGTTACTGGGGGGATATATATGACAAAAAAGAAAAAAAGAAAAAATAAGGATAAAGAAAAATTAAGAAAACAGAAGATAACGATTGAGTTTTTTAAAACCGGAAGTCAGTTCTACAAGAAAGAATTCAAGTAAATAATTTGTTTTTGAGGAACTTACGGTTTTATCTAGAAATTGCAACTTCAAAATCATATTACCAATAACAAGAGAGGAATATGTCCCCATTTTGGTAACAATTTCTTTTATTAACCGTTGACTTCAGGATAATACAGTTAAGGCCATGTTTCATCTCTAGTTTAAGTTCGGATCAGATTTTGATCCCAATTGATGTGATTAACAGTTTTAACAAATAAACGTGTAGAATGTGTACTCAACGTTAAATCTTTCATAAATACTCAGTTGTCTTGGACATTAATTATTCTTTCTACTGTTAATTTAAGGTCGGCCCCTCTTATATCTCGAATAACTGATATATCCCGTCTCATCCTTCTTTCAAGTGAATCATCCGTTTGGAATTTGCTGACTTTTCCGAGCAATTTTCTTGAGAAATCATTCCCGAAATCTCAATAATATATTCAGCCATCCAAAAAAGATTTACCACGATTATGGGGTTAGATTTTTTCTCAATTTTGAAAGTATTAATGCGGGTCGGGTTTTTTTTATAAAAAATTCAAACAAGGGCATCGAAATAATTTTGGTCTTTACAGCATCTTAAACAAGTTCAAGTTTTTATTTTTATTTTACTGCACCGATATTTCAAAACCTATGCATAGCCTTATTTTAATCTGACATGAAATGGGGCGAAGTGTCCATGCAAGATGTTTTAATCTGATATATTCCAAATCTAAATCTATGACCTCTTCGTCTTTTTGGAGAAACATCTGACTGACTGACTTCATGAAGGTAGCCATACTCACCATGCTTAGCCAATTCCGATTTGGTGAGGCTATTAATCAAAATTTGGTGTAGATGGCTGTTGACTCTGAGGAGTACATCCGCCCATAACAACTCTATTTTTTGTGTGACTGGAGTTCCATAGAAGCTCATCAATGTACCGAGGTTAACCGGTTTAATCGTGGAACAATCAGGTTTAGAATTCAGAATTATTAGGTTGGTGCAAAAATAATGACATTTTCTAACATATGTTACTATGTGAGAAAACGTCATTATTTTTGCACCAACCTAATATCTTTCAATTGTATATTACTGTATTGTTATTTAGCTGTAAATTTAGCATGTTTCGTACTTACAAACATAGATTTGTCATTTTATATTTACTAAACGGAAATGTCGTCTCATTACCAAAATGCTCGGCATTGGTGAGGGGATCGAACATATTATATTTAGTAAAGACTGTATAGACCAACTGGTGTTGCTTGGTGACTATTTTGATGTAGCGGATATTGTAAACTTACTGTCTATACACCCAACACACCCATATCTATCTATCTATCTATCTATCTATCTATCTATCTATCTATCTCTCTCTCTCTCTCACTATATCTATCTATCTATCTATCTATCTATCTATCTATCTATATATATATATATATATATATATATATATATATATATATATATATATGGGGTACTCCCGTCGTATTCGATGTATGAGGTTCAAGCAGCTCAGTACCTACGAACCGAGAGCTAGGAACCAGTATATATCATTTATTTATAGTTGTGAAGGGTTTGTGCTCAACCAACCACACTTTTTGTAGGGCCGAATACAAGGACTCCAAATGAATAGAATTCAGAGCTGTCCATATACAAGATCAGTTGTTATCCCATAGAACCCAGTCTGTCCTGCTATTTACCCACAGCTGGAGGGAGAAGAAGAGTATTAATATATTTCCAAACTACTACACCGTAGTTATGCCTGTATGTATGTATGTATGTATGTATGTATGTACATATGCACATACATATTTTCCAACTGTATACATTATATATATATATATATATATATATATATATATATATATATATATATATATATATATATATATTACTTTTCTTCTTGTTTTTATTGAAGAGAGAATAAGCTGGTGAACCGGAAGTCGATCCCGACTGCACAATAAGTGCCAGAGAATTCGTAGCGTGTTAGGCATACTATGAGAATATTTGTAGCTGACGGATAGAAAAAAATCGATATAAGATCAGTTGGGGTGTGATGTTGAATTATTTTGTGTGCCAAACCATCAAACAGATGTATTTCACGATAAATATATAAGTACAAAGTTTGACACTAGCTGTGGCAGTCTGTTTCATGCTTAAACGTAATCTCCAAGGCATGTCTGTTGTGTTTGGCTCAATAATTCATATATGCTGGTCAATGAGGCATTATGAATATAATGTCTTTTGTATTAAACTAATGGCTATCGGGTGTGCGGTAACGATTATGTTTCAAATTATTCTAAAATCAATTGAGTAGAAATAATTTTGTATGCTAATTCTGTTATTTAAAAAAAATTATAACGTAGTTTGTTACCTGTTTACTCATCAAATATTACTATGTCTTTACTATTCCAGTTTAGGATGACTGCAAAAGAACCCCCTCCAGATAATTATGGACAAACAAGCATATACATGCTGGAACTTTTTTTCTAACCAATAAAAATGGAGACTTCTCGGTCGCACCGACACAGTTCCGGTCATCAGTCTCTAGAGATTACACTATTATTTTCTGTTGATTATTATTATTTCTATTATTACATTTACTAGTTTTCATGTTAGCATTACCTGGAGGTAGTCCAAGAATTCATATATATGCCTCCTCTGTATCAGATACCATCTGCCTAGATACTGAGATCAACAGACGGATAGGACGAACTGACAGGACGGTCGCCATGCTGAGCGCGAGTCCGTGATAATAATATTATATAAAACTTACTAAGAGCACTAAACTTGCAGTCTATAGAGCAGCGTCGTCAGCGTGCTGCTCTACGCAAGATAGACGGAGAGACGATCCATGTTTCCTAGTCACATTCTTTGCATCAATTGGTGCAAAAATTTTAGCAATGCATCAGGTCTTACCTGTTCCAAGTTATCCAGCCTATACGCACTTCTGAAACAGCTCGTCTGGCTTGGACATGTTCACTGTATGCAGGATGGGAAAAATTACGAAGTTCCTTCTGTACAGGGAACTGGCCACAGACAAGAGGGACGATTCGACCTCATCTTCTCTTCAATGGACATGAGTAAGATAGACATGAACATCTCGAGGTGGGAGACGCGAATTACACCGAAGTCTAGAGAGAAGAGAGTAGAAACGAAGGCTTGCTCTGTAGTTAAAACAGATGCTGCACCGCCATCTGCAGTTGACGTATAACTCTTTGGGCGCAGATCCAAGGTTTCCCGTAACGAAAAACACCAAACACACATAGTTTGTTAATTTCTTTATTATTTATTTAATTTTGTCATTATTTATTGATTTAATTTTTTTATTATTTTATTTTATTCTTTTCGTATTTATTTTTTACCTTTCGATTTTGAAAAAGTAAAAAAAAAATGTATTGTGTCTGTAGTTTGATATGCGCTCTGATCGTTTATGTAGTTATTTGTATTTCTCTGTTAATGTAATTATAGTTATTTTCTCCTTCAGACAGAGTTAACAGTTTTGGGATCTAATGTAGGGTGAACCTGTTTTCCTTATCTTCCATGTAATATTAACTTTAACATAGTTATTATTTGCCATATATATTTAGAAAGTTTTGTGCTGTCCGCTTTTTTTATTCTTGGTAAAGTACGTGTACATAATCCCTTACTTACTTCTATGTACATTTATATCCTCTTTATTTGCTGATATCACATTGATTTGTTGTTACATTGTTCCGTAAACAACTGCCGTTTAAGTGATATTCATTCTTTTCTTTGTAGTTACAGGAGGTTTTGATCATTGCAGTTAGCTTGTAGTTTATTTTTCGGTTGTACATTTTTATTATTTTTCTCATGTTCTCAGTGAAAATATAGTTGATTTATACAGTGATTTTGATGAATATCTTTCAAAGAATACTTGACTTACGTATGGGTGTTGATGTATCGGCATTATAACAAACTAAATCCGAATAAAATTTAGGTATACGCTAATTGAATAATTGAAAAAAGAAGCTCATCAAAAGATTGTGGTGTAAATCGTATTCAATTATAATATATACATACATGCATACATGCCTCAAGTCCGGATCGAAACCCAGCTGAGATATATATATATATATATATATATATATATATATATATATATATATATATATATATATATATATATATATATATATATATATACATACACTACAGTTCAAAAGTTTGAAGCTACCTCCAGAATTAGCGTGGAATGAACTTGAAAGAAGGATCAAAAAAAGAAAAAGGTGTTCTTAGAGCCAATGAAAAAAGAATGGAATCAGATATCAACTTTATACTTTAAAATATTTTTTGCAAGGAATGCCAAAACCTTATGCTGCAGTAGTTAAGGAAGGCTAAAGGATGATACTTTGGACAGAGCAAAATTTAATCATAAAATACTTTTTGCTTTCATCATAAAAAAATGGAATACAAATCATCTCCCACTATTTTATCCATGCATAATAAATTTCTCTTATTGAAATTACAAAACTACTTCTGGGGCCAATTAAAAATCTTTTGAACTGTCGTGTATATATACACTGCAGAAAAATGTTTGGACCACACTGCATTTCATTAAACTACATCCTCAATTGAGAAATCTTTGAATTTTCCTGAAGTAAAATATAACATTCTAGTAAGTACTGTATATACAAGATTATAGTAAGTACTATATATACAGGATTATAGTAAGTACTATATATACAGGATTATATTAAGTACTATATATAAAGGATAAATGAAAAGTAACTCCCCATTTCAAAAGACATATAATTTAATTATTAACTATAATTTTTACAATGAGAAGAAAAGCGTTTAGCATTAGGTTTTACTAATTTAACCAGATTTTGATACCAGTTTCACGAGCCGCCTAGGAAATGCGTCGAATGCTTTCACTGGGAAGGCTTCTGGTATGGAAGAGATAACTTCTTACATTCGCACTTCAAGTTCTTCCAAACTCTTGGTTTGGTATATTAGACTAGCTCCTGTAACCAACCTCAAAGAAAATGTCACAAGGTGTTAAGTTAGAACTCCTGGCTGACCACTCATACAAAAATAGTGAATTACTTTTCAATCCCCCTGTATATAACAAACGGTTTGTACGTAAAAACCTTCCCAGATCAACAACAGACATAATTGGGGCCAATGCGAATCTCTTTCTGAAACACATTCAAAAGATATATTTTTTTGTATTTTTTTTTAAGCGAAAGTTATTTTTTTTCGGTTTTTCTCCCGGCTTCTCTTACTAACAAGTCCAAACTTGGATTTATCTATGGCCGATAGATTGTGCTAAATTATTTTGTTTTCTCCATTAAGCCGTCAGTAAAATGTTAAGATATCCAAAACGTTCAACCAAATGAAATGTTTATGTAGTTTCTAAAAGTTAGCTCTGCACTGGCTGATGTCGTAAACAAAACATAATTCCCGTCCTGGCTAAGACGATAAACTACGTCCAGCAGCAAGGCCTCTTAATTGCTGGTGTTTCCAGGTCCAACCTGATCGCAGGTGGTAGCACCTGTTAAGGTCCCAGCTATGGGCAAATAGTTAACCCCGAAACTGGCGTAAAAACACTATGAAAGTGTAAAAATGGGTTTTAATACAGAAATATTTTGTAAAAATAAAATATTACCTGTAATAAATTTTTGAAGAAAAAGCAAAACTATTAACAGCAATACATTTTCGAAAAAATAAAATACTACCAACCGTAAGTTTTTAAAAAAATAAATATTACTAGCAATACATAATTGAAAAAAAAATATTATCAGTTATATATTTTTGAGGAAAAATATTACCAGAAATAGATGTTTGTCAAAACGAAATATTGCCGGTAATAAAAATTTTGTCGTCATTAAATAACCCATTCAGGTTGATATGCTGTAAAACAAAATAAACCAAACCAAAACATACATCGCTGTTTCCGTTTGAAGTGAAAGAATGATTCAGTAATTAAAACTGTATTTTCATAATTTTTTAAAATTTATTTTGTTAATTTAGATTTAATTTGCGTAATGACATGTTTTGTGGGCAGAGCAGTTCAAATTTGATCTCAAGACGTAGACTAAAAGAAAGAATGAAACATAGCGGTGTGTCTATTATGGTGTGGGGGCTTTTTGGAGAAGAGAGGAGTAGAGACTTGATTCTGGTCAAGAGAATCATGAAAAAGAAAAAAAATATCAAGCAATTTTTAAAATATATTCGACACAATCCTTTTTGTGCATTGTTGAAAACAAAATTACCTTTTAACAAAAAGAATACCGAAAATGCTCTTGTAATTTGTGTTAAAATTTCCTCGAATCAAAATCAAGTAACAAATTATTGGAAATTACGACTTAGCCATCTCAGCTTCTTGATCTCGAATTAATATGTCATTGAATTAATATAGGATGAATTGGATAGGAAATTTCGAAGAGAATACCCAAAGAGTTGCTTGAAGTATTTTTGGGAAAGTCTACAATCTACTTACAAAGAATGTTGGGAAAATGGCAAGAATTTACAAAAGAATAGTTATGAAAGGTAGTTCTTTTTTTGACGGAAACAAAATATGATACTGTTGTATGATAATTTTTTGTAGAATTTTAGCAAATTTACTGTAGTTACTGAAATGTTTTTACTTAAAAAACATCAACAATATTGCAAGGACACATGGAAAAGTGGATAAAGGCGTTGGTTAGATCCAGTAACAGGTCCCAAAGAGTGTGAGTTCAATACCCGGTTGAAGAAGTAGAGAACTTGGATAGGGGAATTTACAGGAGATAACTGATAACTGACGTGCATTAAACATAGTACGTGGAACTAGAACAGTCTACCCCAGTGAGCGAAATAAAGGGTTCAGTTCGACATTCCGACCACCGGAAGAAAGCCGGAGTGGACAACGTTGTAATAAATATGGCGACAACGATGAGGACAGTAGTGCGAATAATCTAAATAGTGCGCATAATACCTCCTCTCAGAAATATAGACAAATCCCATTTTAATCTCATTGAAATTAGTCCCCCAAATTTGTGGCTTTAGGCCTCTCTCCACACACACACATACACACACACATTTACAGTAACTGATGCATTTACGAATAAATATATGCATAACTTGCATGTATCAAAAAGATATTAAAATAAGGTAGACTCTACTTAGCCGCACGCCTAGGCCTTTAGTTTCTCATGCATAATATCTATGGTGAATACAATACTGCGATAAATCGTTCCAAAAAAATGTTGATGCAGTGTATGCAATTGTTGGTTGACTATCGTACATGGTAATATGGCTTTTGGTTCGCTAGGTCAAATTAACGATTATTGCCGAAAGTCTTTATCAAGTTTTACGTTAGAATGGAAAGCTCATATTATTGCTTTGTACATCTCGAAAACATTCGAAAGGGCTTGGCATACCGGTCTTCTTTACTGGAAGTTTTTGTGTCTGTGACCGAATTTTTGGACTGATTCAGTTTTATCAAATTGCGAAATGAAAGTTTTCATGTACGGCAACATATCTAAATTATTTTATACAAATGCATATCCAACAGGGATCTATCCTTAGATATAATTTGTTATTACTGATTTTAATTCTTATTAATGATTTTCCTGATAACATCACTCCTTAATTTTGTATATCTGCTGATGACAGAATCATTTACTTGTGCCTCGATTTTAAGTCTGATCAATCCGATAGGATCAAATTCTCAGCTAATCTAAGAACTGTTCTAGAGACTTGTTATCTGGTGGAATGGAATGGTATGCTAATTTCAACGCCTTCAAAAGGTAAAAGATATCTCGTAATGATCTAAGGAGTATTTTTCAGCCTTCCATCAGAACGTCTGATGATAACCCCCAGTAGAATAATTCGTTGCGCGTACTCGGGATAATATTATTCCCTGGCATATAGTCGAAAGACTATATTGAATCTATTTCTGAATCTGCGATTAAGAATCTTGCTTTTCTGTGTTATGCTAGACATTTTTCGCCCCAGAATCTATTTTACATATCTATAAATCTGCTATTCCTGCATGCTTTGTTTATTACTGCCCCACATTGTCCGTGGTTTGGGTTATAAGTTTTTTTTTTCTTTCTATATACCGTGTCCTTTCAGGAAGTAGGCTATCTGGCTCTACACCTCCCTCTATCCCTTGCAGCTCTCACCAAGTTCCTTCCCACTGCCACCCCCAGACCACGCTCTGTCATCCACTTGCTTATGCCCGCTAGGTATATCATGCGTTGCTTTCCTTTGCCGCTTTTTCCTTCTATTCTACCCGTGAGTATCAGATTCTCCAGGCCTTCCTTCCTCATTATTTGTCGCAGGAATTTCAGCTCCCTCTTCCTGATGTAAGGTATAAGCCTTCTCCTTGTTTGCATCTCAGACCTTTTCGTTGCTCACACGCTCGGTCTATGATATCCTTATCATCCTTCTGTAGAACCACATCTTCGTCGCACCGAGCCTTTGAAGAAATCGCCCAACATTAGCTGCCGTAAAGAAGGACAGATGTCACGTAACAGTTCAGTATTCTTTTCTTCGTTTCCAAAGGAAACCTCCAGTTTTGCAATACTCTGCCAAGCTTTTGGTCATCCCAATACATCTACAAATCTCAGTGCCGCATATACCACCCTCTGTCATAACGCTTAAATTCTAAATAAACTCCAAAGAAGAATCAACTATTATTGGTATTGACCTTACATCTCGGTTTCAGTCACCGCCCTAATCTAGCTTCACTGTGTCGTTTTTATAAATACATTCACCGGGGTACCTAGACTTTAAGAATTTAAGTGCAGTACTTCCGGATCCATGCTTTCCAACCAACTTTGATCATCAAAATTTTTAATGCAATGTAAATCGTTATCTAATGACTTCTTGATTACTGTTCTATTGTTGTCGACCATTAATAATGTTTCTTATTTTTCTTATTCTTTCTTACTCAGTAAACCCTTGTGTCTTACTGGCTTTTCATTTGCCCAGAATGATTAAAAAAAAAAACTTACTAGTCTCATGATAATCTAGTAACATATGAATTGCTGAGTATCGAACAGTGATTCCTAAATCTCGATTTACTCAAGGTATTCCAAAATCAATAATGAAAGGTATGTATTTATATATGGGCTTAACTTTTTCTGTAGTCACACTTGCTAGTTCATGTGTCCAAAATTAGTATCAATTTACCAATTATATTTATAAAAGGATATTCGGTGTGAATGTAAGAGTGCGTCTAAGACATTTATAAGCCGAACATACATCCATACATTGAATATTGCTGTCAAACTGGTCTGGTGTTTATGCTATGTATTTTTATATTTTTGATAAAAAAAGTATTATCTGCAATTTTATCGCTCCTGACCGGAAATCAAGTTTCAGTTCCTTTCCTATGCCTTTTCTAAAAATATGGTAAATGATTGTTTACTTGATTTTACGAATATAAACGCAGTACTACATTAACAGACAGAACTCACCATTTTACAGTTGAATGCTACCAAAGGAAATAATGCTAACATTTTTTTCTCTTGCACTTCTCGTTTGTAAAACTCGTTCTCGTATCCTTACTTTCCAGGCCACTTTGATCTTCAAAATTTTAAATGCAATGTCAATCGTTATCTTCTGTCTTTCTAATTTCTGTTCTTTTATTTCTCTCTTTTTCCTTAATAATATTTTTCTTTTTCTCATATTCTTTTACAATTATTAAAACATTGCTTCTTAGTGGCGTTGTTGCCTTGCTTGGGGTGAAATGTTTAATAAAAGAAAAGGTTCGCTGTTTCACCAGGAAGACAACAGAGAAATATTGCATGAAAATTCCGGACCATAATATTAATTCTAGTTCTTTTATTACAAAATATTCACATGCAAGATTTGTTACATTAAAATGGTTCGTTTGGAGAAAGGCCGTCATTTCTTAATCATTGTATTTTTACTTCATCCGATATCTCCTAACACGCAATAATTCTTTAAGATCAGGGGCTTAACCTTTATTTGTTAATGCTGTTTTATTTTGCGTGAGAGATTAGAGATTAGTTAACAGACGTTTATTCTATACGACCAAAATCTTAAATATTTTTTATTAACTTTTGTGCAAAATCAGTGAACATCCAATGACTTTTTTTTCAGACCAGGGTCTTAATCTTGTTTTCTTTTTTTTTTAAATCATAACTTATTTTGAATTGAGATTTATTTACATCTAAAGATTATTTGAAACATAGATTCATTCAGACGAAATTTGTAATCATAACTTCTTATTATCAAAGATCTGATACTAACCATACATTGTTTCAAAACGCTTTCAGATCAAGATCATACTCGTAACTTGTTATCATGAGAGTTTAGTGAACACCCAAGATTGTTTCAAAAAAAGATTATTTCACTATTTAAATTTTTCGGACTATCATCCGCATCTTTGTTGCCATATTTATCACAATGTTTCGGCCGTTGTTCGCTCCGGCCTTCTTCATGCGGTTGGAATATGAAACTGATCATTTTATTTCGCTCACCGTGGTAGACTCTTCTAGTTCCACGTGCCATGTTTAATAAATGACATCCTTCTTCTTTATGCTTCTTCATCATCTTTTTCTTTCCTGTTTCTTGTTTCTACTGTTCTTCATCTTCTTTCTTATTTTTCCTCCTCCTTCTCTTCCTTCTTTTTCTCATTATTATTTCTTCTTTTTTCTTTCTTCATTTCTTCTTTTTTCTTTCTTCATTTCTTCTTTTTTCTTTCTTCATTTCTTCTTTCTTCTCCATATTCGTTC
Organism: Acanthosepion lycidas; assembly: GCA_963932145.1. Lineage (NCBI taxonomy): Eukaryota > Metazoa > Mollusca > Cephalopoda > Sepiida > Sepiidae > Acanthosepion > Acanthosepion lycidas. The sequence goes on from OZ010605.1 coordinate 76,235,410, forward strand.
ATGTTCTTTTTACTTTCGTCTTTCTTTCCTCATCTCCCTCATTCTTTTCTTTTCTTTCATCTTCTTCGTCACCTTTCTTTTTTTTTGCATCTTCCTCTTCTTTTTATTTTTCCTCTTTCTTCTTCTTCTTTTTTTGCTTCTGCTTATAAGCTATTTTTTCCGTTCCACATTTTAAATCTGTTTTTTGTTTCATATCCCATTTTCATTAAGAGATCTTTGCTACTTGTTAAACATTCTTCCGTAACCGTATCCCCGTACATATTATTTATTTTGTAACAGTGCAACAAACAAACCAATTAAAAGGTTCGCGTTTAATTTTGAAGAAAAGTTTCTTATTTTCGATGCTGTAATTTCTTGAATTATTCAGCGATTATCATTCAACGACTTTGAGCTCGAAATGCCCATTTTGCATTTCGCACGTAATTCAAGGCACGTGTGTATGCAGACGATTCAGCCATTTAATTTCAAATTTCCGTTGCATGTGTTCCTGATTAAAAATAAGGTGTAAATAATATCGAATGTGTATTTTGTATTCAGATATAATAATGGCCCGAATTAGTAAAATTTTCAGTTTCAACAAAAGACTTTTAAAACATTTGCTGGCATTGGATTAAAGTCATATCTCAACTTTAGCAAAGGTTATCGCCATTTAGAAGATTTAAACATGTTTTTATAATATAAAGCGAAAAGTAATTAAAAGGTGACAGGTGTTTCTATGTAATTTCATGTAGAAGCCATGTTTCTATTTCTTTATTCCTTTTTCTTCTTTCCTGTTTCGTCTTCTTTTGTCTCCTTTCTCCTAACTTTTCTTTTTTTTTCTTTCGTGGTATTCTTCTTTCTTATCTTTCTTTTTTCTTCTTCTTTCTCATTTCTTCTTCTTTTTTCTTTCTCCATCTTTTTCTTTCATCTTTTTTCTTCATCTTTCTTTTTCTTTCTTCTTCTATTTCTTTCTTCGTCTTCACCTTCTTCATTTTCTTCTTCCTTCTTATTTCTTGTTTCTTCTTTGTCTTTTTCTTTCTTCAACTTTCTTCTTTTTTCTATTTTCAACTTCTTTTTTCTTTGTTCATCTTTGTCTTTCCTTTTCTTATTCACCTTTCTTATTCTTACACCTCTTTCTATTTCTTTTTTATTCTTTACTTTATTCATTTTCCACTTTTTTCTGCTTCTTCTTTTTCATGTTTTTCTTTCCTTAATTCCTTCATTCTGCTTCATATTCTCTTCCATTCTTTTTCGTTCTACCGCTTCTTCAGCTTCTTCTTTCTCTTCTTTTTCATCTTCTTTCTTCTTTCTTTTACTTCTTTCTTCATCTTTTCAGACTTCTTTTTTCCTTGTTCATCTTCTTTCAACTTTCTTCATCTTCTTCCTCTTGTTCTTTCTTATGCTTCTTCATCATCTTTTTCTTTTCTGTTTCTTATTTCTTCTGTTTCTTTATCTTCTTCCTTTTTCCTCCTTCTTTTTTTCTTCTTTTTCTCCTTATTATTTCTCGTTTTTTCTTTCTTCATTTCTTCTTTCTTCTTCATTCTCAATATTCTTTCTTCTTCTTCTTAGTTTTGTCATTCTTTACTAATCTCCTTCATTCTTCTTTCTTTCTTTTTCTTTCTTCCTCTACTTCATTTTCTTTTGCATCTTCCTCTTCTTCATTTTCCACTTTCTTCTTTTTTCTTCCTTCTTTTTCTTTCTTCGTCTTCTTTATTCTGCTTTTTCATCTTCTTCATCTTCGTTCTATATATATTTTTTTATCTTTTCATCTTCTTTCTTCTTCTTTATCTTCACGTTTCTTTATTCATCGTATTCTTTCTTTTTCTTCTGTATTCTTTTCCTCCTTCTTCATCTCTATCTATTTCTTCACCTTCTTCTTTCCTCATCTTCTTCATCTTCTTTTTCATTTCTTCTTCTGTTTGCCGGAACCCTCCAGCAGGTTGGAGCTCAACTCTCTCTAAAATCTCCTCTCCTTTCTTGATCTTAATATGTTTTTCTTTTTGTTATCTTTTCTAAACATTGTTATTCTATCTATTAATTCAAACTATCTCTGTGTATGATGTTATTTCTTATTTTCTACTGTCCTTCTTGTCTATACTATTTGCTGTGAGTATCAAATTTTCAAAGCCATCTTTCATCCTTATGTGTTCTAGAAATTTCAACTGTCTACATCCGATGTTAAATATAAGTGTCGATTTTGATTCATTTTCTCTTATTTTTCTTCGTTGCAGACATGTCAGACCATCCTATTATTGTCAACATCCTCCTATAGAACCACATTCTGCTGCTTGTTGTATCTTCTTCCTCTGTGAGAAAATTGTCCAGCATTTACTGCTATAGAGAAGAACTGATAATACCTGACAGTTCAATATTGTTTTTTTACTGCCTTAACCGGGTATTGAACTCACACACTTTGGTTCCTGTCACTAGTTCTAACTAACACCTTTATCCACTGTGTCATGTGTCCTTATGGCACAGTGGATGATGGCGTGTGAGTTCGTTACCCGGTTAAGGCAGTGGATAACTTGAAGAAATGAATTAACTGGAGTTAAGTGATAACTGACATCCATTAAACATGGCAGGTGGAACTAGAACAGTCTACTCCAGTGAGCTAAATGAAAGGTTCACTTCTACATTCCAACAAGCTGAAGAAGGCCGGAGCGTAAAACAGCCGAAACTTTGAAATAAATATGGCGACAAATTTGAGGATAATAGTCCGAATAATGTAAATAGTGTACATAGTACCTCACCTCAGGAATATAGACAGATCCACATTCATTGATCGGTCGGAATTTATAAAATCTTTCATTTAAAGTGTTTTTTTTTGTTTTGTTTTTTAGGAAAAATAGACTTCTCAAGTTCACTAACATTTATGGCTCATTCTGACACTGATCCGAGTCTACATGTTAACTATTTGTTTCATTCCTATGTGGAAAGTCATCCTTGGGATTCTGTCATAGTTTTCTCCACACATTACACGTGCTATGAATTTTAGATGTTCACACTTTTGGAATTCTTTAAGTGATGCTGGTTTTGAGATTTTGACAATTTGTTTTTGTTTACGATTCTGTAAAGCCAATTAATCTGAGAGAACATTTCTTCTTTAAGAGATAAGGTTCATTCAATTGAAGCCATTTGTAAACCTTCATTTCAATATGCTTGATAGTTTAGACATGTTTGAACGACTTGGACACCATGCACGCCATCCTTATAAATGTCTGGATCTAAGAAGATTATTTAGTATCATAACTCGTGAACTTAGTTTTATATTTTGGATTTGTAGCCTCTGCGTGGCTGGAGAAAACTACCCTGACTCTGTATTCAATTCCCATATCTTCTATACTAAATTAATGATATAACCACAAATAACAGTTTTGAAAAATAATTTATAATCATTTATACTATAAGAAAGAAAACTAAAACTAAAACTTTCCCAGCATACCACAGCTGAGATCAGGCATTATTTACAGATACGATCCTCTATGCCTGACAACTTGGCCTTTTTATTGAAAAAAAAAAACATAACCTTTTGAACTATCCTCCGTAGGGACTTTGCAATCTAGCGAGGGCATAGTTATGTCTTACCAGCCATGACTTATGGCATTTTAACTGAATTTCGATATCGCGTAGGTGTGGTATCAAACTCTATGTAAACATGTTGAAATAATACAAAGATAGCCTCCGATGTTGAATAAGGAATTTGGAAGTATCCACAAAGCGTAATATTCCCATATAACTCAATCAAGAGACGATACATCAACATTAATATCTCGAAGGTTACATTAATCGTGAAGGGCTGAGAAGAATTAACTTCAAATTCCCGATGTATGACAATGATATGAGGACACAATGAAAAGTGAACGTGAACTCAGATTTCACCACAAAAATAAAGAGACAGACAATCGCTAGAAAATAAAGACATATACGTCGAACATGACGTATATCGAAGAGGAATACCTTGCTCGAAGATACCTAGAATCTGTGTAATGGTTAACGAGACTAGTTTGGCTGCATATTCCTGCTAGATAATGAGTATAAACAGAATGAGAGTCCAATATAAAATCCAGGAATAAATAACAGAATAAGAGGTGGAAACACATGTAAAAACACATGTCTTTTTATTAAAATCTTCTCCTATCCACAGTGGGGGGGATATGGTACAACACCAGTTTAGAGTGGAGATCACAAGCGCGTGCACCTAGGCAGCCAGGGATGCGTTGATGTCGGTAATTCACCAACCCGTCCTTGTTGGTGCAATGGTGTAGGTGCTGCTACAGGATTGTAATTCATGGGAATAAACATCAGCTAGATTCATCACGTATAGAAGGCTGAAGGCTCTCATATTTCATCCGAATTTACATCATTTGTTAGCATTTATCGGAGGAATTGATACTGGAAATTTCAGATTCATACATCAATTCAAACAGATATTATATCACTCTGAAGATTATAAAGCTGTTGAAAATGTTGAAAACTTTGGAGTTCTTGTTTACGAAGACCTCTCATTGAAAACATCTTTCAGTGGTTGCCTTTAGAACTCTTCTTCCTTTATCACAAATTCGATCAAGTAATTACACTCAGATTTCATCCAAAATGGAAGGTCCTCAGATTTCCTCCAATTTTTCACCATTTGTTAATATCTATCAGAGTTGATCCTAGAAATTTCAGCTTGATACATAAATACAAAGAGATCTAAAAGCTACCCTGAAGATTATAAAGCTATTGAAAATGTTGAAAACATTGAATACTCTTCTGTTTTATAGTGACCTCTCACTGAAAGCACCTTTTATTGCTTGCCTTTGCAACGTTTCTTCTTTCATTACAACCAATATCACTCTTACAAATTCGATCCCACTCTCCTGTCACTTGCTGGAAAAATCCCAACTGAAATTTTAAATACTGCACATAAAAGGATTGAAATGAGGTATGATACTCAATACTTTAGTATCAACTCATCTGATGAATATTAACAAATGCTGAATGAAATCTGAAAACCTTGTTGAATCTGACTGGAATGACCTTATGTTGTTTTCTGACCGAAGACAGAAACACTTTTGAGATATAGAATGTGACCTGCCAGCCAGATGATTAGAAATGTAAGCCATGTTATAACAGAAGTATATTTCCAGGACATAATAAACGCCAGCATAAGACCAGTAATTTTACACTCCTACCATTACAGACAAAGAAATAAATAACGAGGATATCCCTCCAAATATACATGATGTACATTTGAATTACTTTACACAATTTTGATCATCTTACGACATCGTGTCCTCCTTCAGGTGCTAGTCGGTCTGGGCGACCTTCATGAAATTTCGTACTGAACAGTTTCTTTAATCAAAAAGAACAGGTTGTTCTCGTTCCGCAGTCAATGTCTAGGGGAATCACGTGTTATCCTTACTTAGTACTACTCAGATAGTGTACATATTGTATCAAATTTGCAGCATCCGACCAAATGATTCAGTTGATAATTATTGTGTCATTAAATTTCCGATCAGAATCTTTTATCCACTATGTGGTTGTCGGAAAATTCTACATCAAGAACTTGGAGACGTAATGGTTTTATTCTAGTGGGACATAGAATTTCATGAAATACGTTTTGTACTCATTTTGACTTCATTTTGTTCACTTGTCAGTAGCAATATTACAGTATATATATATATATATATATATATATATATATATATATATATATATATATATATATATATATATGTAAGCAAATATATGGATATAGATCCGACAGTATGAAGAAAAATATACGGAAAAAACAAACAAAAATCCTTATATGCAATTATGCTGTTTTATGAATATGTCCTGAAGATGGTTTATTAGACCGAAACATCCGACGTTGACATTATATAAACATTAAAACAGCATAATTGCATATAAGGATTTTTGTTTGTTTTTTCCGTATATTTTTCTTCATATATATATATATATATATATATATATAGCTTTAGCTTACATTCTTATTGCTCAAAGTAGTGACCACCTGTGTGACAAAAACATCGCAGAATTCCAGTAAGATATCTTTAATCCTTTATAAGATACAACGGTTCAGATCTTAATCTGGATAATGTAGGACAATTTTGCTGTTACACATTTGTTCAATTTTGCTGTTACACTGGGTATGTATATATGAGCATGCGTATATATATATATATATATATATATATATATATATATATATATATATATATATATATATATATATATTAAAGATTAACTGATTTAAAATATTTTTTTTGCTACTCAGTAATAACCAGGTTCTAATAACTGAAGTTAAAATCTTCAAATTTAATTATATAAATAAATTAAAATCATTAGTTCTGTTTCATCTCCAAGCGAATTTCAAAATAATTTGTATTTAAATTTACTGACTTTTAAAATCAGTTAATTTATAGTATTTAAGCTGTGTAAATTTGCATTGATCACTGTTTTGTGAAAATAAAAAAAATATCAGTAGGAACACCGGATTATATATCTAAACTTATCTTTCTTTTTATTTACATACACACACACATACATATATATATATATATATATATATATATATATATATATATATATATATATATATATATATATATATATATATATATTAACTTATATATATATATATATTACTAATATATATATATATGTAGTAATATATATATATATATATATATATATTACTATATATATATATATATATATATATATATTACTATATATATATATATATATATATTACTATATATATATATATATATATATATATATATACACATCGTTAATCTCTGAATTTTTTAAAATTGCTTGGTGCAGTCAATTTTTTTTCATCTTGTAATACTTTATTTGATTAATCAAATCTTGGAAGTATTAACCTTTATAAATATATTTCTTGTTGTGGTGTCCGCCCTCTAAAGAGTCTATAATAAACTCTTCCGCCTACTATAAGATTAGTAGGACAGAAGGAAGGGTTCGGAGAACAGTGAACAGTGAATAGATTGTTCAACTGCCTTAACTCTCGGCTTCGGCCGAGAGGAACTGGGACAAAGCTTTGCCGCAGAGGAGGTAGACATTGCCTGAACCCGTCTAGGCCGGTTCAAAGAGAATATTTTTGGCTGAGTTATACGGACTCGGAGAAACCCACGTTAACTCGGCCTTGTGCCACATAATTCCTTCTGTTAATTTTCCCTCTGAAAGTTCTCCACTGCCTTAACCGGGTATTGAACTCACACTTTTTGGGTTTTGTCACTGGATCTAACCAACGCTTTTATTTACTGTGCCATGTGTCCTCAATGAGATAACTGATAGCTGATATCCATCAAACATGGCACGTGGAACTAGAACAGTCTACCCCAGTGAGCGAAATAAAGGGTTCAGTTCGACATTCCAACCACCTGAAGAAGGCCGGAGCGTACAACGGCCGAAACGTTGTGATAAATATGGCGACAAAGATGAGGACAATAGTCCGATTAATGTAAATAATGTACATAATACCTCATATCAGAAATATAGACAGATATTGAAAGGCCGAAATGTTTGATAAATATGGCGACAAAGATGAGGACAATAGTCCGAATAATGTAAATAATGTGCCGGTAATACTTTTTCCAAAAATGTATTGCTACTGGATGTAGTTTATCGTCTTACCCTGGACGTGATCCCTTGAGAGTTATAAATGCAGACAGTTTCGCATTAGATTTACCATTATCAAATTCATGCTTAACATTTATATTTTTGTCTTTACAATCTATGTTATGGATTAATTATGCAGTGTCTATCTTCAAAACATTTTTTATTTAGCTATACATAAACAGGTTTATTACAACTAAGCGTTTCGTTAAGTGAGAAGTATTTTAGTGAAACTTTTGATCTTTTTTTTCAAATTTATATTCAACTCCCTTTGGAAACCATTGTGCTTCTTTCGTTATTCGATAGTGTTTGCATCTGTCATTCTATCTTCCTCGGAGTTGATCAATTCGATATAATAACTTAGGCATTAACGCATTTTAAGCACGTAACTCACCTCCGGAGTTAAAATGCTATCTTTCTTGTTACTTTTAAGGAAATAAATTATATTTTATTTTACAACGAGCTTAAAGGTCACATTCCGTTCAGGCTTTTAGGCATGCTCCTGCGGAGGGCTATTTAGGCCACCTACCCAAATCTACAGGGACTTCAGGTTCAGCTTAGAAAAGAATACAATTTTTTTTGGAAATAACTTTTAATTCATCAATTGACATCATGGAATTTCAAAACCTCATTATTAACTCTGATTCGGTCTATAAATCCAATTCCCCCCCCCAAAAAAAAAACGATTTGGGCTGATAGTAGAATTTAGGTTGAAACACTGATTACGGTCGAAATCAATTCAGCGCGAAAATTGAGTTCTTCAAATCAAAAAATTCCGTATAACTTCAATTGTGGTGAGTTCCTCAAATCGAAATCTCTGATAACGTCACGTCAAGAAACCTCTCACTTTCACTCGGAATCATTGCATTTCCCTGAAATAACATTGATTTGCTAAATTCACAAAGGTTTGGAGATATTTTAAACTGAACTTAAACAAAAAAAAATAATTAAAATCAAATTTTGTATTACTTAAGCTCAATATGAATTAATATTTTTAAAATCATTAATTTATTCAGTTATTTTAAAATTTGAATATTTATCTGCTCCCTCATCATCCGGACACAAAATTGCTGCATCTTCAAGAACGAGATGTACCGCAGATTTTCAATAAACATGATTCCAAAAATGTATAACATGTCCATGACTGTAAATGTGGACCGAGTTAAAAGAATTTGAGACACAATGACAGACTGACAGAATTTGTCGGTTATTGAGATGACGTTCATTATGTACAAGCCCCAAGCGCCACTTGAGGTAGAATGTTACATAATAAATAAAACAGATTCCGTGTATATGTGTGGCAGAAACCCCGTAACCATAGAATTGAACATGTTCAAAATGTAGTGGTCGGGGAGATATCTTTCTGGGTGTTGGTCCCACGAATCAGCGGTTTGTGGAATGAAGCTACACGAGTTGAAATTGTGCCTCAACAATGGAATATGGATGAAATGATGTTCACAACTATGTCCGTGGCATGGCGCATTTTGGCCCAGAAAATCACAACCAGTGGAAGTTTGGGATATAGTACATCCGAACATCGATAGAGCTGTGGCAGTCTTCCAATGTGGGACACGGGACTGGAAAGTGAAGTCTAGGTGAATCCTAACAGCAGTACAACATTTTCGACGCGTTTTTGTAAAGGTAGATGATAGAAAGAAATGGAACTTACTGGCGTGCTACAGAAAACGCCAATGTTTCCAGTACCTTTAGGAACGGATCGTATCTATGATTTTTTGAGGTTTGGGTTAAGCTTAATAGGCGCTCCATGCAAGTTTTCACCCTGTGATAAAACCAGATCATCGCGATGTTTGATAATTCAGGGCCCGCTCATTGATGATGGAACTTCTCTCGCTTGGTTTTCGAAGCATTTCCGCTAAATGAGAGAAATAATACTATGACTGTTTCTCGTATCCGACATAGTAAGTTAGTCTTCCAATTACTGGGGGTTGACACCAACAGAAGTTAATCTTCATAACCCACAAAACTCTTTTATCTGTATAAATAGACTCCATTTATAAAATATAACTGTAGTCTGAAGAGATTATTTGTATATATATATATATATATATATATATATATATATATATATATATATATATATATATATATATATAACATGAATTATAACTGTTTTACCCTAGAAAAGGTTACTGAATGAGTCATAGTCAAAACTTAGTTTGGAAATGAAATGGTAATCTTTATGAGATCTGCAAAATAAATACCCGCCAGCGGTTGGAAGTAGGTAAACCACTGATATCGGTGGACGAACTTAGACATCATATTACACCCACTCACAATAGTGTCCAACATATTTATGAGGACTGGAACATACCCGTTAGTGTTCATAGGTATATAACAATAACCGAATGGATTTTTAAAGATCCGTTTATCCTGATGTTTATTATATTTGCCTGTTTATTACATTGAGCTCTCTTTGGATTCATATCCTCCTTGGAATTATCCGAAACAATTATCAATGGATATATATATATATATATATATATATATATATATATATATATATATATATATATATATATTGACTACAGTTATTTTTTTTTTAAATTGGCCCCAAAAGTGGTTCTGCACTTTAAATAAGAGAATATTATTATACATGATTAAACAAGTGAGCCATGATTTTTATTAAAAATATTACTCTGACAAAAAGAAAAAAAAAGCATTTTATGATTAAACTTTTCTCTCGCCAAAATATCCTCCTTTAGTACTGATTACCATTACGTATCCAGGTTGGTAGTCTCCGATGATTTAGTTCCGTTGTCGTCGTCGATGACTTGTTAATTTTTTTGTTTCTTTGTTCTTTTTCGGCAGCGTTTAGTTTAGTTGTTGCGGGCGGCGCGGTTTCTTAAAACCTTCGGCGCTGAGTACGTCACTCAGGTCTACGTTAACCGCTATGTCTCCACACGGCTCGTTTTGGTATAGTAATTGGTGTATAATTTCAATTTAGGCCTTCTTTGTAAAGCGGTCAAATTTAGGTTGGAAATGGTAATACACACACAAAAACTTGTCAGACTCCATATGAAAAATTCTAGTAGACATAACAAGCATAATAACCTCAAATAACTTTTCAGGCTTTCAAGCTTGATAATTTTATAGTTTGTAAGCCCTCGTGATTTGTTAAGGTCATTTTCACTTTCATTTTCAGACGATATGTTGACAGGGTATGTTTTTTTTCTTTATCGCTTGTTGTATTTTCCATCGCTCTCTTTCTTTTGCTATATATTTTAAACCTTTCTCTGTCCCTTTCTCTCTCTGCATATATATATATATATATATATATATATATATATATATATATATATATATATATATATATATACACAATTAAACTTAAAGAGCCAGATAAACCTACCAAGGTTTCACCTACGCGGATTGTCAGGGAATAATGGCCAGTATTTCCTGACGATCCTTGTAGGTGAAACTTTAGTAGGTTTATCTGGCTCTTTAGGTTTAATAAGATCTGCTCTAAGCGTATTGAGCACTGTACTTAGTTATTTTACTTACTAGTATCGTTTTTTTTTCTTTGGACTCTGAACTTGGATATTAGACAATTGTCTTCGGCTGACGTATATGTTCTCTGTTCTTTCTTTTTTTGTACCTTTTTTTTTCTTTGTGTATTGGTCTGTTTATTTACATATCAAACTATCCAAGGCTTTCCGGACGAGTATAATTTCTTACATTGATAAGATTATTACTATTATATATATATATATATATATATATATATATATATATATATATATATATATATATATATGTATATATATATAATTACTTTAAGTGTTAATTTTAGTGAATAATCATATTTAGCAGGACGCAACGTTTATTTCTTATTTAATTATTATTTGGTTACGAAACTGAGAAAATCAGAAACTTCGAGAATCTATGACGAGAATTTCACTTAAAAACAATATTCAGACTTGCATGATCGTTAATAGAACTTTGTGGCCGAGTCGACCAAAGCACACCGGATCTAACGACAGTTCCGTTCGCTTATGTTAGCCCATATACAAAAAATAAATAAATCTAAATTCTTAATAAATAAACGGAGCGTCTAATGAAATATGAATATCCACTAAATATTGCCTTTTTAAATTATAAAAATATGTCGGATTAGTAAAAAAACAAAAGTCAATTATTTGTTTATGGGCCATAGTTTTGGAACCTTCTATAGAATTTTAGAAGAATAGCTTAATAACAAAATAAATCTATTTCAGTTTGAAAATTATATATTTTATTTCCAGCATACTTACGTTTTTCAATTTTTTACAATTAAGTGAGTACAGAAATATTCCATCGTTTTTATTGTTCCAAGCGCTTTCGGCCACTTCTATAGCCATTTTCCATGGGAATTTTGTCACTTGTTGCGCGCGGCTGGTTTCGCAAGTGCGTCTTTTTTTAAAAAAATTAACACTCCATTTTTCCTGTTAAATAATGTGAGATTGATAGTAGGATAGAAATGTTTCATATTCAGGGGCTCTCTAATTGCGAGATGTTTCTGATAATGGGATTTATATACAATTCTAATATTTTCGACCAGAAATTTTCTGAAGTGTTCTTGTAAATTATAGGTTGAAAGACGTTTTTTTTATTACACATTGGTACGATAAGGATGACCTGAAGAGTTTACTCATGGAGGTGATAGAATGTCCGATATTGTATTGGTAATTGAACTGTGACAAAAAAGAAAATATTGGTATGGGCATTAAAATTGGTAAACTATAGTGGCTATTACTAGTATAGATTTTATTAGGTGTTTTTGAATAGATACAAAAAGGTGTGCGGTATTATATATATATATATATATATATATATATATATTGCTTATACTTTTTTTTTATAGATACAAATATTTGAGTAAATATTCTGTTTATAATAAATTATATTAACATTTACCAGCCTGAATGACCGAGAAATCTCATAGACAATATGAGTTCCCCGGCAGAAATGGAATCTGTAAATTACACGGAACCGTCTTATAGCCTAGACGTTCTATTCCATTTATCTACAGAGTTAGCACCCGGTTAGCAATTTTAAATTACTGTTTTTAACCTACAAATTTCTCATGACTTGTCTCGAACGCTTATATCTGCTTGAAGCTTATCTTAACATAAATAAATGACATTATATATTACGAACTGGACTGAGACCGACTCAGTATATATATATATATATATATATATATATATATATATATATATATATATATATATATATATATATATATATTTACAAATTCATGAATTATTCATACATAAAACAAATACAAAGGTTAATGATTAAATGTCGAGAAATCCATCTTCGCGAACAATTCAATAATATACAAAAACCCCGAATCTCTTTATGAATGAAAAGATCCTGTTTTATAAATTTCCATTCGGGATTTCATTGCTACGTACTTTCCTTGAAAGTAAATGTACAAAAGTCATTTATTTACAAGGAAAGTACGTAGCAATGAAAATATAGTCTTTGGGGTGTTTATGCCTTTAACAGTACTGACTTGAAATGGAGATGTGTTAACCATCCAAAGACTTGCAATAGATTTTGTCCTATCGTAGCAAACATGGAGCTACGGTTCAAGTTCATATCAACACTTGAAAACTAAAATGGAGCCAAATACTATTGATTTGCAATTTGTGTTTTGATGTTTTGGCTTCAATTTTTTTTTTTTTGTTTCATTGTATGTATCAGTTTTAATAAATTTTCTCTAAAAGTTTTTGGCAGAGGTACTTACACCAAACAACAGCAATTGCTATAAACAATAGCCTAAAAACTCAAGTCATGTTCTTAAATGGTCCCATGCGACTTATACTTACATATCCGCCGCTTTCTAAAATTGAATCAAACCTGTAGGTCTACGTGAGGACCATGCGTCTTCGAATCTTTTGGGGTGGGGCTACAGAATCACAAAACAAGAAGACACGGATAGAGAAACTAAAATGGATAATCAGTTAACTCGGAAAGAAAATTTGGAGAATAAATACAGGAAAACCGTCGATCAGATTTAATTAAACGTAAAACGAAAAAAATGGACACTAATCTAATTATAATAAACTATTTGGAGGCGCATTGCGATATCGAGAGATTATGAAACATGAAAGAAACTAAAAGAAGTACTGAAGTGTTATGTAATATCAGTCCTGCTCTATAGAAGTAAATCCTGACCAATCTCCTTGAATCGAGAGAAATATGGTTCTACAGAAGAAAGCTGCTGTGTGGGCAGCGGCGTAAATTTATAGAACGGAAACGAAAATGACATAACATCAAAAATAGACAGTTGAATTTTACATAACACATAAGGAAGAAAAAATGCTTAGAAATGGGACACTCATAGGACATATTGACGGTGATAATCACTGAGAAAGACAGCGTATAATATATTTAAGCAACTTGCGTAAATGTTCGGCACAACAGAGATTAGATGAGATAGCATAAGGCATATTTTACTAAGACCTGCAGAAAATATATGATCGCCCAGGCTCTTAAAGACACAGCACAAGAATGAAGAAGTAACTGATACGCGCAAAAAATGCACTTTTTTTCACTTAATACGTATAATTTGACTACTGAGGCAAAAGATGTGTTAATTTTAACGCCTCATAAAATAAACAATCAGCTGAAATACTCCTCTGCCTTCCATGGACATGGCTGATACTAACCTCCAGGAAAGGGACTCGTTGCACCTTCTCGGGCAACATTCTCAACTAACAACCAAGGCCATATTTATTACAACGTTTCGGTCGTTGTACGCTCCGGCCTTCTTCAGGTGGTTGGAATGTCTAACTGAACCCTTTATTTCGCTCACTGGGTTAGACTGTTCTAGTTCTTAGTTGGTACAACAGCCTAAATGTTGTAATAAATATGGCGACAAAGATGAGGATAAGAGTCCGAATAATGTAAATAATGTACATATCTCATCTCAGAATTATAGACAGATGAATAATTCCGTTAGTAAAAATAAGAAAATATAATGAGTTGATTTGAAGAAGAAAATATTTCGCTATTTTACATTTTATTTTATATAATATTACCGTTTTTATTTTATGCAAAATATTTTTCTTTTTTTCAGGAAAATATGGACATTTTCTCACAAAGTTGAACTTTCTAAATTTAAGCAGAACTATTTTAAAATTGATTGATGTTAAACTCCCAGGATTATAAGCAAATCTATTTAAGATGTCTTTCAATAAAGTTACAGTTCGGTTAAGTTCAGAATAGTCTCCCCTTATGAAACTCATTAAACTAATTTAATATACCTTTCATAAATATGAATAAACATACACACCAAATGTCAGAGTACCGCTGATATTCTTCAAGATATTTCAGTGCAAGTTGGTGCCAACTACAATTGCCCTTACATAGTACTTATATCACAACTCTACACTTCCTGCACAATATGATCGTGGCCTGATATTTTTTCTTAAATTATATTTGTATAAAATAAAAACCTTTATTTACTTCCTATATTTTTATAGCAATACTTTATATTTGTTTTATGTTTTGTTATATAACTCTACCTACAACAGTTAACTGTTGAACCCACACCATATAGTAATTTTTGTGTGTTGCACAAGGCAACAAGGCCGAAAATATGGGTCATCTAGTGTAAATCGAAGTCACTACTCAATCGTAATTGTCTTAGCGAGACAAGCTTGCTAAGCATTACGCCACGTCGAGTTGCCCAATTTATTACATATGTATGTGGTAACACCAAATAATATTATCATACAAAGAAAATAACCCTCATTATATAACGTAGGCTAAATCATTAAGTGTCTTTAAACAACTATACATAAAAACGCATAAAAATGGATGCATATTTACTGCAGTCTCGCTCAGTTTAACTGTTTCTTATGACGTTGCTCTGGAAAATAACAGCTCTCTATAAAATAATATGAAGTAAACAATTGACTGTATATGGTTGTTGAAAATGACTGAGACCGTAGAATATTTGGGGATAAATATAGCATGACAAACATGAAATACAATCAGTTTATCTAAAATGTCATTCCTGATGAATAGTAAAAAAAAAAATATATATTTTGCTGAATATTTGCTGGCATAGCAACAAATTCTTTTATTCTCTCACTTCCGGAGATATTCTGTACCAGGAGATTGCATTACTATTTTTCCCCGTACGTGGACTGGAATTATGTTCTGTTTGATGAGCATTTGATGCGGACAATATGTATTTTATAATTCTGTTATTTTCACAATTTTTTTTTTTTTTTGCAAATATTTGCAACATGTCAACTTTGCAGAATTTGAATGAACATTGATACACATCAATAAAACTTTTAGCTTAAAAAAAGTTGATAAATCATAAAACTTATTTTAAAAAACACACAATAATCCCCTGCATTTACTTAAAAATAGCATCTATTTTTAAATGAACAATAATTTTAATGCCTACAGATATTGCTGTCATATGTCATTCTGGTTGATAATTTCGCCGATAGATCAAAACTCTAGCCCAAACATCAGGTTTATCTAATATAGCCCTATATTCACCATGACAAATTACTGGTCTCAAATCAGTTTTCATATATGTTTTACACAACTCTTACTCATTAGGACATTGTCAGGTAATATTTCGGAAGTCTATTCACCATTATTTATATACGAACTATTGCCGCCATGTTTGTTGCCATCGTCTTTGTTGTTATCAAAACGTTTCAGCCATTTTACACTCAGGTCCATGTCAGTCAGGGTAACCTAAGAATCAACATACACCTACTGCAGTTCCCATTCCATAACTGCGGGAACGTTGTGATAGTAGTATCAAAAATTTGAACCAGTGTCCGCATGCAAATAATGCTCATCCGAGGACTTTGAGGAAACATGGCTCTCCCCGTAAAGGTATTTGTATTTTTTTTATACGGTATTAGGTTGCATATCGTTTAATTAAAGTTTTTCCTCATCCTTGATAATAATATTTGTCCGTTTATGTCTCCTGTCTCTTCAGAACGGAAGTGATCATCGTTCGCCACACCCTTTTATCTAGCGGACTTTTAGCAGTGAGTGTCGCTACCTTACCTGTAACACGCCCTATATTTCCATGTTTTTACATAAACTCGTTTGTTAAATCATCACCACATTATTCTCTCACTCTTGCCTCCCATACATCCTTTGAGTGTCAAATTCGCTAAATCCTGTTTCCTCAATATATTACCTCGAAATTTCAAGCCTCTCTTTCTGATTTAGTATGAGTGGCTTTTTGGTATTCATTTTTCTTACCACTTCCTCATTCGTCACATTTTAACTCCATGATATTATGCCGTCCTCTGTATGAAAATAAACTGCATCTGCGTCGTGGGCAAGACGATAAACTACGTCAAAGATCAAGTCCTTTGATCAGGATGTTTTGAGGAACGCTGATCCTCCTCTTAAATGCTTGTGTTCCCATGTCCACCCTGAGCTTGGGTGGTAGCACCTATTAGGGTCCCAACTATGGGCAAATAGACAACTCCAAAACTGGGGTCAAAAACTATGAATATGCAAAAATAGGGTTTAATACCAGCATTAATTTTTTAGGAAAAATTATTACCAGCAATACATTTTTGTAAATAATTATTACCAGTAATATATTTTTGAAGAAGCAAAATATTACCAGCAAGAAAATTTTTTCGGTATTAAATAATCCATTGTGGTTGATATGCCATAAATCAAACCAAACCATCCATGATATTATCAGATTCCTACTGTAGAAAGATATTTATTTTGTGTCAATTCTCATATGGGATTAGATAGTCCAGTATTCATCGCCACACAGTATAATGGATATTAGGTGACATTCAAGCTTTTTTCTTTCTGAAGAAGAAATTTTCCTGTATCATAACCCTTTTGTACAGATTTTACACACTCTTAATACGATCTTAATATAAAAAAAATCTCTTTAAAAGTATTGTTAACTATGTTGCTATTTTTTAAAAAAATTTTCTGGTATATTGTAATTTTATCTGAGATTTAAAACTTAAATATTTTTTCTTGAATAGCTCAGAACGGGACCACAGTCAATTAGCTCAAGACAAAATAAACTTACCAATTTTTAAAACGTGATATCCGTTATCGATAATCCATGGTCGATAGCAAACTCAAGTAAACATTATGAACTACCACTGGTAATAATACTGCTGAAAATTTTCTCTCTTGGGAGGAAGTAAAAATGCAAGCTGATATTAAAGTATTGTTAAATCATATGTGTTGTTCGCAAACAACACTGAATATTCATGAAGAACACTTTGGGGACGAAACGGTTTTCATTTTTTTGTGGCGTGTTAAGCCAAGAAATAAAAAGAAAAATGCTAAAATTGTTTCAGTAAAGATGTGTTATTGCAGGTTTTTCCCCTGAAAAACGAACTTTGCAAAGAAGTAATAAAACAAAGCAAAGCAAAACTATTTCTCATTTAATATTATTTTAAAACTTTTCTATGAGTTTATGAAGCAAAATGAATATTTTGAATAGACGGAAAGGACCTGTATATCTGAAAGTCATGTTTATTTAGCAGAAATATTATTATTTACCTAAATACTCTGTAAATGTATATAGATATATGTCTATACATACACTAACTCACACAGTCGTATATACAAAGTCTGATAAAAAATTACCGGGACTAGTGTTATAAAAGGAAAACTAATAAACATATCAATTTGGTATTTAATCTCCTTCGAAGAAGTCCCCTTCCAAAGCCGCACACTTTATCCAGCACTTTATTCCACTGATGGAAATCCTTTTTAGGGAGAGCGAGCAGATGCCTCATCGCATTGTCTTGGATTTTCACAATTCTTAAAGTTTTATTCCTATCAGTTGGAATTTGATTTTTGAGGAGACAAAAAGCAAGGGGCGAGATTTGGGTAATACCGTGGTTGTTCGACCTGTAGAAGGTTGTGCTTGGCCAAAATCAGCTGTACGAAACATGATCCTTATTGGAAACTCTGTGAGGCGCTGTGACGATAACTCTATACACTTTGCCTCTAAGCACTGCTATAAAAGTGGAGTGAGAAGGGACCATATAAATTAGTGTGCATGCGCGACAAACCTCAATGTCAATAAATATCAAGAGGCTTCACTCTGCGTAGATTAGCTCAGTAACCATAGAACCAATTCTTTTTTTATCAGTCTGTATATATATATATATATATATATATATATATATATATATATATATATATATATAGTAAAAAGACGAGAGAAACCGCAAACTTTTTGGGTTGTAATGTGGATATATTATGCTTTATATTCCATAATTATTTAAACCAAAAACTTTGGCGTTTTCTCTCTTTTTTTAATATAGAGACTTCTCTCTCGTTAAAGCTACTATAATCACTTACCTTTACATACACACACACACACACACACATATATATATATATATATATATGTGTGTGTGTGTGAGTGTGTGTGTATACGTTCCTCTGTGTGTGCATAATTACCGTTTCCAAGCACGCAAGTCTCTGCTAGGATAACGAACTTATCTTTGTTGCAGAGGCCTGCGCAGAACTTATGTTTTTGCACAACAACCACAGAATCTAAGTATGACTTTCCTGCCAATATGCTGAACAGACATTAGTTACAGTTTTGGGGAAGGAGCACATAACCTGGCGTGATCAAGGGTTTGAATAAAAAAAGGTCAGTGCGCTCGAACCTACGGTCAGAATGACTGGTGAATTCGTGCTAAAACTACCACAGAGAGCCTCCGAATGGCCCACGCACAAGGTTTGAGTTAACACATGTTCACGCTTACAGATACTTCGCAACGGTGTAATAAAAAAAACCGCTTGACCCCTCTCCCCTTGATAATCCACTAACCTTACAGATAAACCTCCTCAACAAATCGAATATGGGGATACCCGATATCGTAGTAGAAATCATCCTTCTAATAGCTTGGGAGGGATATAAGTAGAATATATTGATATATATATATATTAATGTATTTAAAGATTTGTTTAGTGGTACAAACTTTTCACTGCCATAAATAGACAAAAAATAATTTTATAATTACCACTCATGAGGATAATAAAAAGTAAAAATGAAAAACGAGCTAATTAACCGGTTTCGAACCCCGCACAACAGAGTTAAATCGTGGTGAATAAAGTACATT
The DNA here is from genome assembly GCA_963932145.1 of Acanthosepion lycidas. Taxonomy (NCBI): domain Eukaryota; kingdom Metazoa; phylum Mollusca; class Cephalopoda; order Sepiida; family Sepiidae; genus Acanthosepion; species Acanthosepion lycidas. The sequence continues at coordinate 76,255,140 of OZ010605.1, forward strand.
ATTTGTAAAAAAGAAAAATGGACAAAGTGTATTGTGGGTAGAAAAAAATTAGATGGTAATAAGTTGGAGGCCTAATTCAAAATCCTTCTATTTTCATAGAGGCTTTAATGCCTCCAATACTTTTAGGTGATAATTAGTGTGTGACCTGCTAATGATGGTAAATGAATCTGTACTAAAACTAACAGCACGAATATGGCTATTTATTAGGTGTTCTGCGATGGAGGACCCGTATGTATTAGTCAAAATGTCTGAGGAAGTGTACTTGAGGTTTCGGATTTTCGCTGGAACATGTTGCTTTCTTCTAGCATCAAGCCTTTGCGTCGTTCTCCCTATGTAGTGCGAACCGCAACTACATTTAAAAGAATAAATTAACGAACTATTATGATCTGGAGGGAGAACATTCTTACGCATAGATGGAAGGACAGGCTTGGCAGAGAAAACAACACGAGTGTTAGCGGCAAAGTAATAATGTCGAACTGTGGTAGAAACCTGCTTAAAAAATCTATCACTGATACTAACTAGTCAAATAAGGCGTAAGTACACAGGACATCTTTTTACTATAGCAGGTTTAACTTTGTAAAATCCAGCAATGTTATTCCTAATAATTGCTTAAACAATGCCTAATAGACATTATTGCAAAGAGTAGAAGTAATTGACATCAGACTGTATGATTGAACAACTGATACCATGTCACCAATAAATGCATATATTCCCAAGAGGTGCCTTATGTTACGTGGGAGTTACATCGCTGAATCAAGGGTGGAAATAAATCTCAATAAAATTTGTCTGTTGTGTCAGACTTATTTTTGCTCTTCTACATGCAGTGTTCCTTCAGATTGTGGGAGATCATGTCTCTCCAAAACTTCCTCTACTTACTAACGTCTTTTCACTATTCTCCAATTCCCCTTTTTACCATGCATCTACAAAACTCGTTAGTTAGCAAACTCTTTTCCTCTGTCCTTATTGCCCATGTCCTGTGAGTATCATAACCTCCAAGCTCTTTTTTCTTGTGTGCTTTAGAAATTTCAACTGTCTCTTTGTAATTATTATTATAAGCTTAGTTTTTTTTTTTTTAAACTTCCTCGTTATTCACATGTTCAGTCCATGATATCCTCAGGAATCTTTACTTGGTCCTCTAAAAACATGACCAACAGTATCGTTTCAGTTTGGATAATGTATAATGTTGTCTCTAATTTCCCGCCGAAATCTCCACTCAGCACTCAGTATTTTAATAGTGCCATCTAGTATTCTCCTTATATGCGCGATGCTCCTTCATGACATGGGTGATCATGGCTCTCCACATTTATCTGTTCTTTGTAGGGTTTAGTATATTTTGCCTTTTCCTATCTCTCTTAAGCCCTGTCCTGCCAAACATTTCGACAATCATGTTAGTTAATTATCTAGTTTCCTCTGTCCATTTTAATTTAGATATTTCCTGTCAGTGTCGAAATTCTAGAACTTCTTAGATCGATATGTACCCTAACACATTCAACTATCCCTTTCTAATAAGTTTAAGTATCCTTTTTCTTTCTATTTTCTGTAAACCGTCATCGTTACTCATATATTCCGTCCCATGGAATTCTTAGCATCCTTCTGCCGAACCACATTTCTCTTGTCAGCATTCGTTGTTTTATACAAAGTGCTGTGTGACATAACATTAAGTGCTCTTTTCTTTGTATCCCTTTTTCTTCATACTTCGTTTTGGAAGGTATCATACTCTAGGAAAATGCGTCTTAGAATTTCGGTGTCGTATTTTTTGTTCTATGTTAAAACGTTTCCCAAATAATCAAAATTGTGTACTTGCTTGATCTTTGCATTTTCCATTTTTAATACTCATGCTGAACTGTTCTTTTCGCTGACAAACATAGATTCTGTTTTTATATAATTGTTGTTTAGTCCTTTCTTCCATCTTTTATTTATTATATTCTGTGTGGGTTTCTGTTTCTATACCGCTTACATCATTAATTTGGTTCAGAACGTGGCAGCGAATAACAAATCCTGGGAGCAATTCTAAACCTCTTAGGACCACCTCATAGAAAAAGTTGAATAAGTACGGTGAGAATAAACATCTTTGTCTTGCATACCTTTCTATATACATAAATACATACCCACATACATACATACATATATATATATATATATATATATATATATATATATATATATATATATATATATATATATATATATATATATATGTATATGTATACTGAATTCATTGGCGAAAAATAATGCTTCAGTGAAAAAAAATATTTCATTTCTCAGCTGATAATCATTGAAAATAAAGGAAGTGATTTACGATCAGTTTAATTTTTCATTAAGCATTTCCACATTGTGACCGAATTCCTCAAAAAGCCTGATTGTATCGTACAGGACGATATTGGTACTTTGATGCTATGGTGAACTCTCAATAATCATCAGAGCATGTAATATTTACCAAATTTTATGTATACGTTTTTTTTTTATTATTAAAGTAATCCTGTTTTAATTTGAAAGAAAGTATTCATGAAATGGCAGGTGCAAAAAATAAGGTAAAAGAGACAAATTAGCATGTTTATAGATAAATCAGATCTCTCTCTCTCTCTCTCTCTCTCTCTCTCTTTATATATATATATATATATATATATATACATTTGTATTATGTATATAATATAAATGTATATATATATATATATATATATATATATATATGTAACAAATAAGAGAAAGAATAGATGAAGTAAAAATGCACAGTTCTTAGCATTTTTAAAAACTCTCAATACAAAGTAGAGCAAAATATAATAATTTATAGTCTTTTGTAATCTATATTAATAATAATATTAATAAAATTATTATAATATATATATATAGTCATCCACACACACACACATATATATATATATATATATATATATATATATATATATGGTCATTCATATATATATATATATATATATATATATATATATATATGGTCATTCATATATATATATATATATATATATATATATATATACATATATGGTCATCCATATATATATATATATATATATATATATATATATATATATATATATATATATATATATATCAGTTAAAAGGTGTAATAATAATTTAAAAATTCATGAATCATTCATACGAATATATGAATGATATGATCCCTGTTTGGGCGATTTTAATTTCAGTTATTTTAATTTCAATTAAAAGGTGCAATTATAATTTTAATTGAAATTAAAATAACTGATCCAACGTGCAACTTTCGGATCATAAGTCTGACATTACTGTAATTATTGAACAATATAGTTCATGCCATATTGACGCAAAATCTACCAGTAAAAAAGAATTTTGTTATTGCTATATTTGTACAAAAACGTACAACCTTAAAATTTAAATTAAAATTCAGCGTTGCGACCGTACGTTCCAAAACAATAACACATTTCTCATAACATTTTTCTGATTACATCTCTATTTTCGTTGTCCTCTTATTACCGAGAAGTAAAAACAAGAAAAAATCTACTTCCCTACCTGATGATGTCTGTAGGAACAGACGAAACCTTGTAAAAAATCAAAAAAAGACTTAATTCAACTGGAATTTATAAACAGGGATCATATCATTCATATACAGGTTCGGAGTTGGTGTATCTTATTTATATTGTTTGCGATGATGTATTCTCACCATTTAAATCATTAACCTCTATATTTGTTTTTTGTATGTATGATTCGTGAATATATATATATATATATATAGTTATCCATATATATATATATATATATATATATATATATATATATATATACTGTGTATCACAATAGTGTGTACACCCCTCACATTTCTTCAAATATTTAAGTATTTTAAGTATATCTCTTTATAGGACAACACTAACAAAATGACACTTTGACACAATGAAAAGTAGCCTTTCTGCAGCATATATAACAGAGTTAATTTATTTTTCCCTCAAAATAACTCAAAATATAGCAATTAAAAGCTAAATCCATGGCAACAAAAGTGAGGACACCCCTTAGGAAAAGTTGTCAATATTAACATACAACATGTCAACTGTCAATATTTTGTGTGGCCACCATCATTATCCAAAACTGTCTTTACTCTCCTGGGTATGCAGTTTACCAGACCTTCCAGTAATCTATGGGATTTGTTGACATGTCTTCAGCAAACTGTTTCCGGGCTTTCTTGTGTATTGCCTTCAGAATAGGCTTCCTCCAGGGGTGACAGCCATGCACACCAATTTGATGTAGTGTGCAGCGTATGGTCTGAACACTAACAGACTGAATCCCATTCTCTTTAATCTCTGCAGCAATGCTAACAGCACTCCTACGCCGATCTTTCAAAGAGCATTTGGATGTGACGCTCAGCACGTACGCTCAGCTTCTTTGGACGTCCTACTACCTGAGTGGACCCTGCTCTTTTAAAATGCTGGATGATCTTAGCCACTGTGGTGCAGCTCAGTTTCAGGGTGTTGGCAATCTTCTTGTAGCCTTGGCCATCTTTATGTAGTGCAACAATACGTTTTTTAAGATCCACAGAGAGTTATTTGCCATGTGGTGTCATGTTGGAACTTTCAGTGACCGGTAAGAGAGAGTGTTAGAGCTGCACTACAAATTTGAATACACCTGCTCCCCATGAACACATGGGCATAGTTACACAAATGAGCCACATCACATTTTAAAGGGAAAATGAAAAGCAGTACTCAATTTAGACATTTAGGGGTGTAGTTTCTTAGGGGTGTACTCACTTTTTAGGGGTGTAGTTTCTTAAGGGTGTACTCACTTTTGTTGCCAGGGATTTAGCTTTTAATGGCTATATTTTGAGTTATTTTGAGGGTAAAATAAATTAAATCTGTTATATATGCTGCAGACAGACTACTTTTCATTGTGTCAAAAGGTATTTTTTCAGTACTGTCCTATGAAGAGATATACTTAAATATTTGAAGAAATGTGAGGGGTGTAGACACTTTTGTGATACACTGTATATATATATATATATATATATATATATATATATATATATATATATATATATATATATCATCAACAACCACACGCACACACACACACACAGACTATATCTGTAAAATGAAAACTTATCTTAGCTGAAGCCCTTCGTACTCTGAGGAACTTTAATCAAATGCCGAGCTTTAATTTTGTAACAAGGAATAGAGATATTGACAAAATCTGGACCGGAGATTTATATTTTCATAAGATTCGATAGAGTGACTTTCGAGTATTTTCCTTGTATTAAGTTGCTTTGGCATTTAATAAGTGTTCATTCTGTAGATCAAAGATAGGGTTAACTTTATTTCTATATATATCTACTGCATTTAATAAATTAGTGTTTTTAATATTCATTTTGTGTTCATAGATACGTTTTTTCTGAATTTCTGCAATTTTCTCCAATGTATTTTGAGTAAAAGTTCTGTAAATTTAAAATGATATATACCCGATTCAAAATTGTTATCATTATGGCTATTCTTGTTTCGGTTCATATCCATAAATGTTTGGATATGGTTGTGATCAATTTGATGTTCCTGAAAGTTTTACTAGATTCCCAAACTAACGATACGCCAATCAACTTCATACATTCGACATGAGTTTTCAACGTAATATCTGTAACAGAAAACTTAGTGATCAAACTTGAAACATAGAAGATCTGACTTAAATGTAACATGAATCAATTTAGTTGGGCAGGGCATCTTTGGTCAGATTCTAACTAGCATGTCAGTTTGTAGACCACACGTACGGTTAAAAGACAAATCTGAACCAAGCAGCATCCAATTTTATTCCTGAACCAACAAAGCCTCAGAGTTAAGGAGCCTAGATTGTTTCTCAGCTATACAAAGGCTTCCGCCAGGCCGATTCGAACACCGTGATGAACTGCGAACAAATATTAAAGCAGGTTGCAATTGTAACAAAATGGCAGAATCAATGCAACTAAGCATTGAATTGAGGGTAAAAATAAAAGTTTTATTCAAAGATGTCTAGTCTCAAAGAAATATTGTCAAGAAGATTTCTAAATATGTGGCCCAATATTTGTTACAAAAGCAAGTGGGAAACTGGTGTCCGTGTTGAGAGTGTAGAATAACAAGACAATAAACAGCACTTACCAGTGTAAGAGTCCCAGCTAGCGTCCAGCTGGCAGACAAAAATAAAGCAGGTTGTAACTTAATACAAACCCTGCAAACTAGCTGATGAATCAAGCTGGTATTTATATAGAAATACCTCCACTCAGGTACCAGCAGCCAATCACAGCCCAAGCAATGGACTATCCCACTTTAGCACAATGAGATGCTCCATTGCACCATAAATAGCTCTCTTCCTCAAGGTTGGATTACTTTTTACCTCAGCTTGCTCCACAACTGAGTGTTTATCTTGATCACGTGATTGTTCGACATGGCGCTGCGAACAGGATTATTGACACCCGAAAATTGGGAACTCTTTTTCATTGAAGCAGGCATATCCACTGACTCGGCCAAAACTCATGCAACAAGGTTTGCGGATGAGAAGCTGACAATCGAGAGCCTTCAAATGCTGGATCGATCTATGCTTAAGGAGCTGGGAGTCACTTTAATTGGAGAAGCCCTGTGTATCATCAAGCAGGCTAAGGAATCCACCACCCAGACAACCCGTATTCAGGCACTAGCAGCCAAGCCTCCTCATCCCAATCTCGAGATGACACCACAGCAATTCAGGAAGTTCCGAATTGACTGGGATGTCTTTACCAAGATGACGAATATGCCAAGCTCCCAAGCTAATATTCACTTATACAATTGTGCTGATGAAGCTGTGCAAAATGCCATAATCAACACACACCCTGACTTCTTTACCACTGATCCAGATAAGCTACTTGACATGGTAGAAGCATTGGTCACCCAGAGGTCAAGTCCTATTGTCCATCGCCTTGCTTTTGCCTCCATGTTTCAGGATGCGGATGAGCCAATACAAAGTTACCTTGTCCGCCTCAGAGCCATAGCCGTTGATTGTAACTTTACCTGCCCCTCGTGTGAGCATGACCTGTCTGATATATACATCAAGGACCAGATCATCCGTGGAATAGCAAATGACACACTCCAGGCTGACCTACTGGCCAAAGCTGGGGCACTTAAATCCCTTGAGCAAAATATCCGTCATGCTGAGGCATTCGAATCAGCATTGCGAGACCAAACCTCAATGGCCGGCGCTTCAGATACAGCTGCTGCTCGGCTATCAACATACCGCAGACAGAAGGGTACACCACAAGCTAACGAGGGGATCCGTACCAGCACCTATGGCAACTGCAATGTTAAACCAAACCGGCAGGCTTGCTTAGGTTGTGGCAGCCACCAGCATAGCACCTCAGGAACTGGATCCCGCCGGCTAAAATGCCCAGCATGGGGACAAACATGTAGTAACTGTGGGAAGCCCAATCACCTATCGAGGGTATGCCGGGCTAAGAAACTAGCTCAAGCGGTCAGGAAAAGCCCAGAGGCTAATGAAGCTGCCATGGACACACTTATTGCCCACATCACATTCAATCAAACGACAGGCACGTATACATCTAAAGACACATGCCAGGTAAGGGAAATTGATGCGTATGTTGTTCCGTTCTCACCAAAACCGGATCCCAGACAAGTTAAGAATATCACCAGAAATCACAGCACTAGGATGACGATCTTTCCTGACAGTGGGGCCACCATATGTCTCGGGGGACTTAAGCACCTTCTGAATATGGGGCTCACTATCAACAACCTCATTCCATCAAAAAAAGTCGTTCGAGCTGTGGGAGGCTTTACACTTGTCTGTCAGGGTTGGCTCCCTGTGGAATTCATCGTCCAAGGAAGAACAACTAAACAAGCCCTATACATTTGCAAAAAGATTCAGCGGCTATACTTCAGCAAAGCAGCCTGCATTGATGTAGGGATACTGTCCAAAGACTTTCCTAAGCCGACGACTACAATATTACCCCAAACAGCAATGCAACACCTGCCCTTGACAAGCACACATAAAAAATCGGACGCAAGCACTAAACAATGCAAAGTTGAGGGACAACTTCCAACGCGTCCCAAAAAACTCCCTTTTTCCCCAACAGAACAAAACATTGATAGACTCAAGAATTGGCTATTGAATCAATTCGCCGAAACGGCGTTCAAGAACAATGGTGAATTCCCACCAATGTCTGGCCCCAATGCACATATACACCTCAAAGAAGGAGCAGTCCCCAAAGCCAGACATAACCCAATTCCTGTGCCTTTTCACTTCAAAGAACCCGTAAGACAGGCCCTTTGGGAAGATGTGAAAAGGGGCATCATAACCCCAGTACCCGTCGGCATGCCCACTGATTGGTGTAGCACTATGGTAATTACTGCCAAGAAAAATGGCAAACCACGAAGAACCATAGACTACCAACACCTGAATTCACAGTGCAAACGGGAAACACACTATACAGGGTCACCATTCCAGCTAGCGCTGCAAGTGCCACCTAAACAAAAGAAAACGGTGTTGGATGCTGTTGATGGATATCATTCCATCCCCTTAGATAAAGAGTCCCAGCCACTCACCACCTTCATTACAGAATGGGGAAGGTTCATGTACCTGAGGATGCCACAAGGTTACCTAGCATCTGGAGATGCCTACACCCGAAGGTATGATGAAGTAATAAAAGACATCCGCCGCAAAGTAAAAATCGTAGATGACACCCTACTCTATGACTCTGACATTGAAGGAGCCTTTTTTCACACCTTCGATTTCCTCCTTCATTGTGCAAAAAACGGCATCATACTAAATAGAGAAAAATTCCAATTTTGCCAAGACACAGTGCAGTTTGGTGGCCTCCAGATAACATCCTCTGGTGTAACCCCTTCTAAATCCATGCTGGAGGCAATATTAAGCTTCCCAATACCAAAAACGCTCACCGATGCCAGATCATGGTTTGGTCTGGTCAACCAAGTCGCTTGGGCATACTCACTGAGCCCAGTCATGCTTCCATTTCGTGATCTCGTAAAACGAGACTCTCACTACATGGAATAAAAGGCTCGAGGATGCATTTCAGCAGTCAAAGAAGGTAATAGTTGACTTAGTCCGAAAAGGCATCGCAACATTTCAAAAAGAACGAATAACCTGCCTTGCCCCAGATTGGAGCAAAGAAGGAATGGGCTTCCTACTTCTACAGAAGTATTGCTCATGCACCACTGACAAAGCTCCAGTTTGCTGCCCTGAAGGTTGGCGCCTGATATTTGCTGGTAGCAGATTCTGCATTGATGCTGAACGCAGATATGCACCTATTGAAGGCGAGGCAGCAGCAATTGCATGGGCATTGGAAAAGTGTCGCATTTTTGTAATGGGTTGCCCGAATCTCATAGTGGTTACAGATCATGAACCACTAAAAGGATTATTCGGAGATAGAGACCTTAGTAAAATCCAAAACCCCCGATTATTCAGGTTAAAGGAGAAAACACTCAGGTACAGATTCACCATTCAGTACTGCACTGGGAAATGGCACAGAGCCTCTGATGCTGTCTCACGTAACCCAGCAGACATATCACAAGCACTCCTAAATGTATTCACTGCTGAACCCTCTCAATCAGACATCATAGAGTCTGACAACATGGATGACTGGGTCAAATCAACAACCCTATTAGCAACATTTGGTGCAAACGACAACCTGGAGCTAATCTCACCAGACGTTATCCGTGCGGCGGGACACAGCGACCCGCAGTACAAAAAATTAATTGAAGTAATACAAAATGGATTCCAAAGGACGTGCATCCTCACTGCACCTGAAATCCGTGAATACTGGGAAGTGAGGCACCGCCTAAGTGTTGACGACGGATTAGTGCTCTTAGATCAAAGAATTGTTATCCCCACCTCGCAACGCGCAAAAGTATTACATAGCCTACATTCTGCACACCAAGGTGAAGTTGGCATGAAGGCACGTGCCAATGAATCTGTTTATTGGCCCGGGATGAATGCTTCAATTCGTAACATTAGAGCAGGTTGTACGTTTTGCTCAAAAAATGCCCCGAGTCAACCAAAAGAGCCAATCAATCTGACACCATCTCCTGTTTGGCCATTTCAGCAAATCGTCATGGACATCTTCCATGTTGGGAACCATGGTTACTTAGCATGCGCTGACAGGTTAACAGGCTGGCTGAATCTATACTACTTGAGCCACGGAGAAGCAACTGCCTCAAGAATTATTTCGATTTGCCGGGACATATTTCAAACCTACGGCGCTCCTGAGGAACTCAGCAGTGATGGTGGGCCACCCTTCACATCTCTTCCATTCAAGCAATTTTTAAAAGACTGGGCTGTTAAACACAGGTTATCATCTGCTGGTTACCCACAATCCTATGGTCGTGCAGAGCTCGCTGTCAAAACGGCCAAGAGAATCGTAAATGGCAACACAGGAGCACAAGGATCATTGGACAATAAACGTGCAGCAAGAGCCATCCTCCAATACAGGAATACGCCCATTCAAAACATTGGGCTATCCCCTGCTCAACTACTACTCCACCGCCGACTACGTGACTACATACCATCCCACCCCACACTCTATAAGCCACACGCGAATTGGATAACCGCAGCCCAAAATCGCGAGTTAAGTCTGTCCCGGCGGAACGCTCGTCTCATAGAGCAATACAACAGAACAGCACACACCTTAAATCCCCTTCAAAAAGGACAAATAGTGGCACTACAACGACCAACAACCCGCCGATGGGACACTACAGGTCAGGTCATTGAAACCCTCCCCAACCACCAATACCGTATCAGAATTGACGGATCAGGTAGAATTACCTTACGAAATCGCCGATTTCTCAGGAAACTGGATACACCAACAATCCCAGTTCCAAGACCTAGTGCCTTACCCGATACCCCTACACCAGTGCCACAAACATTCGACGCTGGAATAACATCAAACACTGCTCAGCCGTCTACAATAACACGGACAAAACCCCCTCGGGCATTGTCCAGACTACTTCCACACAACCAGCCAGCTTTAAAGGAACACATCCCTCCCCAAAGGCCACTACCGACACGCGATGGGGGGGAAGGAGATGTAGAATAACAAGACAATAAACAGCACTTACCGGTGTAAGAGTCCCAGCTAGCGTCCAGCTGGCAGGCAAAAATAAAGCAGGTTGTAACTTAATACAAACCCTGCAAACTAACTGATGAATCAAGCTGGTATTTATATAGAAATACCTCCACTCAGGTACCAGCAGCCAATCACAGCCCAAGCAATGGACTATCCCACTTTAGCACAATGAGATGCTCCATTGCACCATAAATAGCTCTCTTCCTCAAGGTTGGATTACTTTTTACCTCAGCTTGCTCCACAACTGAGTGTTTATCTTGATCACGTGATTGTTCGACAGAGAGAAAATGTGTTGAACTACGAAAAGTGAAAATAATTTCTGAAGTTAAATACTTATTTAATAAGTGCAAAAGGGAAACTGCTCCAGATTGACAGCTGTACCAGTGTCGCTCTCATCTGTGAAAAATCAACTTAGACCAGAGGGGGTGAATACTTATCAAGAAACGTATGTTATGGAAGGTGAATAAGTAGATAAAACATTATGGGCCAAACGATCTTGAGAACTGGACATTGAAAGAATTGCACAATGTATTGGGGAAAGCTGAGACCAAATTGGAACTTTTTGGTAGTGAAATAAGTGTTTTTGTGACAAGGAATCCAGGAGAAAAACTGAATTATGAATTTGTGATTCCAAAGTTTAAGCCTTGTGGTTTCTCTATTATAATGTACGGGTGTACTGTGGAAGAAATGGTTATAGATTTTATTTAGGTCTAGGGAATCACGAAAAATGAAACATATTTTCGACTTTTTAAATATTTTCTCTACCATCAGATTTAGAAATAAATGGGTATAAATTCTCCTTTCAACAAGATAACGATCTTGTAAGTTGTCAAAATTAAATCGTGTAAAAGAAACAACATTTTGGTAATTATGACTTCGCCAACTCAGTTGCCTGGACTCTGTCTTGTTGAATTAATATAGGATAAATTCAATGGGAGAATTCGAAGAGAATGATCAAAGTGTGAGAGATTGTTCTTTCAGTGCTTGACGAATTATTGGAAATGCCTACAAAATAATTTTGTTTGGCTAAAACGTTTGGAAAAATGCCAAGAATTTGTAAATCAGTAATTAAGGTAGGTGGTGTTTTTATTGAGGAAACAAAATATGATGCTTTTTTATCATTATTCTTTCATATTATCTGTTAAAATAAAAGCTACTACGCTGTAGTTACTGAAATTTCCATTTTACTTAAAAATATCTCAACTATTCTAATGTCCATTTAATGGCATGCCGGGCGACTGTAAACTTTTGTATGTAGCGTGTATCTATCTATCTATCTATCTATCTATCTATATATCTATCTATCTATATATATATATATATATATATATATATATATATATATATATATATATATATATATATATATTCAAATTCTCACGCAAATAGTTGTGGATTCCGAGATGAAATTCGGTCTCCAATGAATGACAAACGCAATAAATAATGATAAGAATTAAATGTATTTACACAATAATACAATGGGTATATTGTTAGTAAATCAGGGAGCGTGGTTCGTCGTAATAATAATATATATAGATATAGTCTCGAAGTAGGACTTCCTTAGAGTCTACGTGCTTGTAACTGACTTCTACAAGCGGTTACCTCACACTATTACTCAACCTCCAACTCAATCACAATCTCTTCTCACTCTCCCAATCTCTATCAATCTCTCTATCTCCGTATATTCTGACTGACTCTGGGTATTTAACGACAGCAGTCCCAGTAACACTCTGGTCGAGTCCACATATGAAAAAGGGGAGGACCCCATAACACTTCCCCATACGTTTTCCCTACAATCTGGATGGTAAGGCGTCGCCTCTTGATCTCTTTAAACATCCATCCCCGAGTCCTGTAGCGCCACACAGCGCTGCCCTCTTGGCAACTCCGATCACGCTGTAGTGTCTGTCAACATCTCTTTCAACTCCACCCTGGGCAAATAAACTCCTACCACTAGAACATCTTTCTGCTATCAACGAGCAGACCGGGACCTGTACCGGGATTTCATTCGTGATGTCCCCTACGACGTTGAGTTCACGCTCCTTGTTCAAGAATGTTCTTCCGTGGTCTCCTGCTGGGTTAAAGATGGAATTTAGGCTTTCATCCCCTCAAGGAAATATAAGGTCAAATCGCGCTCCCCCTGTTCTCTGCTGCTTGATCAGCTGCTATTGCCCATAGGGATCACTTTTTCCACTTTTATCGTAGCAACATGTTTGATTGCAATAGATATCTCTTTGTCTCTGCCCGTAACGAGTGTAAGCGTTTCCTCAATGAAGCAAAGTCTCTATATGCTGCTCGAATGAAAGAACGTATTGCATCTCGCAAATTTGGCTCCAAGGTTTATTGGCGTCTCTGCAAGAGCGTACTTAACAATAGCAAGCCCTCTATACCTCTTTTGTTCAACCAGTTTGAGGTTCTGACCTCTTTTGGTCACTAGACTGAATGCTTTGCTCGAAAATTCTCATTCAATTCAACGCTCGACTCTTTCGGTGTACCCACACCCGATTTTCCCCTTCGAAGTGAAGCTCAATTGAGTGACTTGAACATGACTCTGTCATCGGTTCTGGGCATCATCTCTAAATTAGACACCCCACAAGGCTAGTGGTGGTGATAGGATACCACCCATTGTCCTGACGAAATGTGCTCCTGAACTGGCGCCTGCCCTCTTCAAATTATATAACTACTGTCTCAATGAATCTTGTTTTCCAACCTGTTAGAAGTCCTCATCCGTTGTTCGTCTTTAAGAACTCTGGAGTCCTTTCTGACACTTCAAATTACCAGCCTATCTGTCTCCTACACATCTTCGGCAAAGTCTTTGAAGCTTTAATCAACGCCAAAGTGATTATGCACCTTACATCCCATAATATGCTCTCCGACAAGCAATAGGGTTTGGCATGCCGGCCTTCTTCGCAAGCTTCAGGGTTATGGAATTACATGTTGACTATTCGACAATACAATCATTCCTGTTGAACCTTACATTGAAGCCATTCTCAAGGGATTCTCCTCCAGCCTTTATCCCACGAACGCAGGTGTTCCCCAAGGCTCTATCCCAGGACTTTATTCCTTATTTTCATTAACGATCTTCCTGATGAGTCAATTACTTCGTCCACCGCTAGGAAAGTTGTCTCCCTGTGCCACGCCAGAAAATTTTTCTCGCCAGAATCGATCCTTCAGATCTACAAATTAACTATTCACCCTTGAACGGAGTATTGATGACGTATATGGTCTGCAGCCTCTTCTAATTGTCTAAAGGTCATTGATAAAATCAAAGGTCGATATGCAATGTAATTGGCCATGATCTGGCATCTTGGCTGCAGCCACTCTCTTACAGACGAGCTGTTGCCTCCCTCTGTCTTTTTTACAAATACTTTCATGGTAACTGGTCCGATGAGCTGCTTTCGCTGGGTTCCCAGACTTCATGAATTTAAGTGCTCAATTAGGCTAGCATCTCGCTCTCATCCTTTCACTGTCGAAACTGTTCAATGTTGCCGTCTCTTCTACGCCAATAGCTTCATGTCTCGCCTGTGGAACTCCTTTCCCATTTCTTTTTTTTTTACCAGATAGCTATAATTTCTAGCTATTCAAATGTAACGCCAATCGACGTCTCCAGATGCCCTGATTTATCCACTGACCTTCTCTTCATCCTTTCCTCTATCACTCCTTTTTGTTCTCGCTCCAACTCTGTAACCCCTTGCATGCTAGTGGCTTCCTGCTTTGCTTGGGTCTCAATGCTTAATATATATATATATATATATATATATATATATATATATATATATATATATATATATATGTGTGTGTGTGTGTGTGTGTGTGTGTGTGTAGTACAGGTAATAATTCCGTTGTCACATAATCCAAGTGGATTGTTATAGTATAATATATTAAAACTAATACACAAAAAAGAGCTAAAAAAAGACCTGAATGTATTATTACAAAGCAGCGTATAAATTACACCACAGAAAATCCAAAAATGCCTCCTGAGTATAGTCTATCTCAGTTGAATACGACTGACGCACTCGGCGTCAGACGTATTCAACACAGACGGTGAACTGTCCACCGTCACAGAAGAATAAGACTGACACACTCGGCGTCAGCTGAAATAGACTATACTCATTAGGTATTTTTGGATTTTTCTGTTGTGTAATATATATATATATATATATATATATATATATATATATATATACTTGCAGCATGGCCGGGCGTTGCCCGTGCTTGATTCAAAATGGTACGACTCATACTGCAATCGCTATCACATGACTTAAAATATTTTTGCCCTTCCTTGCCTTTAAAGGAGTGCCTTTTGCCGTGCTATTGTTGCTACATGCCTTACTTCTTGCCTATCTCACACTGCCAATTTTTTCTAAGCTATATACTAAACATGAAATGTAAATTATGGTGCAAATCCATCGAAAATTGCAGCAGAGAGAGGGAGAGAGAGAGAGAGAGAGAGAGAGAGAGAGAGAGAGACACCCCTACGAGAATCAACAACTCTCTCTCTCTCTCTCTCTCTTGAACACTAATGGTCCAAATCCGCATAAATACTTTGGACACTATTTTAAGTGGGGGTAATAAACTAAGTAGTTCACCACTGGTAGTGGTTTACCTATTTCACGCCGCTGGTGAGTATTGTATTTTGTTGATGTTATAAAAATAATCATTTGATTTCCAACCTCATTTTTGGTTATTCCTTCTTCAGTAAATCTTCCTAGGTTACAACAAAAACTATGAAAATGGAAATTAAAGAGAGAATAGCACTTAGCATCAGAAATTAAAATTAAAATTTCTAGGGTACTTAATGAGCAAAGAGGGCTTGGAAGATTTAGCCCTTGCCAGAGAGATTGACGGCATGTGGGGGGAAAAGAAAACAGCGCATGAAATATCTATCGAGTTTGTGTAAAGGATTACCAGAACAGTGTTCAAGGTGTATAGCAAAAGGACTAAGGTCTACCAACGAGGTAAAATTGTGGAGAGCCATGCTTACCAACGTCCCGAAGGGCAACGGTATATAAAAGACCCACCCCTACCAGGTGGGTTTATTAATCAACAGTTCTAAAGGATTGGAATGAAGGTACTAATTAGTTGGGTAGAAGGGATTCTGTAGCAATTCCAGAAAGAAGATTTTCTTTTTTCTTAATTGTTTCTGGGGTTGAGTTATTAGTTAATTAGGTGAATTAATTTCAGAGTGATTAATGGGCGGGTTCGTTAAGTAAAGCTTGTGATAAATGGTGAATTGGATTTTGGGTGGTCTGCAGGGCGAAATCCAGCCAAAGTCTTTAGACGAGATAAGTCCTTTTCGCAAGGCTTAAGTAGATGATGTCTGCGGAAAATCCAGCAGGGAATCCAAATTCATTTTAGTACCACTTGAGAACTGGTTGCCCGCAGAGATTCGGAAATAAGGCGGAAACACATGGTGGTTAAGGCGATTTGCATATCAAAATTCGTGGGCAGTGCCTAAAAATTGTTTAGCTCCACCCCACTTTATATAAGCCGCCTGCACGCTTGAGTTAAACAGAACGCGGACAGAGAACGGAGAGAAGCGGCGGAAAACGGCTTTGTGGATTTTGCTGGTCTGTTCCGTTGGTTATCCTGCGTCAAGAAGACCGATCCGAACCAACAGATAGAAATAGAACCCATACAAATCCAGATAACTTCGTCAAAAAAGCTCTGAGAGGTGCGTACTGCTATATCGTAGGGTGCAGACTTAGATCAGCTGAATTCCTATCAGCATAATAATCGTCATTCTCTCTCTGTGATTTTCTGACACAAACGATTGAATCTCGTTAAGACACTGTATTCGTGCAATTTCTTTGGTAGGGATATAAAAGCAGTAGCCTTAAAAGGCTCTTTTTACAGGAACCGAAAGTGTTGGCTATTTTTTTATGTCCTTGCGGTTAAGACAAGTACTTTTTACTGCACAAATAGCGATTCCTTTCAGCGTAGAGCCCAGTCATTTCATCCTTTACCATCGGACCGTTCTGGAGGATCGGAACACTGCTGTTCGGATCAAAAACTCACAACATGGCAAATAGTGGTGGTTCCTTCAGCTCACCGGAGGAGGACGAGGTGGTATTCTTTTAGCGGCCAGAACCACCTGCGAGATAGGACATAGCTGCCGGCGACATAGCTTTTACGTTAGATTCATATGTACGGTATATAAAAATTTTAGAAGGCATCGTTCTCTATCCCAATGTTGCTTTGGATTTCGCCACTGGACATTCAGTCCGCTCTTTAAACACTTCCCATATATTTAAATTTTTTTAACCTCTTTGATTTTAACATCTCCAAAATGTGATTTGTATGTTGGGCTGTCTCTTTTGCTGACAACCATACATTCAGTTTTCTTGCAATTCAAGTTTCGTCCATTCTTCTTTCTTTCGTTTACTATCTTCTGTAAAAGTTCCTGTATTTTCCTTTCTGTGTCTACTATAAACTTTATGCCATGTGGATCGTGATAGGAAATCTCTCTATTAAATTATAAAAAATAATGGAGATGAAGTACTCTATGGAAATCTACCAGAGATAAGGGACAGCCTCTCTGACAGGCTAGTAAGCTTTAGTGATCGTTGCTTGGGTAGGAAACCAAAGGGTTTTACGTCAGCTTAAACTATGAGATACGAATTATGGGGATAGCATCAAGAAATAAACAAGCACATTCTTCACATTTACACCCATAGATCACAGCGGGATCTGAAAAGAAGAACTGGGTCGACCTTTGGATTACAAAAATGTAATGTAGCAGTCGAAAAAATAATGATCAACCAGAGACATTAATAGAATTTTAATGCCATGGTCTTCTTATGATTTATTAAACCATTATCTTAAATATTTCTGGGAATTTTTATGGTTTACTAATTTAACGAGTTTTAAATGTGGACCATATTCGTTTGATTCCACGTTGAACCGGACCAGTACCTACACGGTTGGCAGCTCGGCAATACCAGGTCCTGTAAGGTTGGATGTGTGGGTGTTGTAATAACGGCTGGAAATGAGAAATCGAAGGGTTGTGTTCCAATTCCAGTCGGGCTCATTACATTCACTTAGCTTGGGAAAGGTATATATCCCCCTCAGTTATGAGTTAAATAGTGCGAATTATATCAGAAAATCATTATTATCTCCAATAAATCCTTGTAATTCAAAAGATGTTTCAACTTTACTTAAAAAGGTTGATAAGCCTTAAAAGAAACAAATCATTCATCCAATTAATGATTATTAAATGTTTAGTAACGTCAAAATTGGCAAAACTTTTATACTACGTTTTTTATTTATGTTTTAAATCATTCAGTCATTTTCACCTGCCTTAACAATAAAAAAAAATAATTTAATGAGAATGTTATCCATTATATCTTTAAGCAAATAATCAATAAAGAAAAATACGTCTATTTTTTACGAGATGATATTATCAGTGTCACTATAATAAAAAATAAATCTTCTTTTTGAATGAAGTAGGTTAAGTGCTAAATGCTCCTAATGCCATCTATTATCAAAACACAACATAACATTTTGCTTAACCAACAGATTGGTTTGCTTTATAAAAGAACTTCTGCTACCCGTTGCTCAGCAAGTGACGTCAACGCATTTGTTTCTGAACAAGGGATATAATGCCATAAAATTATCGTTCATTGCGAAGCTCTGGAATTTAAAAATGAGCAATATTTTATTGCAATGGATTATACAAAAAATAGAAGATACCTATTATGAACCGTTTGTCATGCAACAGAAATGTTCGCAGTTTCAGTTTTGAAGAAAGACTCAAAAGAAAAATGTTACTTTGAATTTGACGTTGCTCTGAAAATGACAAAAGATAGTAATATGCTTTGTTTTTCGATTAAGTTCTAATGATTTCCCATGGACACAGGTAGGCAATTATCTGACTTATTTTTTTTTCTATTTTTGTTCAATACGTTTAGTGTTGTATTTATTGAACGACAGTATCGCTGATAATACATATGACTCGAGGCTGACAGTTGATTACACATTCTCCTCAATCGTCTCACTTCAATTTTGAATATATTTAATCTTTTTCTATTATTATTATTATTATTATTATTATTATTATTATTATTATTATTATTATTATTATACTGAATTATAAGTAATTTCCGTTTTGAGGAAGGAATTGTAATGACGAATGTACCAGCCTCACTAAGCGGTTTTTGAATATATCATAATAGGGGATGAAAAAAACTGCGAGTCATGTACGTAAATAGATTGGGAAGATCGAAACTTTCATGTGGATATTTTGCATAGCACCAAAAACCATTTCAAGATATCTAAAAAGTCAGCTGTTTTACAACTATTTATCCGATCAGTAGTTAAAATGGGTTTGAGCGTGTGGAATTTGTAGGTCTTGACGAAACCCATTCTCCTTTCACGTATGTGGAATGGCGCTACATAATCAGAGAAAAAAACTGTACAAGATAACAAAAACAAATCATTTAAATATTTCAACAAAAGTCAATTGTCTTACTGGGTAGGCACTTGTGTGTCCATGTCTCTTGCTTTCATGACTGACTAGGCAGAATACTTTTTTCCTGCTGTAGGCTGCCGTTCTGTCTGAGATAGACTGGTTGCAACCAAGGCTATAGGAAACAATTTGTCCTACTATTTAACCCATAACTGGGAGGAAAAGGTATAGAGACTCGTGTGTTTTGCAAGGATATTTGCAATTAAATGAATGAAATAACATCAAGAGTTAAAATTCATATCATATATAACTTGAAAAGAAAAGAATGATTTGAGAAACTCATTTCATGATTATTGATTTAAGAGGAATATTTTTTATGAATTTCAACCAACATTAGTACTGGCTGCTCTCTCCCTGAATGCCGAATGTTTCCTTATAAGGAAGCAGCTAATACTACAAATACAATTAACGTTATCACTGGAATGGCAAAGACACATCGCCACAACCCTCTCCAAAACATTTATTGACCTAAGTTAAAGATTTGCTTCCATTGCGATCGTCATTTATATTTTTTTACTTAGTTAGAACTACCCGGTTCAAATTCGTCTCCAATTTTGGGCGCAGCAGTAGAATCCAGTTTAGGATTTGGTTTCCATTTTATTCTGAATTCTATTTCAACTCTATATTTATAACATGTTTATTTAAACTTTTATTTATTTATTTTTTTAATTTCTCTCTGAATAGGAGTAGACCGGTTCGCCTATCGTCCGGTACATACTACTCTCTGTTCTTTTGAAAAATAGTAGTAGTATATCACGTGTTTTCTTTTTATGATTGGGTTTCAGGTTCCTTCTAAAGTCTTTTTATTCTCTTACACTACGAGTAGCCCCTTGAGTCTTAGTAGCATTATCAACATCCTTGGAGTGAATTGATAAATAAAATAAAATAAAACAAAGCAAATAACAAACAAAGAACCTCCTTTACACTCAAAATTGAGCTTTACGGTCAGATGGGAGATAAAGCAATGGAACTCATTTTTGATTGGTTAAAACTAGCGTGGGCATGTTAGACAGATAGAAAGTAATTTCAGTGAGTTAAGTTTTTATACGTCACACAGAGTAGACGTAGTATGTTCGCGTCTCGGGAAACTTGCTCTCAAGTGGGGTGATAGAGCTACACCAATGGCTAGACCCCGTCAACCAAAAGACCTCCCCGGAACGATGTGGGTATACAAAATGTTGCTTATTTGGCGCATTGACCAAGACCTCTCAGAAGAGAAGGAGTATGCAACAAAACGTGACTCAAATAAAAATTTCCAAGAGAAATGTTATAATTGTTGTTATTTTTTCAAATAAGATCTCCATAGACGGTAATTAATGTATATGACAGTAATCAACAGACAAATATGTAAATCAACATTTCTGGCTGCAATTTTCCAGATTATTCTTCTCATTACTTCTTCTTCTTCTTCTTCTTCGTATTATTATTATTATTATTATTATTATTATTATTATTATTATTATTATTATTATTTCTCCCTTTAAATTTTGTTTTATGCACATTTCTTTCCGCGTCCTAATAAGAGAGCTAAGTTCAGTAATGGCTTCATAACATTTTCCAAATAAAGAAACTAAGAACATACGAATTTTACATAGATAAAGCTCTTAGTAATATGAGAGTTGTACATGTGAGTATTTTTGTTATATTTATTTAACCCATGGACTACAAGAAATGTCACCAGTGAGTCTATCGGATCCATTTCCAATCAATCCGAGAAACTGGAATTAGTGATTTTCACTTCAAGTTCCTTGTATTCTGATAGTTTTTTTCTGAAGATATTCAAAGATACATTGCACTCTGCAGGTGTTGCATTGTCAATTTTGCGGTCTCTGATTACAATGTCTGGACGATAAGTTTTATTGTTCTGTCTGTGTATATTTTAAAGGCCCATAAAATTGTTATATGCCCTATCTCTATAACCGAGTCTGGCTAATTTTCGTACCAATTCCTTACGGTTTCCTTTACGTAAAAGTTGCATATTTTCTAATGCAGATATTATCCCACTCTGTCATGCCGAGATTTATATTCAGTAGGTGCCAATAACGTGCAAACTAAAACAAAGATGTCAAGAGTTTCTGCATATTTATCACAGAATCTGCATTTTGGACTAACATAATTTTTCAGGATGTGGGTTTGGTATTGGCATTGGTCCTGTGCAGCATGAAAAAAGTTTTATCTTTTAACTCTCCACTCCGTAGCCATTGATGAGTACAGGGTTTGTTTACAACATCTTGCTTTGTTCGGGCTGAATATTGAGTGTTAAGATGTTTATCCTGCCATCGTTTCTGTATCTGGTTGATTGCATTTGCTTTTGGCTCATTTTTAGAAGCTTTTGCAGCTGCAGTAGGTGTGTTATATGTTATTTTGATTTCTTCACCCAGTTGAAACCCCATTTTAAACTTGTTAGCTTACTTTATTACTGAATAAAGCTTCTTATTTCTTTCACACGGGTCATCATCCAGTCTTCCGTAGTTTCTGGGTATCATTAACGGCCGATTTTTGTAGTTTTGTAAGACAGTTATAGTTGAAATAATCCTCTTCTTCCTCCGGATCTGGATTGAAACAGACGATCAACAAAAGCCTTGGGATGATGCATGCAGTGTCAAGTGGGAAAGCGTCTCGAATTGGCGTCCATTTGCTTAATGTCAGCCATGGTCTAGTTAAAGATTTTGAAACAGTATTGCACCACTGGTATAGCCAAGGTGACTATGCATGATATTCTGTTTTTTTGAATTTAGCTCGTTATTCAGTATAAGACGCACAAAACTGTAGTATTCCTTTCTTACTTTATCCTTCATTTCACTAGATTCTATCATATCTTCACAAATTACTAGACCTTTTCTAGTTCCAACTCCCTAATCTTTGTGACAAAATTTATATCTATATGTATATCTACTGTTTCTGTAATTCTCCCTTTACCGTATTGAGGAAAGAATTTGGTAAAGAATTTGAGATCATCCATGTAGAGTAGGTGATTATATACGTTCTTGTTTACTAGCATCTATAGCTATTATTGTTTAGTTCTTGCGAAAGGGTGATTAATGAAAGATAAATCAGAAAGGGTGACATGGAGACTCCTTGAAAGATTCCCTGTCAGATACTTAGTCACTTGGAAGTGACAGTGCATTTGGTGTGATTTAGGTATAATGTTGTTTTCTACATTCCCATGCTGTATTTAAGGACATTTACTATAACCGATGGTGATTTAAGGATCTAGGAGTGTGTCAAAAGATCAAAGGCATTACAGTAATCTATCCAGTCTGTGCTGAAATTTTTATTTATTTTTCTTCAGTTTTCCAGGATAATTTTGTTTATCAATGTTTCTTGAGATATCAACTAGTGATGATGTCTCACATATGATTTACTTTATCTCTCGCTTCAGTCTTGCTTTCCAAGCTGGCTCAATTTGATCTTTTCATTTTCTTGACACCATTTTCCCCGTAGCTCCTAAAACTCTTGCATATATGGCATTATTTATTATATTCCCACAATATGTTTGGAACCATATGAACTTCTTCTGCATCCCAGCTATTCCTAGGGAAAAAATGGTGTTGTCTTCAAGAAAAGAGGAAGTACACTTCATCAGAACAGACGGGGTCAATTTATACGTGCTTAACGGACATATTATTGACCTTTAATTTTTAATCAGGTTCACACCTTTTTTTGCTTTTTGCAGGAGACATGTTATAACTTCAGTGATTCAATCTGCGACTACACTCTGGTTACTAATAAGCTTTGGTATTGTCTGTGCAAATGTTTTTTTTATGTATTTCTGATAGATGATAGAGCAAAAAATGGTAAACTTGTCATTTTCTGGGGATTTCCAATTTTGGATTTCGTTAGAACTTGCCTAACATTAGTCCTGGTTATATTTTCAATTCTTGTAAAGGTTTATCCATCATTTGTTTTTCGACTCGTTGGATCCACTCTACATTGGGGTTATATTCCTTTGTGCAGGCCAAAATAGTCTCCCAAGATTTCTGCACGTTTTCAGTATATGATGGATTTTGACCTCAATAACTACTTTTTCAATCCCCTTGTCAATTTTTAAAGGTCCGATTCGAATATGTTATTTTGGCTATAGAACCTATGACTATTTTTGTTCCTCTTGTTGTGTGTGCCTTAAACTGTCTTAGTATTTTCTTGGTTGCTGGAATTTCATTTAGAATTTTTTTTATATTTCTGCTTGATCTGCTTGCATTTGTGTGTTGAGATATTTTAGATTCTTGAGATCTCATCTGCTACCGATAACACACATAAGATTTACTTTATTTCTCGCTTTAGTTTTGATTTCTAAGCTGGCTCTTTTTGTTTGTCGTTTGCTTTTTTCATTGTCTTGTGTTGTGGAGTGATTTCCCAGTGGAGGCTTGTATTTGTACTAAGTCGGTCCTAAAATAGGTTCGACTTTCAAAACGTTGGGAACTTGATATAATTGCTATAACACAGAGTAATCTAGTTGTGGTCGCTGATACTTTAGTATTCGACTAACTATCGTCCTACATCGACTGACTCACCGACTATATTTAATCACACCCCCACGATTGCATCATCTGGCACAAGGCCTTTTCAACGTGGGATCTATTAACTATAGAATAGGTGTATTCCACTATAACATCTTGACACCAAACTTTCCAGCAGCTCGTAAAGCTTTTGCGTATATGGCATTATTTACTTCCGTGATGTTTTCCAGTGGTTTGTCCGTTAATAGTTTTTGCAGTCCAGTATTGTATATTTGCACAATAGGTTTAATGGACTTCGTCATATGAATTTTGGGAGCTAGTCTCTGTCAGGCATTTCTGTTCGAGTTACTTAGTTGAGTGCTTGAATGATGTGGTTTTTTGCTTCGGTGGTTTCAACTCTTTTGTTTTCAAGGAATTCTGTCCTAAAGTCTTTTGACTCAATTTCAAGGACATAATCTGAATAACTGCAGTTGTTTATGTCGCAGGTGGATTCCTCAATTTTATTTCCTCGGTGATTATTATTTAGGATCTAATTTCTTTTAGTTTTAATTTCATAATTTGTCATATTAATTATTTCCTGTTCCATCGTTTTCATTGTTTCAGTTATGGGTTATTATATTATTTTTTGTTTACTGTTACCTGATCCATATCCGCATTTGAAAGCCTTTATTATTATTATTATTATTATTATTATTATTATTATTATTATTATTATTATTTAATTTCCTTTGATTTCTGCTGTGTATTCCTTTCATTCCGGGTCCCGCCCAAGGATCTAAGGTTAGAAATGGTATCATGATATTTTCTACTCGGAAAAAAAAAATTACATACACAATGCCCTTCGTAAGGTGTGGGTTGTACACGTGAGAACAATTTTTATATGTCTTTAAGGGATGGACTTCCAGGGGTCCCTTCAACTCGTCTACTGGAATCTTTTCAAACAAATCCGAGGGCTCCAACTACAACAGGGATTCTTGATGTTCCCATGTGCCACATTTTTAAGATTTCGATTTCAAGGTCCTTGTATTTTGATAGCTTTTTGAAGAACTTCAAAGATACATTGGAGTCAACAGGGACTACCATATCAATAAGGAGGCACCTTTTTGGTGTGCGATCTCTAATAACAATGTCTGGGCGGTTAGCTTTGATTGTTCTGTCTGTGTTTATTGTGTAGTCCCATAAAATTGTAACAGATCCTATATACGTAAACGGGTCTGGGTGGTGTTCATACCATTTTCTTTCAGTTTCATTCCCGTAGAAGTTGCAGATTTTCCAGTGCAGATATTGGCCAAATCTGTCATGCTGGGTTTTATATTCAGTAGGTGCCAATACCGTGCAACCTGATACAAGATGATCGATTGTTTCTGGGTAATTATCACAGAAACTGCATTTTGGGCTAACAATATATTTCAGTATGTATGCTTGATAATTTCTAGTTAACAAGCACTGATCCTGTGCAGCAAGGATAAAACCTTCCGTTTCGACTTTTAACCCTGCACTACGTAGCTACTGATGCGTACGAGTTTTGTCTACATCAGCTTTTGGGTACGGGCAGAGTATTGGCCATGAAGCGGTTTATCTTGACATTGTTTCTGTATCTGTCCGCTTGCATTTGTTTGTGCTTTCTTTTTTATGCATTTTGCAGCTTCACTCAGTGTATTGTGCTTTACTTATTATTATTATTATTATTATTATTTTTATTTTCTTTGCTTTCTGGCGTTTACACATTTCTTTCCGGGTCCCACCCAGGGACCTAAGGTTAGAAATGGCATCATGACACTTTTCACTGACAAAAAAAAAAAAAAAAAAATAAAAAAAAAAAAAATAAAATAAAATAAAAATTACATAGATAAAGCCCTTCGTAAAGTGTGTGCTGTACTTGTCAGAACAATTTTTTGTATCTCCTTGAAGCATGGGCTTCCAGGAATCCCTGCAATTAGTCTACTGCAATCTTTTCCAACCAGTCCTAGGGCTCCAACTACAACAGGGATTGTTGACGTTCCCATATGCCACATTTCTGCATTTTCCAGTTTAAGCCTATTTCTATTAGTCACTAGTGTAGGCTAAGTAATTCAAAGTCGTTTTCTGAGTATTCTAACCAGTCAAGTGATATTTTGATCTGTAACGTCAAATTCATGCAATCTTGATTCTAATGTTTTTTTTTTGTTTTTTTTCTTCTTCTTTATATTGGACTATTAGGCACATCTACTGCGATGAAGGGCATGCGTTTCCCTGTTTAGGAATAGATGAAAACTCCGATTGTCTTCCCGATTGGAGATTTTGATCAGTTTGAAAGCCAAAATCCAGAGTAAGTAAACAATTATTAGATTTGCTAAGTATTACTTTCATTGCAACAATTCAGCTTGTCAGAATAGCGCCACTGCTAAACCGTATAGATTGTAAATAAAGAATAAGCTTGCATCGCTTCTGAAGATAGCAGAGGTAATAAATTATTACTAATGATTGACAGAACTTTGACAAAATAAGAATTCAATATATAATTATTATTATTATTATCAATAATAATAATAATAATAATAATAATAATAATAATAATAATAATAATAATAATAATAATGCCAGAATATATAAAATATCAGATGTGACAACTATCAAGGAATGGTGAAGAGACAATGGAAAGTATATTTACCAGCCTCTCAATTATACACGTGCATCTCAATCTCAAAAGGAGTAAGAAGCGCAGGTAAGAGTTTGAGAGACAGATTGTGTTTAAGTCTTATTTGTATTGTGGGACATTGACAGTATTATATGCAATTGGAATTAGGATTGGTTTTACAATGGGTAATCTAATCAAACGTTCTATATTATATAATTAGTGTAAGTAAAGCAATTGAAAAGAAAAGAAGAGAAACGTCTGTGGTATTAGTAATGTTCGAATCGTAATAGAAGGACTAGTACGGAAGCATTTCAATAGCTAGTCAAAATATCTCATAAAATGAGAATAAAAGTCTATCTATCCATCTATCTATCTCCGTCTATTCCTATCTATCTATCTATCTATCTATCTATCTATCTATCTATCTAGCTATCTATTCATTTATCTGTCACAGTCATTTCCTATATTTCTATTTATCTATCTATCTCCGTCTATTCCTATCTATCTATCCATCCATCTCATATATATATATATATATATATATATATATATATATATATAAACTAAAGATTATTTACCTAACCTGATTTACCTAACGTGATCTTGCCTATTTTTCTATATAGTTGCACACACACACACACACACACACACATATATATATATATATATATATATATATATATATATATATATATATATATATATATATATATATATATGTGTATGTATATTTTATGTATTAAAATTGGCCAACAAAAGAAATTACTTAAAGCTAACGTGAATAACCCCTCGCAACAGAGTTTATACTAGAATATAAAAAGGACCGGGTAAACACTTTTCTGCTTTTTTCACTCTCTGAACATTGATCACGATATTCTTCGTTTTTTGCGTTAGTTCAACAAAATACGGATTTCAAAGCCAGGACATATTACATTGTCTTCGAAGAAGAATCGTACAACTATATCAGCTACGAACATTTTATACACCAACAATCTTTTTTTTAATTACTAGTAATTATTTGTTAGAAATTGTTTCTGTGTAATACCCACAGAATAGTTCGACCATATTTAGTTGTTGTATCGGTCCTCGCATCATTTACCATTCTCTTGATTTCTCTTGATTTCTTTTGAAATCTCCCTAATACAAATTCTAGGACTTATGGAAATGGCATCGATTATGTCTTTCTTTGAATGTAGATTGGGGAAGTTTTCAAAGTTTTAGCTAAGAAAAGGATAATGCACACAGGAGAATATTGGTTGGTAACCATGATAAATGACAAATAAAAGCTTTGTCTGTAAATCAAGATTTATTAATAAAAGAATATATATGTAGACGGAGAGAAGGAAATATATTAAATGCAACCGGCAATTCCTCATGAAGGAAACACTGAGTATAAACTGAATATAAAATGGACGCTTGACTTATACTTTAATGGAAATATATTCTCAGCCTATATATCTAGATAACTAAAGTAACCGACTAAATACAATGGTGAACACAAAAGTTTACAAGTCGACAATGAAGGAGTTTGGTAGAGCTTTGAAATCCTCCATGCATTTCAAATCTTATTAAAAACCGCATTCATTCTTCTCCCGGTAAATTGACAACTGACTGGTCAAAGTAGAGGGTCCACCTGTTGGTAAAAAAAAAGAAAAATAATCAACACAGCTATGACGTCACCATGGATTCGCTGCTTGTTCTCAGGCAATTATTTTTTGAGGGACAGATGATAGAGAAATCAGGAGAATAGTGAGGCGATCAACCGTTTCAAAGCTATAGCTACAAATAGATATTGAAAAGATGGACCTGTGTGCCGGTGCATTGTCCTGATGGCACAAAATATTTTTCGGCAGATATACTAGGCATTTGGTCTTGACAGAAAGTTGTTGTAGAAGTCTCCATTGTTGTTGCGGCCATTTTGAATACAGGCAACAAACACAATGCTTTTTGCATCACAAGTAATTTAGGCCATCACATTCCGTGTAGAAGAAACAACCAGGGTTTTTTTTTGAGCAGATGAAATACAAAATGTACAGAAATATACTATACCCACATGAGATAATTTGTGATTTTTACTGTAATATATATATATATATATATATATATATATATATATATATATATATATATATATATATATATAAAGTGAACATTGAAGTCAGCACTTAGAGGCGACAGTCTGTTTCATGCTAGATGAAATCGTCAGGCCTGACGATTTTATCTAGCATGAAACAGACTGTCGCCTATAAGTGCTGACTTCAATGTTCACTTTTATATTTACACAGGCTCTATCTCTGATATTGAGCACTTTATTCCATAAATATAGCACATCTTAGGACTATATTTCTTGAGCACTTTCGAATAAAGGGTATTTGACGACTGCTGCAGCGATAATGCTAAAAATAATAGAATGCGTTAAAAATTCACTTTCTCCCCATAGTGCGCCGATAACTTATGGATAAGTGTCTCCAACCGATGTCAAATCGATCTAGTTTCATTCGTTTGTCTAGCCACAAGAGCTGTGATAGAGCTTGACATAATATATATATATGTTTGTGTGTATGTCTGTCCACGCAACTACTCCATTCCCACTGGTCAGATTTCAATGGTTCATAGCTCGTTCAAAAGCCCTAGAAACGTTAATTACAGGGAAAGACTTCCGTTAATCACAGATTCAGGTTTGCCAGATTATGCGATGTTAAAATATATATTAATATATTATACTATCCATTATCGTTGCTTTCATGGTTCAAGGAGACAAAATCTTATTTTTCTTTTGTATCCAAAATTACAGTGCACGTGTTATTATAAACTCGTTTAAATCCCGTCTTATCGGGTGGCATTTAAGCTAGCTGCTGTGCTGTTGTTCTGGCCATCATCACAGTAGCTAGGGAGGAATAGATGTGATCTGTATTAATAAACTGCAGAATAACTCAAAATTGATCGCTGAATTTAAGTATTGAATCAATGTTTAAACTTACTTTTTTAAAAATTATCGATAATTTTTCTGCCGCCACTTAATGTAAAAACACTTTTATACTATTATATCCTTATTTTCCGTACAAACAATTATTTTTATTTCATGGGTTACAGAACATGGGACAATTTGTAATATAAAATTTGTATATCGTAAAGATGGGAAAATTGAAATCATAATTAGTCATATATTCAACATTTGAAGAGCTAATTAAGTAAAACCTAATTATGGAATAACTACTTTCTAGTAATTTCTGCCATAAAAACTAAATATCTGTATTATATATTATCTACTTATATGTGATAGAACTCTTCAGGTTTAAGTAATTTTCATATTGATTCTAAAAATGAATATTTCATTAAATAACTTTCGTTCATTTGTGTTCATTTATTCAAGTATTGTTTTTATTTTAATAACAAAAATAGTTCTGTTTAGGAATTGTCTTACATAGTGCAGAAAAGTGTTTGAAATTTGTATTTTATTATTGTATATTCAAGAAGTTGGCATCTATTTGTAAAACTTTCCTTAACTTCAACAAGCCAATTCATGAATGTAATTTTATTTATGATTTATGATATATATATATATATATATATATATATATATATATATATATATATATATTAATATGTGTGTATGTATGTGTGCGTGTATGTGCGTCTCTGAGTGTTTGTGTTTTTGTGTGCGTGCGTATGTGCATATATATATATATATATATATATATATATATATATATATATATATATATATATATTTACCTCGTGTTACAGCATAATTTGTTATCCAAAAAAATGATTAATATCTAAAAAATAAAATTAAAAAAAAAAACACTTAACTAACTTTCGTTTTGTGTCAGTCGCATTGTCTTTCCAAATGAGCAATGGTGACAGGAAAAATTATTGAGGCATTCAGTAATGAAACCAACATTCAAACTCTGCTTTCCATTTTCAAAGTCCATTCAAGACCATCAAGAGAACAGTGATTAAATTTTTAAAAAGAGTTAAATAGTAGAGAGGAATACTGGATCAAGTTGTCACAACTGGAAGAGAGATCATCATTTCAACTTAGTTATATAGAGATCAATTAGAAAAGATCCAATTCAATCCATAAGACTTTTGGCATGTGAGAGATGAATTTTAGTTATGACAGTCCAAAGAGCAATGAAAAAAGAATTGAAAAATAAACGGTACGTGAAACCTCTGAGGCATCTTGTTACTCGAAGTCAGAAAGTTAGAAGTTTAGAGTTTACTTAGCTATGATTAATCTTGTGGCCTGTTTAGAGGCCAGAAAGAAAGTCACGGAAGACGAAGGTAGGTTGAAAAAGTATATTGAAGATATATACAAAAAAGCAAATAGTGTTAGTATTATGTATATTAGTACTGCATCTACTACTCCACTCCACTTCCTCCTATCCGACTCACGTAGTTTGTATTTATGAGAGGGGGAAGAGTTCATTCTACTGTAGCAGGGTATACCACAACAATTAATTAATGGTGTGCATGTCATTTTGGCTTATGATCGATTTCATCACGATTCTTCTCTTAAGCTTACATTCTTATTACTCAAAGTAGTGTCCACCTGAGTTACAAAAGCCTCACAGAATTCCAGTAAGATATCTTTAATCATCTGTAAGATAAAACGGTTCAGATCCTAATCTGGATAATCTTGGACAATTTTGCTGTTACACCATTTATTAAATTTTGCTGTACACTCGGTATGTATATATGAGCATGCGTATACATATATATATATATATATATATATATATATATATATATATATATATATATATATATATATATATATGAATGGGTATCGAATACACATCAAATAATGGATTGACATCAGACAGAATAATAAGATAAGTAACAATATGAAACGTCTGTAAATCTATCATGTTTCGCTTTCATTAATTAGAAAAGAACATAATTCTTTACCCAGGAAATACTTCAAGGGACTGCCGAAGAATATTTTATCATCTATAAAAACACTCGTTAGACAGACTTTATTATATCACCAAATTTTATAAAATCCATACTTAAAAATATCTAAGATACATCTACGTACTACTACTACTACTACTACTACTACTACTACTAATAATAATAATAATAATACTCTGATTACTAAAATCGGTGTTGCTTCACTTTTTGGCTCTCACACTAAACGTTCACAAATCAACTTGCAGACAAGAAACGAACAAGAATGAATAAAGATTTTTACTAGACCCAAACACGGGAACACACACACACGCGATCGTGCAGACACACACACAAAAATAAACATACACACAAAAAAAAAAACAACAAAAAAAAACCATTGGACATTCATTGTCACTCGAATCTGCATTACCACTGAAAAAAACAACAACATATTAATTAAAAACAACATGCAGTTCTCTTCTGCTCTTGTTACATTAGACTACCGTCTGCTATTAATAAGCTAGGAAAATTTCCTTACCAAAGTAACACACCATGACTATAAACAACCAATGATATAGACAAAAACCAGCTCTAAAAATCACCTACAGTCCTTAAACTTTCTTTCTCCATCACTCGTACTGATTTCTGCAGTGTGGAATATGCTTAAACACTGCGAAACTAATATTAACTCTTCAATACCCCCCTCCGATTTCTTGATTCATGGTTAGCTTCCTCTTCTTAGAAATCTGGTAGTTTATGTTCGCGAAAATCTCCCGCTAGCGAGGGAAATCTCTCCAGACATTTCTTACAAGTGTTTACTTCTTTCTCTATTTAACTCAGCTATCTCTTCTTTCCTTGCTGTCCCTCCTCCTCTCGTGACTGCTTCCGATAATATAGACAAGGCCATCTCCCTACATCCGTCTGAAGATTTGCGTTCCGTGATATTAATGCCCACCATACAAGCTGGCTTAAAAACTCTGCCACTGACCTCGGTG
Organism: Acanthosepion lycidas; assembly: GCA_963932145.1. Taxonomy (NCBI): domain Eukaryota; kingdom Metazoa; phylum Mollusca; class Cephalopoda; order Sepiida; family Sepiidae; genus Acanthosepion; species Acanthosepion lycidas. Next base: position 76,287,640 of record OZ010605.1, read on the forward strand.
GCAACGAAAAACTTACCTTCTCAATTACTCTATCTCTCACGCAAGTGGTAGTCTTCATCACGCATTTCCCTAGTAACCCTTAGGGGGCACGCTTCTCTTCTCGATTTCTTTTATTTTTTTTTTTTGCTTCTACCCCTGACGTCATACTACGCAGTTCTGACCTAATGGGAATTCTCATCATGCGGTTATGTCCATAAAAATCTCCTTCCGCTCTTCCAAGAGCCATAAACCTATTACCAGCAGAATACCTTCCTGTTATCAACGTGCAGATTGAGATCGTTCCTGGAGTTCTTTCTCAACCTCCCTTGGAATGTTGTTTTTAATAATTCCCTTAAAAAATGTCCGTCTGGGTCCCCTCCAGGGTAAAAGACCGAGTCTTTCATTTCTGCAAGTTAAGTCGCTCTCATCTCCTTGGTTCCTACCAGCATTCCCGGCCGCTATAGCACGCAGGAATAACTTCTTCCAGCTGTTCCAGAATGACACGTATCATTGACGTATCTGTGTCTCTGCTCATAACCAGTGCATTCGAAGTCTTGACATCTACAACGGATGAGGTTGAATTGTTTGCTCGGAGATTCTCCTCCAATTAAACATTCATTTAAAGTATCCACACCTGACTTATCCCCAAGAACAGAGGGTCTACTGAATGATACGGATAACACATCAAAATCGTGAAATGAAGGTTGTTCAGAACGGGCTTGCGTTCAGATCCTTTCACTCGAACACGGATGACTCCCAGGGCTCTATCTTTAGTCCTACGCTGTTTCTGATCATCATCAATGATATTCCTGGTGTCATCACTTCCCAAGCAGGCATTTACGCAGATGACACTAACATTTACTCCAGTCTCAATAGCAAATCCGTCTGTTAACCTAGCCGCTGATCTTGAAAAGTACCGCTAATCAGTGGTTAACTAGCAGGAAATAGCTTGTAAATTTTAATACCTCCAAAACGAAAATAGTCTTATCTAAGCACCTTGGAGAAACCTCACTGCCAGCCATCAACGTGTCTGATACTCGAATCCTGGAGAGTTCCACTGCACCTTTTTCCCCAACGTTTTCAACTGACTTGAAGTAAGACAACTACATTGAATCAATAGCTGCATCTACTGCAAGGAAAGTTGATTGACTGTGTCGTGCCAGAAGGTAATTCGTGTCAGATTTCATCTTACACGTCAACCAATCTATCATTCATCCTTAGGTACTTACTGGAATGGTAAAGGGAAGCGTCCATTGTGCAAGGAACGATGGATCATTGTGTCGTGTCAGAAGGTTTTTCGCATCAGAATCGTTCTTGTACATTTACTAATCTATCATTCGACCGTGTTACCATATTTGCTCTGGTACTCCTGCGATTTATCTCGAGGTTCTTGACAAAAACCAAAGAAGAATCTGCAATTGGCATCTTGCTATTTTTGATCTACAAAATGGTCTGCTGATTCATATACTCAGATCATTCATAAACACTGATGCCGATGATGAGACTATCTACGGGACAACTGTGAAACACTTGATGGTCAGATTGGGCGACTGAACACTCTTCTGATCTTGCACAAACTATCGAATTGGGTAAAAACTGTCTGGTTACATTCAAAGCTATCGAAGATCTAGCTAGTTAAATTCCATCATCACTAATCTGAACACGAAATACCACCAATCAGGATAAACTGATTTTCTCTCAGGAAATCACCGTGCCTTGAAAATCAGTCGGGCCTCAAACTCACACTCAAGGGGAACGTACATACGATCCACTGCTATGACTTGCAGGTAGAATGGTCGGCTCCCTGTACCATTCTAGTAATTAACTGACCCCTCCTGCTATCTTCTATCTTTACAATAGAGAGAGACCAGGCCAAAAAAGGTTTATTCTTGACATATTTTAACGGGTATTGCAGAGACCTCACTCTCCAGCATTCAAGAGCATCTCCAAGCCCTTGCGGGTGACGAAATATTCAACCTATTCAATATTGTAATTATTTACAATATTTATATTGTTCGGGATTTTGTCCTCATCCTTACTGCCATATTCACAAAGTTTAGGCTGTTGGATGCTGAGGTATTCTTTCTATATTTCTGAGATAAGGTATTGTAATTATTTACACTATTTATATTGTTCGAACTGTTTGATCTCATTATGTTGCCATATTCACGGTGTTTCGACCGTTGTGCGCTACAGCCTTCTTCAGGTAATTGAAATTTGGAACTGAACCCTTTATTTCCTCCACCGGGGTAGATCTTTCTAGTTCCACGTACCGTCCCTCTTCTGGGTTTCTCAGTATCAGTTAGATCCCCTTTAATTCAACTTTCACAGTTTTCGTTCCCGTCAGCTGTAGCCAGTTATTGAACTCACAACACTTTTTGTCAAGTCACTGGATTCAACCAACGCTTTTATCCACTGGGCCATGTATCTTTGAGGACACACGGCTCAGTGGAACTAGAACAATTGAAATAATGTAAATAGTATTTTCTTTGTTAATTTTATATCGATTACTCATTTCTAATATTGATATGTCTTCTTTCTTAAATTTATATTAATTAATGTCATAAATTAACTTAAAATATTATACATCGCTAAAATTGACCTTTCACAAAAAAGGAAAGCTTTTACTTTTATTTTATTTTATTTTATTTTGCATGAGTTCATGTTTGGTCATTTACACAATCAGAATTAACAGTACTTTTAGTGACTGATCCACTTGTTATCTGACAGTACGGAACTGGTTTCTGAATTTTTGCAATGTGATATGAGTCTTGAAGTACCGGGTGTGCAGTACGACCATCTTCAATTGAAAATCAACATCACAAAACACTAGTTGAAAAAAAAAAGAAACTCGTGAAAGTGTTAGAAAAATGTCTCAGAGAATGGATGTCAGCTTTCGACATTATCGGACCATCTCAAGATAAATGGTGAAGTGAAGACATTCGCTAAAAATATTAAACGTCTAACTGTGCGGAATGTGTGCGCTTTTGCATCTGTGAAATTTGAATGAACCATTCTTGATAGAATATTGACTTCTGATGACAAACAGATGATTTTTGACAATGGTAAACGATTGGATCAATAAACTACTCATAATAATACCCCCCACCCCGAAAAAACAAAAACAGACAAACACCGTTCCAGAACAGAAATTGACCAGTGAAGAGAGTATGTTGTATGTTTAGTTGTTCGCTATCTTCGTGTTTCAATTACAGAGTTCCAGAATCTAACTAGAGAATCCCTGTTAAATCTGACTCCCAGCAACGGGACGAAATGCACATCCATTTAACCAAAGTACACCCGGCACTTCTGCTTTATAACAATGCTTGGTCACGTGTTGCCAAAATGACATTACAGAAGCTTACCGACTTGAGATACAAAACATTGCTACACCCACATTATTCTTCTAATAAATCACCTACCACATTTTGAAACCTCTTTCTATTTAGTAAAGTCAAAAGTTCTTCCGTTGCAAAGAAGATGTGGATAGTGCATTCAAACGATTCTTGACTTCCAAACATTTAATTTTATTGTAAAGCCACTAATAACATTGGAACTCGATAGCAGACATGTATAGTTATTGAAGGATCCTATTTGTGACTGATTTAAACACTCTTTAAATACATTAAATCATGAATATAATGTTGATTATAAAACCGAATATTGTCTTCTGAAAAGCCCAATCATTATTAGACAACATTTATGAACAAGAAGTTATGAAAATATTATAATATTCTTCTACATGTAATCATTACTGTAGGTAACGCGTAAATATTTCAGCGGCTTGTCAGAAATGTGTGTGTGTGTGTCTGGGGTGTGTGTGTTTAAGTGTAGGTTTGATAGAACAGTAGGCTCTCGGTGAAGGTCAATCGATATATCTTTTGTTATAATACATAATTACGTCATAGAGAAGGAAATATGTCCAGAGGTGTAAATTGTGAAATTTCAATCACCTCTTTTTAGTGTAGTAAATGATAAACATTGAGCATGTCTTGGTGAAAAAAACGGAAATTGCTAGATATTTCAAAAGGTCGTATTCAATAAAATGAAAAGGTCCTGCTCCTCTACAGAATAATCTGCAAAGTGAAACTAATAATGGTATTGCTAAGCAAAAAGATAATATTTTCAATTTTATATTTCCTCATTCTAGAAATTAGAATATCAGTGATATATCTATACTTTAATACAGCCGTTAGAAGAAAAGAGCTGAAGGAAAGGAGTGACATGCATTGTCCTTAAAGTGATGTTTTAGAGTTGTCATACAATAAATTGTATACAAAATATATAAATAATTTACACTAATTTATGACACAAACAGAAATTGTAACATATTAATAAAACACAGAGTGTGGAAAGTAAGAAACCAGAGGGTCTTACTTGTAATAATTCCCGAAGTGAAATCATTCAGGCAGGTGGTGTTTTCTCTTTAGTAATGTAGGCTTGAGCTGTCATCTAGCAGCTTAGCTGTCTTACATTAGAAAGAGGCGTAGGAAGACCTATCTTGCTCCTACGTATGCTAAATAGCATCTGAAGTATTGCCACCTCACGAATTGACGTCATTTACCAGCCGTCATGTGACCCTCATGATTTCGTCACAACCAAAGGGAGATAATCGCCCTTCGCATCTCTTCACTAGATTCTATAATATCTAAGTCAGAATATTGTTTACCATGAAAGATATACATACAAAGAGAAAAGCAACTATTATATTTACATTATAGAAGGTTCTTATAATAATAGGGAGGGGGATGTAAGCAAAAAAAAAAAGTCAGTTTCTCCTAGACTTAAAAAAGATACGAGTGTAGCGTTCGAGGAAGATTAATTCTGTGGACGCTGAATCGCATGTTCTATCTGTAAATATCAGAATTCGTCTAATTAAAGAATTGGATACAAATGAATTTTTTTCATGGAAATAACGATTGGTTCGAGAACGGTTTACGATGTTGCATATGTTGAAATGGGCAAAAATATATACCATCACCAACGTTAAAAAAAGTTTGGACTCTCTGAAAGATAGAATGAGAAGATTAGGCAAAAAGTTTTGGTTTGATCTAGTGCTTGCGAAGGTCGAGTATGGCAACGGGGGTATCAGATACACTTGGGAGCAGTTAAGGTGTCACCCATTTTACCAATATCTATAGTAAGTGATTGTATTTATAGATTCCCCTTTAGGACTGAAGTGACCAGGAGTGCTAATAGAATTTCGAATAAAGGAGTATCTCCGGGAAAGATTCTTTTCATCGTGACACGATATAACATTAGCTTTGAACGATGTGAACAGAATGATACTCGCTTGATGTTTAAAACTTAAAAAAAAAAAAAAAAAAAAAAAAAAAAAAACACACACACACACATATGAAATATAAAATCAAATATACATTTTAATCTTTATTGTATAACTTTTACTAAATTTAAATTTTAAGATTCTCTTTATCTAAGTTGTTCCCTTGGGACGTAGGTGACCATAACTTTTCATAACTCCGTGGCCCTTCTAACTCTCTATCAATAAACTTTGTCTTGCTGCTAATTTTCATAATCTCCGTTTCGTTATACATTTAGTCAAACTCTCTAGGCGTGTTATAAGGTATTTTCCTCTGTCCAGTGTGAACCAGAATTTTCAAGCCCTTCTTCATTATTATAAATCCACGAAATTTCTGCAGTCTGTATGTCGAACAATCACGTGATCAAGACAAACACTCAATTGTGGAGCAAGCTGAGGTAAAAAGTAATCCAACCTTGAGGAAGAGAGCTATTTATGGTGCAATGGAGCATCTCATTGTGCTAAAGTGGGATAGTCCATTGCTTGGGCTGTGATTGGCTGCTGGTACCTGAGTGGAGGTATTTCTATATAAATACCAGCTTGATTCATCAGTTAGTTTGCAGGGTTTGTATTAAGTTACAACCTGCTTTATTTTTGTCTGCCAGCTGGACGCTAGCTGGGACTCTTACACCGGTAAGTGCTGTTTATTGTCTTGTTATTCTACATCTCCTTCCCCCCCATCGCGTGTCGGTAGTGGCCTTTGGGGAGGGATGAGTTCCTTTAAACCTGGCTGGTTGTGTGGAAGTAGTCTGGACAATGCCCGAGGGGGTTTTGTCCGTGTTATTGTAGACGGCTGAGCAGTGTTTGATGTTATTCCAGCGTCGAATGTTTGTGGCACTGGTGTAGGGGTATCGGGTAAGGCACTAGGTCTTGGAACTGGGATTGTTGGTGTATCCAGTTTCCTGAGAAATCGGCGATTTCGTAAGGTAATTCTACCTGATCCGTCAATTCTGATACGGTATTGGTGGTTGGGGAGGGTTTCAATGACCTGACCTGTTGTGTCCCATCGGCGGGTTGTTGGTCGTTGTAGTGCCACTATTTGTCCTTTTTGAAGAGGATTTAAGGTGTGTGCTGTTCTCTTGTATTGCTCTATGAGACGAGCGTTCCGCCGGGACAGACTTAACTCGCGATTTTGGGCTGCGGTTATCCAATTCGCGTGTGGCTTATAGAGTGTGGGGTGGGATGGTATGTAGTCACGTAGTCGGCGGTGGAGTAGTAGTTGAGCAGGGGATAGCCCAATGTTTTGAATGGGCGTATTCCTGTATTGGAGGATGGCTCTTGCTGCACGGTTATTGTCCAATGATCCTTGTGCTCCTGTGTTGCCATTTACGATTCTCTTGGCCGTTTTGACAGCGAGCTCTGCACGACCATTGGATTGTGGGTAACCAGCAGATGATAACCTGTGTTTAACAGCCCAGTCTTTTAAAAATTGCTTGAATGGAAGAGATGTGAAGGGTGGCCCACCATCACTGCTGAGTTCCTCAGGAGCGCCGTAGGTTTGAAATATGTCCCGGCAAATCAAAATAATTCTTGAGGCAGTTGCTTCTCCGTGGCTCAAGTGGTATAGATTCAGCCAGCCTGTTAACCTGTCAGCGCATGCTAAGTAACCATGGTTCCCAACATGGAAGATGTCCATGACGATTTGCTGAAATGGCCAATCAGGAGATGGTGTCAGATTGATTGGCTCTTTTGGTTGACTCGGGGCATTTTTTGAGCAAAACGTACAACCTGCTCTAATGTTACGAATTGAAGCATTCATCCCGGGCCAATAAACAGATTCATTGGCACGTGCCTTCATGCCAACTTCACCTTGGTGTGCAGAATGTAGGCTATGTAATACTTTTGCGCGTTGTGAGGTGGGGATAACAATTCTTTGATCTAAGAGCACTAATCCGTCGTCAACACTTAGGCGGTGCCTCACTTCCCAGTATTCACGGATTTCAGGTGCAGTGAGGATGCGCGTCCTTTGGAATCCATTTTGTATTACTTCAATTAATTTTTTGTACTGAGGGTCGCTGTGTCCCGCCGCACGGATAACGTTTGGTGAGATGAGCTCCAGGTTGTCGTTTGCACCGAATGTTGCTAATAGGGTTGTTGATTTGACCCAGTCATCCATGTTGTCAGACTCTATGATGTCTGATTGAGAGGGTTCAGCAGTGAATACATTTAGGAGTGCTTGTGATATGTCTGCTGGGTTACGTGAGACAGCATCAGAGGCTCTGTGCCATTTCCCAGGGCAGTACTGAATGGTGAATCTGTACCTGAGTGTTTTCTCCTTTAACCTGAATAATCGGGGGTTTTGGATTTTACTAAGGTCTTTATCTCCGAATAATCCTTTTAGTGGTTCATGATCTGTAACCACTATGAGATTCGGGCAACCCATTACAAAAATGCGACACTTTTCCAATGCCCATGCAATTGCTGCTGCCTCGCCTTCAATAGGTGCATATCTGCGTTCAGCATCAATGCAGAATCTGCTACCAGCAAATATCAGGCGCCAACCTTCAGGGCAGCAAACTGGAGCTTTGTCAGTGGTGCATGAGCAATACTTCTGTAGAAGTAGGAAGCCCATTCCTTCTTTGCTCCAATCTGGGGCAAGGCAGGTTATTCGTTCTTTTTGAAATGTTGCAATGCCTTTTCGGACTAATTCAACTATTACCTTCTTTGACTGCTGAAATGCATCCTCGAGGCTTTTATTCCATGTAAAGTGAGAGTCTCGTTTTACGAGATCACGAAATGGAAGCATGACTGGGCTCAGTGAGTATGCCCAAGCGACTTGGTTGACCAGACCAAACCATGATCTGGCATCGGTGAGCGTTTTTGGTATTGGGAAGCTTAATATTGCCTCCAGCATGGATTTAGAAGGGGTTACACCAGAGGATGTTATCTGGAGGCCACCAAACTGCACTGTGTCTTGGCAAAATTGGAATTTTTCCGTATTTAGTATGATGCCGTTTTTTGCACAATGAAGGAGGAAATCGAAGGTGTGAAAAAAGGCTCCTTCAATGTCAGAGTCATAGAGTAGGGTGTCATCTACGATTTTTACTTTGCGGGGGATGTCTTTTATTACTTCATCATACCTTCGGGTGTAGGCGTCTCCAGATGCTAGGTAACCTTGTGGCATCCTCAGGTACATGAACCTTCCCCATTCTGTAATGAAGCTGGTGAGTGGCTGGGACTCTTTATCTAAGGGGATGGAGTGATATCCATCAACAGCATCCAACACCGTTTTCTTTTGTTTAGGTGGCACTTGCAGTGCTAGCTGGAATGGTGACCCTGTATGGTGCGTTTCCCGTTTGCACTGTGAATTCAGGTGTTGGTAGTCTATGGTTCTTCGTGGTTTGCCATTTTTCTTGGCAGTAATTACCATAGTGCTACACCAATCAGTGGGCATGCCGACGGGTACTGGGGTCATGATGCCCCTTTTCACATCTTCCCAAAGGGCCTGTCTTACGGGCTCTTTGAAGTGAAAAGGCACAGGAATTGGGTTATGTCTGGCTTTGGGGACTGCTCCTTCTTTGAGGTGTATATGTGCATTGGGGCCAGACATTGGTGGGAATTCACCATTGTTCTTGAACGCCGTTTCGGCGAATTGATTCAATAGCCAATTCTTGAGTCTATCAATGTTTTGTTCTGTTGGGGAAAAAGGGAGTTTTTTGGGACGCGTTGGAAGTTGTCCCTCGACTTTGCATTGTTTAGTGCTTGCGTCCGATTTTTCATGTGTGCTTGTCAAGGGCAGGTGTTGCATTGCTGTTTGGGGTAATATTGTAGTCGTCGGCTTAGGAAAGTCTTTGGAGAGTATCCCTACATCAATGCAGGCTGCTTTGCTGAAGTATAGACGCTGAATCTTTTTGCATATGTATAGGGCTTGTTTAGTTGTTCTTCCTTGGACGATGAATTCCACAGGGAGCCAACCCTGACAGACAAGTGTAAAGCCTCCCACAGCTCGAACGACTTTTTTTTGATGGAATGAGGTTGTTGATAGTGAGCCCCATATTCAGAAGGTGCTTAAATCCCCCGAGACATATGGTGGCCCCACTGTCAGGAAAGATCGTCATCCTAGTGCTGTGATTTCTGGGGATATTCTTAACTTGTCTGGGATCCGGTTTTGGTGAGAACGGAACAACATACGCATCAATTTCCCTTACCTGGCATGTGTCTTTAGATGTATACGTGCCTGTCGTTTGATTGAATGTGATGTGGGCAATAAGTGTGTCCATGGCAGCTTCATTAGCCTCTGGGCTTTTCCTGACCGCTTGAGCTAGTTTCTTAGCCCGGCATACCCTCGATAGGTGATTGGGCTTCCCACAGTTACTACATGTTTGTCTCCATGCTGGGCATTTTAGCCGGCGGGATCCAGTTCCTGAGGTGCTATGCTGGTGGCTGCCACAACCTAAGCAAGCCTGCTGGTTTGGTTTAACATTGCAGTTGCCATAGGTGCTGGTACGGATCCCCTCGTTGGCTTGTGGTGTACCCTTCTTTCTCCGGTATGTTGATAGCCGAACAGCAGCTGTATCTGAAGCGCCGGCCATTGAGGTTTGGTCCCGCAATGCTGATTCGAATGCCTCAGCATGACGGATATTTTGCTCAAGGGATTTAAGTGCCCCAGCTTTGGCCAGTAGGTCAGCCTGGAGCGTGTCATTTGCTATTCCACGGATGATCTGGTCCTTGATGTATATATCAGACAGGTCATGCTCACACGAGGGGCAGGTAAAGTTACAATCAACGGCTATGGCTCTGAGGCGGACAAGGTAACTTTGTATTGGCTCATCCGCATCCTGAAACATGGAGGCAAAAGCAAGGCGATGGACAATAGGACTTGACCTCTGGGTGACCAATGCTTCTACCATGTCAAGTAGCTTATCTGGATCAGTGGTAAAGAAGTCAGGGTGTGTGTTGATTATGGCATTTTGCACAGCTTCATCAGCACAATTGTATAAGTGAATATTAGCTTGGGAGCTTGGCATATTCGTCATCTTGGTAAAGACATCCCAGTCAATTCGGAACTTCCTGAATTGCTGTGGTGTCATCTCGAGATTGAGATGAGGAGGCTTGGCTGCTAGTGCCTGAATACGGGTTGTCTGGGTGGTGGATTCCTTAGCCTGCTTGATGATACACAGGGCTTCTCCAATTAAAGTGACTCCCAGCTCCTTAAGCATAGATCGATCCAGCATTTGAAGGCTCTCGATTGTCAGCTTCTCATCCGCAAACCTTGTTGCATGAGTTTTGGCCGAGTCAGTGGATATGCCTGCTTCAATGAAGAAGAGTTCCCAATTTTCGGGTGTCAATAATCCTGTTCGCAGCGCCATGTCGAACAATCACGTGATCAAGATAAACACTCAATTGTGGAGCAAGCTGAGGTAAAAAGTAATCCAACCTTGAGGAAGAGAGCTATTTATGGTGCAATGGAGCATCTCATTGTGCTAAAGTGGGATAGTCCATTGCTTGGGCTGTGATTGGCTGCTGGTACCTGAGTGGAGGTATTTCTATATAAATACCAGCTTGATTCATCAGTTAGTTTGCAGGGTTTGTATTAAGTTACAACCTGCTTTATTTTTGTCTGCCAGCTGGACGCTAGCTGGGACTCTTACACCGGTAAGTGCTGTTTATTGTCTTGTTATTCTACATCTGTACATGATGTTAAGTATTAGTTTCTTTTTTTTTGTTACATTTTCTCCAAAACGTCGTACTTGCTCAAATATTAAGTGCTCTGTATCGTTAGCATCATTCTGTATAATCACATTTCTATTGCTTCAAGTCGCTTCTAATTTGGGGAGTTTGTCCAGTATTCACTGTCATACAGGAGAACATATATCATGTAACAATTTAGTACTCTTTTCCTTGTTTCTAGCGAAATCTTCCTATTTCTTATTACTCTGCGTAGCTTTTGGAATACTCTCTTGGATATCCCGATACATCTTCGGATATTCAGTGTCACTCTTTCCGTCCTCTGTTAAAACTCTTCCCAGATATTTAAATTTCCGCACTTGTTGGACTATATTTTTTGCAATATTAATATATTTATTGTAACGATGACTAACTACTCCTGCCTATTAGAATGTTTGAATACATTGTATGATAATATTCCAAGTAGCAACACTACTAGTGTACATGAAGCAACTGAAATTTAGAGGAAATTATTACTTGTAATACTCGATCATAGTCGCATGCACACCGTGTACAAGGAACAGGAAATTTGGAAAACCACATCACCACCGTAAAAAAAGAATGTTGAAATATTATGGCTATGCCTCAACAGCCAACAATCGTTCCACTTTCACTCTTAAGCAAAAGAAAATAGGCAGACTGAAGAAAAACTAGCAAACAACTCGACTGATTGGGATAGAATATAATTTACAGAAACTCACACTTTGACATGCAACAGAGATGTATGGCGGGACCTAGTCAGGTGATCACCTGCGCAGTAACAAACCACACCTGGCCATGTGATTAGTGATGATGATAACTGTTGTGGCCTTGTTAGTGTCAGAAATAAAGTCACAAAAAGGGAACTGAGTTAAACAAACATATTAACAGAAACAGTAATACAAACATATACAAACGAGAGTGTCACAGCAAGAATGTTCGGTCTGACTGTCAGAATTGAGTGCTGGAAACTTCCCTCTTCAAAACACAGTACCTGCAGCTATTTATAACTGGGCGAGTCCATGCGTGCTTGGTTAAATTAACAAAACAATAACGACGATGATGAGTACTAGTAAAATATTAACTATATTTGTCAAATTCTGCTAGTAATACGAATGAGAGCATAAATAAAACAACTATAATTATGGTGGATGGAGTAATAACTACAAATGAAAGATTACTGACAATGACCCATGAAATTAAAATATTATTTTGATGCTATTATAGAAGATTGTTCTTATAGACTTCCCCGGAGAGATAAGCCTCTGTTTTATGTTATAGTAAGAAGTTTCCTTTTAAATTAAAAAAAAAGGAAATAATCTTTAGAATGTAAAACAAATTTAAATACGTTTACTCGTGAAGTGTAGGTATTTTAACAATGGTCCAATTATATTTATTCTTGTATCGTAATATAATATAAAATTATTTTTTTCATTGAGGTTTGAATACATGCTACAATCGGTACGTCATAAATGATATAACATTATTTTTAAAGTATTATCAAATTTGCGTATAAAGCTCTGTTACTAACGCTGTAGTGTTAGCACTTGATCGATCACTTAATACAACACTTAATCAAATCTGAAATGATTAAACAATCAGAAAAATAATTTAAACTTTGTATTTTATAGGTTGTTTTTTTAACATTCAGTAATCACGGGGCACCGTATATTTTCCGCAGTTGTCCCCCTTGCCACAAATTTCACATGTTCTCTTCTGACTTTTAATTTTACGTGAAAGTTTGCATAAAATTTTAACACATATTTATCTCCCCTTGAAAAAGATAATCGCATCTGGTCATTTGGATGAGATTGAGAATTCTATTTGAATACTAAACTTTAATTTTAATTTTTAACATTATAAGAAGACTTAAATGAATTTAAAATTACAATAAACCTGTATTATTCTGGTTCTTCGCTAAAACAGATTCAAGATTTTGCATCTGTTAGGTTGATGTAAAAATAATGACGTAATAATGTCGTTTTTTGACGTTAAAAAGTACGTCAAAAACGACGTTATTACGTCATTATTTTTGCACCAACCTAATAGTATTGGATTGTTCACGTCCTAACCTTAGCACAGTTCTCAGTAAATAACACTTCCTACCCAATCATATATACATTTTTAAGCTTTATTTATTGCTAATTCTTCTAATTAGAAATCTTTTTACAAAACCTTCACCCAATACGCGGTCCAAGAGACTAGGAAGATGTATCGACATAAGTAAAAGAAATTATAAAGATGTATAGGATAGATAACGGTGGTCTATAGGCTTAAAATGATAGTAGTGATCGCAGAAGCGTCTTATTAGGATACTGATAAACAAAATAGCAGTTCTTAGGAAGAAGCAGTCCCTATGCAACTTCCTCCTTATTAATGGAATCCGGACGGGAGTGCCAGTGTAGATTATCTAGAGCCTCTTAGCAGTGAAGGTCCGAACTACTGAATCTAATGCATTTAGACTGTAGCTTGCAACAGTTCGTCTGTGGGAAAGGGGTAGTATAGAAGAAAAATAATAATTAATCCCTCACAATATTTGGTAGAGGTTTTTGAACTGTATCAAGAGATGCATTTGCGCACTAGGTAAATCAACCCAGATATGGCAGTAGTAGGCAACCGTTTATCTCGCGAGGGAAAAAGGAGCGCCCTGTTTGGTCAAAATCTAGTTCCTTAGTGGTGAACCTTGAGTGATCACAGCAGGGCGACGTCAGGTTCATGGTATATGGAGGAGGTGTGATACTCCAACTACATGCTATTCACTTTGTTGTAACAACAGCGGTTTGGGGACGGCTTCGCTGGAAGAGCTGCCTGAAAGCTATCACTATTGAAAGCCAACCGCCGTCGGGTTTCCAGTCTGGGTTTTCTGTCTGGATTCATTTCAATAGACATTTTAGTGTTTGGATTATATCGCGGTGGGTTGAAATCAGGTATTTCCTTCCCCGACATGAACTGCAATCATGGGCTGTTAAACTGCATCTACCCAAAATATCTGGTTATGAGGCACTAATTTTCCGCCTTCCCTGTTTCCATGGTTTAGAGCTGTACCTTTTATAGATAGTGAAAGTTTGTCCCGACTATCAACCTCGGCTATGACAAACTTTGGAACATGTATAATATTTTTTTTAATATCTATAACATTAACTAAACTAAAACACTAAAAAGCATTACAAATTACGAATTAATACATAAATAAACGCATAAAAATATCGAAATTTTGTTAATTTAATAAAAGATAGCAGAATCAAAAAAATGAAAATACAAATTGGGATTTGTATCTAAAATGCTCGGAGATTATGATGTAATTATTTAAAATACAATAAAATAATCTAACTGGCTTTTTGACAGTATTAACATCCAGATTATCAACTAATACCAGGTGAACGGGAGCAGAAAATGCAAAGTTGACAAATGTATCTTTAGCTCTTCAAAAAGGCAAGTAAAAATAAACAAACAATTTTCAGATTAGTTGTAAATAAATACCAATATAGAAAAACCTGGTAAGTGCGAAATAAGAAGGTACTAATAATAATTAATACATATGTAACAATAATGTCATTTTTTGACGTTAAAAATACGTCAAAAAACGACATTATTACGTCATTATTTTTGCACCAACCTAATATAATCATCTTAATATATATATTAAAAATGAAATAAACAATAATTACAAATTATATTAGATTATTATTTTATTTTGAAGCAATATTTACGTTTAAATTAAATTAAAATTTAGTAATGTTAACATACGATTCTAGCACATGTAGTGATATTGGTTTTACAATGATATTCGCCATATATAAGGCCTAAGAGCAATTCAGGGTAAAGTATTACAGAGTAAAATATAAATTTTATGAGGATATGTATGAAATATTACAATTAACCCTACAGTTGAATTGGTTAACATTGTATGTGTGGGTAATTCAGTTCGTCCGTCGTTTGCGATGACTGAAATGGATTAAAGTGCTTGCGTCCTTTTACAGTCCTCTGCTCTACCAACTGAGCTGTCGCGAATGATTTATCCCTTATTCTCTCGTTCTCGTTAGTACTCACGTACACTGTCACGCCAACAACGCGATCTGCCGTTTTCCTCACAGACTCGCTATTTATGCTTGCGTCGGTGGCAAGTAAATTTTGCATACGAGACTTACTTCTCGTTCTCCCGAGACTTCCGATTTTTTAAATTCAAGCTGGTTTGAATTTTTAGTCTTTTTTTTCCTTTGTACTTCAGCCCGCGATATAGGAATTTCGGAATAATCCATTTCCCTTTTTTTTAAGCATTTCACCCCAGGCAAGGCTGGAAGTCACTAACACGCAATGGGTTACATAGGATTTGGAGCGATAGCAGATAGGAGTGATAGAGGAAAGGATGAAGAGAAGGATAGTGGATAGATCAAGACAACTGGAGATGTCGATTGACATTACATTTGAATAGTTGGAGATTATAGCTATCAGGGAAACAGGAAAAGGGAAAGGAGTTCCGCATGCGAGAGGTGCGAGATATGAACCTATTGGAGTAGAAGAGACGGCAACATTTAACAGTTTCAACAGTGAAAGGGCGAGAGCGGGATACCAGCCTCGTAAGACGATTGAATTCATGAAGCCTGGGAACCAGCGAAAGCAGCTCATCGGAGCAATTATCATGAAATTATTTGTAAAAAAGATAGAGAGAGGCAACGGCACGTAATGGCGGTTTCGATCTTTCAACAGGACCTGACACGACAAGCAAATTCGCTTTGCTTTTGCGGGAGGTAAGTCTTCTCGTTCCTCACAGTAAGATCTGGGGAGCGATAGATTGCCCAGTGTCTTTCGACGTTATGTCTGTTAGAAGTAAGTTGTAGAGTGGAAAATAATTACTCATCCACAAGTCCACATAGACGCTTTTGATATCTATCAAGACAAACTGGTGTTGGCTAGGCAGATGCAGCCTACATCTGGCAGCATACACTATTTTAATAACATTGAAGTTTGGTAATATTAATATAGAATTCTGACACAAAATCTAATATTTGATGATGTAATATTTGTTGATATAATGATGTTCGCTCTGTATGAGTTTCAAGGATAACTTGAGGTTGAGGGTTACATATTAAGTGGCACAGCTTACGTTGGAAATATATCGATTAACCATAGAGTTTAATGTTTTAAGATTGTTTGATCCGGGAAGCGATAGATTAGCTGTTATCTTGTGACATTTGGTATTTCGGAAAGAGGTTGTAGAGTGGAAAATAAATAATTTCCCAGAAGTCCGCATATAGGATTTTGAACTTTAGCAAGACAGGCAAGTAAGTGCTATAAAGCAATACTTCATTTTAATTACTTTAAAATTTCGTAAAATTAACATAGGATTCTGTCACAAAAAAAATATTTTTTTTTTGTTAAATGATGTTGACCTTCTACAATAGCAGGTCGAGGTTGAGGGTTACAGTGTAAGAGACACACTATATGCCGATATATGGAAAAGATAATGGTTACTCCTAGACTTGAACAGGTTAAGGTTGTATGATCGAGGAGACGATAGATTATCGACAGGCTTGCGAAATTACATCTAGCGAAAGAGGTTGTCGACTGGAACATAATTCATCACCTGCAAATCGACATCGACGCTTTTTGATCAAGGCTAAACATTTAGTAACGGACCGCCCCAACCGAATTTATATGCGTGAAAATGGCCTGAAATATATTTTTTTGAAAACTGAACACCATGTTGAGAACCGTTTCATCGTTGTATAATCTTCTGCGCACACCTAATACTTCTGCATTTTTTTCCATGCCTAAACCTTCTTTTGCCTTCTGACATTACTATTTTTTCAATAGGTTTGCATTCATTTAAATTAGTTTTTTTTTATCTACATTGTTCCTCTTATTGCTTTCTGCTATCTTGAAAATAATGCAAGAACAATATTCTCGCTTTTAGTACTTTATAGACCACAGGGAAATACGTTTGCTGATGCCTGTTTAAGATTAGTCAAATGTCTGCCATTTGCTTAGTGATGAACGTTTAGCAATTATTCTCTTTATTTCGTCTCAGCCGTTACAACTTAGGTTTTATTAACTTTCGTCCCCATTTTTTTAATGCTACAGAAATATTACATCCGATTTGGAGAACCACAATTTTTGAAAAGTGTCTAAAAGGATTAGTATTGTCTCTACGTTTCTCTCTCGACAGCAACACTTCAATTTAAAAGTACGGTGAAATCACTTGAGGGAAATTTGTATTTGTAATTTCATAAAATAAATTCTTTTTAATAGAAAGAGTTGTAGACTTGCGAATGATAGACAAAGACAGAACTCAATACAGTAGGAAACAAAAGAACAAAGACGAAGAATACATTCGATAGGTTTTGCGTTTTTCAAATGAAAATAAAATCCAAAATGGCGATACACATTATTTAAAAGAAAACGCACGGATTTTTACAAACTGTAGAAATTCCTACAACATCCAAGACAATTTCCTTACACGCCTTCTTTTAGGTCCTTTCAGGATGTGCTCAACAATGGTTGTCCATAACTTAGCCTCTTTTTTGCTGTAATTAACGTCTGGTCTTTTTCTATACTTTCTTTGTTATTCGTCCATCCATTCATATTACCTGGTTAAGTAGAATGCTTGCTGCTTCCGCTGAAACACTTGCTTTTAATATATCATTTGAATGGTAAATTCTCTATGACATATTTCCTTATTATACATTAAAGAAATCCTGTAGGATTTTCGGCCAACTGCTGCCACATCTATTCGAGAGTCCTCTAGATAATCATTATCTTTTCAACTCAGGCAAGGCAATAACATCAATAAGACGCAAGTGATTACAGAGTGTGAAATAACAAAACATTATTAATCTGAGAGAACCATAAATACATAAGAAAAATATAGAAACAGAAGATAGCGATTGACACTGTATTTATATTCTTGAAGATCAAAGTTGATTTTAAAGCAAGTAGACGGGAGCAAACTACACAAGCGAGAAGTGCAAGAGCATTAACAGTTAGCATAGAAATTACGACTATATCTAAAATGTAAAATAATGAGACCTAGCTGCCAATCTAGTAATGCCTTAAATTGATAATATGATGAAAGTTCATCAGAACAATTGCTTGAAAGCATTTATAGAAAAAACGCAGGAAAGCTACCTTACGTTAGTGGACAGTGACTGAAGCCGAGATGCCAGGTCAGGAGTGAAAACATTTCAGATTGCTTGGATTTTGTCAAGAATCGTTAAATATATGGCAAAAGCTCCAGAAAAGATAGGACATTAATATTCTAGCTTAAACGAATGGTAGACGGATTAATGTGCATTTTAAGTTTGGAATATTGATTTTATGTAGTTTATTTAATAAAAATTTTCGTGGGAAAGGCCAACAGTATGAGCATTATACAATGAATATTACAATGAGAATAATAATAGTGTAGCAATTATGCAAAACATATATGAAATGATTCATTTGATATGCACATTTCTGACAACGGATATTCGATATCGTATATATATATATATATATATATATATATATATATATATATATATATATATATATATATATATATTATGAAGAACTGTGTAATCCATATGAGTAATCCTAAGGATGATGAAATCCTGAGAGCCCCCTCCCATTTCTATATATCACTTCCGTTAATTTAACCGTCTAAATAGGTCATGGTATGGTCACTCCTCCTCCCCCAATATAAAGTATACTTGAGAGAGATATGAAATTAACCCCTCCCTATACTCTTCCATGTCTCTTTAACTATCCCTTTTACACTCTCTGTTGAAATACAAAAACTTACACTACCCATCAATTTTAATTTCATTTTTCGTTTCATTTCATTTTTTGAATGCTATCTGATGATCCGGCGTCCTTTAAAAGGGCTCTGGTGAAAAAAGTTATTATAATGGTACCTTTAAGTGGTCTGTTTTCCTTTTAAATATATATATATATACACAAATGTTTAGAGGTACAAAATTTATATATAATTTTAAAAACAAGGAATGTATTGATTTTAATTTTAAAAGTCTCTAAGGCCCTTTCAAACAACATCTTATCAGGAGGCAATCGTTGGATCATTAATTAACGAAAAGAATAGTAACGACAATAAAGAGCAAAAAGGGGGGACACGCTAAAATAATAAACAAGTGTATATACTTGTAACGAGGGGTGGGGAAATAACGTGTAAATAAATAAGCGAGGGACAGTTAAAATAAAGTATCCCCCAACAGATTAAGAGACTTTACAAATTCCTTCTGCCGGTAGAGAGAAGGTTTCCTTAATCCTATACACACCGATTCCAACATCTTCAAATGATTGTTGGAATCAGCTGTATGAATAATTTTAAACCACTCTTTTTTGTACGACTTGGCGCAGGCTATATTCTCAACTAAGTGTTGAGAAATAGCCGATTCCATATTCATGGGGGGATATTTTATCTATCTTACCAAGTCGTATTTTGGAAGGTACATGCTGATTGATTCTAGTTTCCAAATGCAAGGTTGTACGCCCTACATAACCAGCAGCACACTGGCAATTAAACTCATATCCTAAATTACTCAATTTGATGTAGGGCAATACATCCTTGCGAAACGATGGAAACACAGACCTTGTTCGAAAAATGCTACGTAAAGCAACTGATGGGAAACAACCGGAAACCGACTTTCTAACCTGCTTAATTAAGCCTTGACCCCTATCCCCAATCCAGGAAATCTTCAAATACACCGGACATTTAGAAGGCCCCTGGACTTTAGGCGAATTAAATTCCTTAGTCTTTTTACTAATAATAAAGTCAATGAGGGCCTCCGGATAGCCATTACTGAGGAAAATCTCCCTAATGGTCTCAAATTCACGGTCCAATCTAATAAGAAAACAAATTTTAAGCGCACTATACACCAAGGTTTTTAAAAGATCGATTTTCCTTGATGCAGGAGCAAATGAACGCCAATTCAAATAGAGACCCGTAAAGGTTGGTTTGCGATAGATGCTTGTAAGAAAACCCCCTCTACTACGCTCTACAAAAACGTCCAAAAAAGGCAGACAATTGTCCTTCTCCACTTCCATAGTGAAGGACAAACCTTTGTGCAAGGAGTTGAGCTTAATTAATCTGTTGGGGGATACTTTATTTTAACTGTCCCTCTCTTATTTATTTACACGTTATTTAGAGACAATTAAAATTAAAATCAATACATTCCTTGTTTTTAAAATTATATATATATATATATATATATATATATATATATATATATATATATATTAATATATTGTATGTTTATAAGCTGAGGAAGATATGGTGCATTAAAATCTAATTTTGAGAAAAGAGTTTTTTTGGGTTAACCGCTAGAGCTTCGTCTATTTCGACAAGAAGTCGTTAGTGGGCGCTGTTCAGGGCATATAAAAAATGGGACACTTCATTTCTACATGTACTATTCTCTTTTGTTTTCCACTCAGCATGATGAATTGATCTCTCCCCGAGTCTGCTGGGTATCTTTTCCCTTAGTCTAGGAAATTTAACACACGCGCGCGGGCGTGCGCGCATGCACACACATACACACACAACACACTCACCGTTTTCTCTCTCTCTCTCTCTCTCTCTTTCCCTCTCTCTCTCTCTCAGGCGCACACACGTATATCACCTCACGCAATTCATAACCTTCAATATCTTTTTTCTGTTATATTCATAAACGTTTATTTTCTCTTTTTAGTCTGTTAAATATGCACAAGTAAATATAAAATACCGCCTTGTTGAAATTCATTCCATTTACACTCATCATTTGCATATGCAAATTGTTGCTGCTGCTTTTCTGCAAAATAAACTGTTATGAAATAGTAGTCCTCCTATATGCCAGTGAATGTTGGATAATCTCCTCACAGGTGAAGAAGAGACTTGAAGAAACAGAAATATGGTTTCTATCTATATATCTGAGATGAGGTATTATGTACACTATTTACATTATTCGAACTATTGTCCTCATTTTTGTCGCCATATTTATTACATCGTTTTGGCCTTTGTACGCTTGGGCCTTCTGCAGTTGGTTGGAATGTCGAACTGAACCCTTTTAATTTTGCTTACTGGGATAGACTATTCTAGTTCGACGTGCCATGTTTAATGGATGTCACTTATCAGTTATTTCTTGTTAATTTCCCTCTGAAAGTTCTTCACTGCCTTAACCGAGTATTGAACTAACACACTTTGGGTCCTGTCACTGGCTCTAACACCTTTATCTAATGGGCCGTGCGTCCTTGAGGCGACAAAGATGAGGACAATACTCCGAATAATGTACATAATATCATTTTCTAGTTAACATGGTTTGTTCGAGCAATATAGCACTCAATGAGTTTTTCGACATCCTTCTTCAAATGTGCGTCATAATCAAGAAATGATAGGCATCAAATTCGAGAAAAGACGAGATCTGTGTATTTTCTACATTACAGTATTCATTCTTTATTTCCTCTCCGGGTATTTACTAAAATCTCTTGAAAGACAGTCCGGGTAGTTGGAATAAAAGTACATTTAATATCTGTCTATATTTCTGAGATGAGGTATTATGTACATTATTTACTTTATTCGGACTATTGTCCCCATCTTTGTTGCTATATTTATCACAACGTTTCAGCTGTTGTAAACTTCGGCTTTCTTCAAGTGGTTGGAATGTCGAACTGAACCCTTTATTACGCTCACTGGGGTAGACTATTCTAGTTCCACGTGCCATGTTTGAATGGATGTCAGATGACGGTTTAACAATTAGAATAAATAATAGTAAGCATGGCGGGACAATATCTCACGCTAAATTCTAAATTTGGGGATTTATTGAATCACCAGACAAGTCTACCCCAAGCCAGTTTTGTGTCTGACTCGATATAAGCAGATCACGTTGGCGACTGAGGCAGTTAAAGAGAGACGAGATGAGCGGCAAAAAGAGGAAGAGCTTTTAATAAAATTCCCCCTGACCTGTTGCCGGGAAAATTTTCGACATTGAACCGCATTCCAAGATTTAGTGTTACTACAGAAATTTAAGAGAAAACTGTCGGTTTTTTTTTATATATACAAGTAACAATATAACCGAATTTAAATTTAACTCAATGAATCATCTGTTTTTATATCGTCTTCGTGAACATTTATATTTCTTTCATGATACAGCTTCGCCGTGGATCGCTCCGAATTACCGACAACATTCGATCTTCACTGTTCTGAGATCACGGAACACAGCCTGGTCACATTGGTGCGAACGGAAACGGCCAGCGATCTATAACCAGTTGACCGACGACGATACTGTCCAGTGTAGGGATGACCCTCTGATTGATCCGAGGACTGAGGGTTTAGTTATCTAGAAAAGGCAACCTGTGGCACTGGCTAAACTATTTGGTTGCAGCAACAGATGTTTGACCCAGGATCGAAGGGGCCGCGTGTGTTATATAAGCACACAATGTTCTGGTCGTCGAGAGTGTGAACATACTTGCATATACTTTATCGTATGTATGTAGAAAACATTGTTGTATTGTGAAAGAAAAAGAATGAAATACCTCTTCCTTAATCATGTGTTTGTCAGCGCGTTTGCGTGTATATTCACACCCAATATAAAATACCGGCACAGGTTTTCAATTCATTTGCATGACAAAAACAAATTAAATGAGGTGTTTTTGTGTTTCAAGTAAATAATTATATTTGAGTAAGTACAGTATACAAAAAAGTACTTTACTATGAGAAAATTACCATACAACAGCATCATATTTCGTTGTTGTTAATAAAACCACAAACTGCATTAAATGCTGCCTTAAAATTCTTGGCATTCTTTCCAACAAGCACGGCAAAAGCTCACATTCCCACATAGGATATAATCTTCCTAAACTAATTCAATGTGAGAGAGTTCAGGAGACGGAGGGGGCGAAATTATCATTTCCAGAATGTTGATCCTTTTTCTTGACTTAAGGTAATTTTGAAATAATTTAGGATAATATTTTGGACTGATGGGATGTCACTTTTTCTCCAATTATGCGCAAACCAGATGGTATACCATGTCTTTGCACAATCGAATGATATTTTTCATTTAAAAATGATGGTGTGTGTGATCGTTAAATGATTGTTTCCATAATAGTCCCGTGTGTATATATCTATCAGACGCTATATTTAAGATGGAATATATTTACGTTACTAATTTTCCATATATGACATGTTATATGTTTAAATATATATTCATGACTAAACCTCTATATAAAAACTCATATATATATATATATATATATATATATATGTAAAATTTGTAATATATATATATATATATATATATATATATCGCGGCCTGAGGATTGCGTCTAGCATGAAGCAGCCTGTCGCCTCTGGGTGTTGACTTCACTTTCACTTTTATATTTATATTTACATACGCTCTATCTCTGATATTGAGAACTTTATCCCGTAAATATAGCACACCTTAAAATTGTATATATATATATATATATATATATATATATATATATATATATATATATATATATATATATATATATATATATATATATATTTATCAACCTGATAAAAAATATCCGTATAGCACAGTTTGGGGTGTAAAATTGTGTCTAAATGTCACGTTTGTATTCGTCACTTTGCAATTATTTTCTATCGCTTGTATCCTTTTCCACAACCAATTAGGTGTTTTTGAATGAGGGAAAATTCCTTTGTCTATATCCTTGTATTCTTTCAAACAAAGTTTCTTTTCTTTTCTTTTACAAATATACATTGAAAGAAAAGTAATTCTCTTTTCCCCAAGTATAGAATAATTTTCTTTGGCTAATAACTGACACGCGTATTCTATTTGCTGAAAATTGAAATCTTTCTTATTCTGTCTATAGTTGACCTTCCTGCCTACGCAGCTCGCAAAACCAACCCATCAATATGGACAGACAGAAAAATGATTTAACACGTGACACGAGGAAACATCAAAATTCAAGTCATTTACTCATCACCTAAAATCATTAAAATCGTCGGGCGCTATCCAATCGTTCGAAGAGTCTGTAATGATTTTAAGAATCGAATTCAGAACACGCCATTGATTATATTAAAATCAGCTCCTCACCCGTTAATTAGATCACAGATGGGCACTTACGCTGAAGTAGAACTTATACGTGCTAATCAGCTACAAATTCGTCTGTTTGCCTTTAGTCACATGTTATTTTCTTAATTGTTTTTCACCAGCTTGGACACAGTTCCCAATTGATGAAACTTGTACAAACAAAAAGAAATTCAATTTTTTTTTTACAGCTGCGATTACTCTATTGAGGTTTCTGACTTCAACTAACAACAGAGATCAAAGGAAAATTATCTTGTTTTCACAGTACGACTGTAAGCGCGAACATTTGAAAAATCATGGAACAAGAATAAAATGTGTCTTCAGATCATTTTTAGGGATTTTGCCAAAAATACCTGAACAAATATCGCTGACGTCATCTATAAATAAATAATTCTGGTTAGGACAATAAACTAGATCCGGCAGCAAATCCTTTGTTCGGGCGATTGGAGGTCTCGAGGAGAGCGGAACCATCTCATAAGTGGAAATATTCTCAAATCAATCCTGACCCTGGGTAGTAGCAGTATTTAGTGGAACGAGCTATGGCCAAATAGTTAAGCTCAATCAACAAGAAAACACTATAAAAGTATGAAATACAGTTTTAGTAAAAGTACCAGCAATACATACAGTGCTATGAAAAAATTAATAGAGATAATATAGATAATATAAATAAATATATATAAATATATATATAAATGTCTGAAAATATATAAAATAATATATAAAATATATAATAAATAAATTATAATAAATTTCTATAATAATTAAATATAATTAATATCTATAAAAATAATAATATATAATAATATATAAAATATATAAATAATATACAAATATTAAAATATATATAAATATATATATATATATATATATAAATATATATATATATATATATATATATATATATATATATATATATATATAAAAATGTAATATAGATATTATTGATAATATTGATAATACATACATTTCACATTTACATCTTGTATTTTTGGTTTATATTGTTGCAAATAATTTTTGGAGCATATTTAAAAATCAAAATAACACGTGCTCATTTTATGGTAAAGTGTGTGTTCTGCAATCAAATTATATAACTCATATTTTATGCAAATTAGTGCAGTTAGAGATTAAATTTAATACAAATATAGATGGAAAGATGAAAAGATATATATATATATATTTATATATATATATATATATATATGTATATATATATATATATATATATACCTTTTCTCTCAAAAATATTACATATATATATATATATATATATATATATATATATATACACATTTTTTTGAGAAAAAAATAATATTTTGGACTTATGTCATGTAACTTTTTCTCAAATTATGCGTAAACCTGAGGGTATAGCATGTTTTTTCAAAATCGAATAATATTGTTCTATATATATATATATATATATATATATATATATATATATATATATATATATATATATATTCTTTTTCTCAAAAATCGGTCCATACATATATATATATATATTTTTATTTTGGACTTATAACTTGTAACTTTTTTTTCCAATATGCGTAAACCAGCTGGTATAGCATGTCATTGTACAATCGAATGATATTGTTCTTTTAAATATACATATATATATATTTTTTTCTCAAAAATGTGTGTGTGCGTGTGTGTATGTATATATATATATATATATATATATATATATATATATATATATATATATATATATATATACACACATTTTTTTGAGAAAAAATAATATTATGGACTTATGGCGTGTCACTTTTTCTTCAATTGTGCGTAAACCAGATGGTATAGCATATCTTTACAAGTGTATTGCTGGTAATATTTTTTCTTCAAAATATATCTCTGGATTACCAGCAATACATTTTTAAGAATAAGAATATTAACAGCAATACATTTTATCGTAATTAAATAAACCATTTGGGTTGATATGCCGTAAACCATGCCAAACCAAACCAAAAATCTCTTTAACTTACCACTTATAGTAGCTTTTCTTATAGCAGACTTTCATGATATCTACAAAAAGAAGACTTAAATTAGGCTGCAGGGTACCTCTTCGTTGTCTTTTACCAAAACAATTACCGCTATTCATAGATAATAAACGAAATCTGTTGAGAGCCATCATCCCCTCCCGAAGGAACGTGACATTAAATATATTGAATAATATAAGATTTACATTGACTAAAGCATCTTTTGTATTTGTACAATTCTTTTAACTATAGCGTTAATTAAATATATATGTCTATGTCTAATTCCTCAAGCTGCCAAAACTCTTTGATTGTTTTGTGACGCCAGAGTTAATTCAATCATCTACTTAACTGCCACGAATCTTGGAGTCATAACGATAACTTCATTCAAGTGCATTTCATGCAGGGACAATGGCACTTACAAACAGTTTCACTATTACACTCCTTTAAGCAGATGAAAACATTTGCACTCAAATATTGGCCCTCACAAACACACATAATATAACAAATGCACCTGCCATCACCAGAAAAACTGTTAAATCTTAGCTACTGTAATTCCCCATGTATAACACGCTTTCATGCATAATAAGCACTCCTAAAATATGCGTATTATACATAAAGAATTACTGTATCTAGCATCTCGTCTGCAGTCTCTATCCCACAGACGTGCCGTCGCCTCCCTTTGTCTTTTTTACAAAAACTTTCATGCTAACTGCTCCGAGGAGCTGCTTTCGCTGGTTCCCAGGCTTCATGAATTTAAGCGTTCTACTAGGCTGGCATCACGCTCACACCCTTTCACTGTCGAAACTGTTAAATGTAGCCGTCTCTTTAACTCTATTAGCTTCATGCCTCGCACCTCTCCCCCCTTAGTACTCCCTCCCCTCTTTCTGTTTTCCTGATAGCTATAATCTCCAACTATTCAAATGTAATGTCAATCGACGTCTCCAGATGTCTTGATCTATCCCCTATCCTTCTCTTCATCTTTTCCTCTATCAATCCTATTTGCTCTAGCTCCAACTCTGTAACTACTTGCGTGCAAGTGGCTTTTCGCCTTGCTTGGGCTGAAACGTTTAAAAAATTACCTGTCCTTCCTACTAAGTCAAGGTGAAACAAGTTTTATATTTTGTGTAGAGTGACCATACACATGAATACGAGATCTGATGAAAAATTACAGGAATTGGTGCTTTAAATCTAAACTACACAACATATCAATTCGTTATTTA
Organism: Acanthosepion lycidas; assembly: GCA_963932145.1. Taxonomy (NCBI): domain Eukaryota; kingdom Metazoa; phylum Mollusca; class Cephalopoda; order Sepiida; family Sepiidae; genus Acanthosepion; species Acanthosepion lycidas. The sequence goes on from OZ010605.1 coordinate 76,314,821, forward strand.
TTCTCCCTCTCTAAGTAGTACACTTCTGAAAGCAGACAGGTTATACAGCGTCGTTTCCATTGACAGGAGCATAGCTCCAAGTCTTTTCGGGAGAGAGCAAGCTGTTGCCAGATTTCCTCATCTGGATTTCCTTGGCGTCTTAAATACATGTCCTTTAAAGTGGGATTTGAAGAATAATTCTCAAGGAAATATGGTTGTCTTTGGGTGTGGTCAGTTATCACTGATGGAAAATCTGCGGTGTAGTGAGTCAACTATACTCTACACACACCTTCCAAGCACTGCTATGAAGAAGTGATCAAAAATTACCAGGACTAGTGCTATAAAGAGAGATACACAGCCCATATCAATTCCTCATTTAATCTCTGATGTAATTGATATGTAAACACCTGGGTTCTCCCTTACAGTGATATGATTGGCTGGTGTTAGCCATAAATACAGACTGATGTGGAGCTACATGGACTACACCAATTGACTACGCCTATTGGCTACGCCTATAGTCTTCGCCTATTGCCTACATCTATTGCGTAACGCTACGACGAGGACCAGTCCATTACGGTTACCTGCTAGATTGTCCTACCCGGTTACAGTAGTCAACAACCACTTTGCTACTTCGAAAAAATATATCCCTTTTCGGGACATATCAGTCTCCTTTGAAGTAGTCTCTTCCTGAATCCAAACAGTTTATCCAGCGTCGTTTCTACTGAAGGGAACATTTCAAGAACTATTTTTTGGGTATAGCGAGCTGCTGGCCATTACATTATCTTGGATTTTTTCGGCGTTTTGAATACATGTTCTATCAAGTGGGATTTAATTTTTAAAGACGAAAAATGCGCAGGGGAAATGTCGTCTGTTGACCTTGACCAAGAACGGCTGCTCAAGCCATAACCACTTCTGAAACTACTGTGGTGTAGTAAAACAACCACACTCTACACACTTTCCTTCCAAGCACTACCATAAACAAGGGAAGTAAGCGAGAACGTTATAACTATTCTATAACGAAGATAGAGTTTATCTTCACTGTGTGTAAAGTGGCTTCTCTGCGTACTGACCTTTATTCATCTGAGTCATGGAAAAAATTGCCCAGCCCCTGCAAACAATACAGCAACGAGGAAGCTGGTGTCGCACAGTTGGAATTCCCAGGAGGCGAAGCTACATCTTCAACAACTAAAATAAGGAGAGAACAGATACTACACTTTCATCTCTGCGAAAGGGCTTAGACGCTATGAACATTTTTTTAAATTATATTTAATGTCTTCACATTCAGACTCTTCTTAGACACAAAGTTTTGAACTTTACACACACCTAATCCCGGACTGTTTCCCTGGTGGTTAAATTGTTGTGACCTATCCAATCATTTATATTCAAACTGTTGTCCTAATCTTTGTCTTTATTTTAACACAAAATATAAGCCGTTATGCTACTAAGCTCCGGTGTATATTTATCTTGGTAACTCACAGGGAATTCAGAATTTAACCTTTTAGTTAATTTGGTGGATAGGTCGTATCAGTTAATATTAAGCATTATATATTCCACATTGTGTAGCTTGTCTCTCCATGTAATGTTACTGAAAGAAAAAAATCAGAAAATTCATTAAATGTTCTATTCAACGATACCTTCAGTCTCTTGGAAAATATAGTTGAAAAATATATTAACATTACATATATTTCGGTTTATCTATCTATCTCGTAGGTTGGAGCAAAAATAGTGACGTAATAATGTCGTTTTTTGACGTATTTTTAACGTCAAAAAACGACGTTATTACGTCATTATTTTTGCACCAACCTAATATCTATCTATCTGTTCGCATTCAAACGAATAAATCTGAAAATCCATTCCTATCTCTTATTGACAACCATAGCTTGACCCAGCTTTTGTTTTCTGATTCAAGTTTCAGGAAAACTATAAAAGAAGTGTCCTCATTTGTAAAGCAAAAGGCAACTACAGTGTCCTTGTGAATACATTTTTCTCGCTTGCATTTCTGTATGTTTTAGGAAGTAATTGTTAATAGTTTATAATTATAGCTCGAATCTGTTTCTTAGAAAATATCCTGCATTCTTTAATGGGAAAGGAAAACACACGTACACAGAAAGAATGAAAGCATATTTTCTTGACAGACTTTTGAAATTGTCAATTCACATTGCGTGGTAATTACAACCGTCATCTTTAAATTGTTCACGGGAAATTTAGAAAATTTAAATAATCGCCAGGTATCAATATATTTTTAGTAGGACCAACTTGGACTGCAGTTTGAAGATTGGACATTATATCCTTGAAAAAAAATCTCGAATGACGGGAATACACTGGTAGATTAAAATGCTATCGTTTTTATGAATCAGACTCTTCAAAATGAAAGTCTAGTCAATATATTAGTCGATTTCCTTTGTATACTGTCATTGTCAAAAAATGACTCTTTTTTTTATTGCGCATTGTCAAGGGACGAATTGCGCAAATTAATTGAAACAACAGATTTAGTGTCCTTCCTTTCACCATACGGTCAGTTTTAGATCCACTGGATTGAGATGGGGTAGTCGATTTCTATTTTTTCTCAGATTAGGTCATGTGCAGTAATATGAATTTATTTTCGTGATGTATGATGAAATTTGTTTGGCTTTGTAAAATGTTTTGTTATCCGTGAATGTATCAGTTTTTTTCACGCTCAGACACTATTGTCTCAACTGTCGATTAGTTGTCATACGGCCATTGTCTTGTGATGGATGTTCCTCCAAGGAAGCATGAAATAATTTTAACACTGCATGAACACATTGGAAAACCTTATCAGTGAGCAAAAAAAAAGTATAATACAATAGACTTTCTCGGCAAATCTGATTTAAATCGAGTCGAGAATCTGTGGTCAATCTGCAAGGAACGACTTCGTGGAATGGACATACGAAGTACTAACATATGCACTGGTCATGTTTCATTGGAAAATACGAAAAAAATTAAATAATAACAGAATTTGCACGAAGGTGTAAATATATATATATATATTACGGTTATACAATGTCAAATCGAACTATGTCGAGATAATAGAGTTCATAATTCCGTGGGTCATTTTATTGTAAAATCCATAACTCTTTCCATTGCTAGCTTTATGGACTCTGACAGGGTTTCAAACAAAATGTGAATTCAAAGTAGCTATTCTGCTAGATTTCAAGGTTAAAGAGCTCTGTGTTATATGATATTTAACTTATATATGTATGAAGAAGAGTTGTTATCATACATTTTATCTAATATCAGCAGTTGTTGATTACTACCTATTCACACTACATATTATCAGCCATACTTAATTTGATAATTTCACCGAAGACGATGGTTTTGCGAGGATTTTCCTCCTTACAATTATGATGGGAGGCATCGTCTTCACATTAGATGTCACAACTACATGCAATTCTATACAAAAGTTTCTTGTAGCTATTCTCCTTTGAAGGAGGCCTTTCTATACTTTCCCGATCATATTTTCGTCTTAGATCTTCTGAAAGGGAATAAGGTAAATAGATTGTGACATTTTTTGTCAATTGACATTCATCCATGTATCTCTGCTCGTGGAAAAAAAAATCTTATTGATTCAGAATCCTTGTTACTCTGGAGGGCGTTCCTAATATGCATAGCTTTTTTGTTGTTTTTTGTCACAAATTTAATGTTGATGTAGACAATATACACTGGTACGATTTATATAGATTGTTGGAATCGAAAGTCGTTTATATCGACCAGTAAATAAGTGTTTGCAAACTGCTAGATATAAAAATATACTAAAAATCGCGAAAGATCATGTTACCTGATGTTTCCTTTATCCCGATGAATTTGGGCGTCTTCCTAAATTAAAATAATCCAGGAGAATGTGTATATTTTACGAGGGTGTAGAGCCATGTTCCCCACCCCATCCTGATGGTACATATCGTAGCGAAAATAATAATGAGAAATCAAATATAAATAATAAAAAATATGATACCTAGTTATAATACATCACGTTTAGATTTGACATTAGCTTTTAACTCCTTAGGAGACAGGGACATTTCTGAATGTCCTGTTCGACAAAGAAGAATGTATATGTTTCATAGAGGGATAACGAAATAAAGGGATGGAATAATTGCTACATGAAACAATATTAAAAGATCTGATATAGATGATAATAAAGATTTTATTAGTTTTATAATGTTAATTGTTATGACTTTTGATAAACATTGTTATAGAAATATTTAAAAGGAATAAGTTCCAACAGATGTTGAATATACAAGAAAGATTTAAGAAAATTGAACAATGCTTAATGCAAGCTATGTGATAACATCTCCAGTAACTTAAAAAAAAAAAGGCCTCCGCCCTTCAGAGTTGAACCGTGTGCACAGAATATTTTTTTCAATTGAAAATGCTTCCTACTACTGCAACTAGAAATATTGGTTGAGTGTGTCGTGCTAGACAATGATTCTTGCCAGAATATATATGACAACACCGAGCAAAACTCTTAAGTAGCGACCCAGAGAAATTTGATAAAGAATTGGTCAGTATAAGCCGTACCATAAAACAACAAACTAAGTACATGGCAGCGAGCGAAATAAAGGGTTAATTTCGACATTACAACCACCTCAATTAAGGCCGGAGGGTACAACAGCCGAAACGATTCGACAAATATAGCAACAAAGATGAGGACGATAGGCATATTTATAAGTCAACTATTCGTCATTGCTTTTATATTGCTGCTGCATATGGTCTGGTGCCTCTGCTATATATTTAGAGATTTTTGATAAAATACATTGTAGAATATTCAATATTATTGGTATTGACCTGGCATATCGGCTTCAGTCAGTTTCCCACCACTGTCTTTTCTATAAATGATGTCTTGGTAATTTTCATAATGAACTTTCCTCTATAATTGAAGTTTTTAAATTTTGTTATTTCCACCATCTTCAACAAAAATGTGGAAAATAGGCCTACGTAGAGGTATTATGGTGGGCGCAGTCAGTATGGTAAATAGCAATGAGTCGTTTTGGTGTAAGGAATGCTGTGATATGTTTGGAGTCAGTAATCATGGCTAGCTAAGTTTAAGAAGACAGATTGGAGAGCGGCCTTTCTTACACCCACTTGTAGCAACTTGCCAGATTTTCGTATTATTCCAAATAAATATTAATTTTCTCCATGATTGTTTTTACTTTTTGTATATAAATTTTATACATCTTTAAATATTCATTGGGGTTTTATTTTAAATGTTGTTATTTTTTATCCCCCCCCCCGCAGTACATATGGGAACTAGTTAGGACTACATAGAGAGTGAAGCTATAGCAGTGGTTGTAGTAAGAATGGTAAGAATTTGTTGTTTTGGTGTAAGGAATAGTGCTGTATGTTTGGGTCAATAATCGTCGCTAGCTAAATTAACGATGACAGATTGAAGACCAATCTTCACCTTTCCCCCCTTTTAGCCTTGTGCCAGATTTTTTGTATTATTATATTTGTAAATCTTACTTTCCTCTATAGTAGATATATTTTATGAATTTAAGAGCAATACTAGATTGGCGACATGGTCTCATCATTTGACAGTTGACATGGCGAGATGTAACCGAAAGTTCTATGATAACAGTTTCTTCTCTAACATAAGATTCACTTATTGGCGTCTCGGCTTCAGTCACTTTCCTACCACCAAATGTAGCTTTCCTGTGCCTTTCCTTTAAATAATTTCATGCTAATTCTTATTTTCACTATGGTACATAGACTTTATGAATTTAAGCGCAGTACTAGATTGGCGGCAAGGTCTCATCATTTTACAGTTGAAATGGTTAAATATAACTGTAGGTCCTATGATATCTCAGTTTATTCTGTCACACTTCTCTTTTCTGAAACTCCGTTCGGGTTGATTGCTTTCTATTCAACTTTGCTTTTCAGAAATTTAATTTCATTATCAATCGTTATCTTCTACCTTTTTAATTCTGGTTCTTTTATTGAACTCTCTTGTTAATATTCTTTTTTTCATATTCTTAAGATTTAGTATTGTTATTGCTCTTCTTCAGGTGAAATAATCAAGGTATATTTCTCTCTTGTCGCAACACTGCCTTTCTTTCTTCTTGATTGTCCCTAAGACAAATTGAGTTTTAGAACAACGTAAGAAAAACCTTAATCATTCTATAAGGCTGTCTTTTCGAACTGAAAAGTTTTGATTTCTTAATACTTGTTTAATTCTGAAACTAAAACCGGTTTTAACACAAGTAGTTTTAGTAATGAGATCCCAAACAATAGCTATATCATACAGTTACTTACTAAAGTCGTCTCTTACCGCAAGACTTATTTTATCGAGGAAAAGAAAGAAAAGAGGACGGGAAAACGTCCATAATTTCAATGCAGCACCAAAGCTAAATATTATCGTTTTTAAGGGCAAGCCGCTAAATGTGTTTCACTATTCAATTTAATCTCGCTTCGTATCGTTTTGCGACGGTGATCTTTCGTATCGCATATCATTGCCATATAATTCAAAACATCGTGTTTAGGAGCGGAAATCTCTCATCCATTTTACATGAGAGGAACCATCGATGTAAATCAAAAGGAAGACGCTGTATTGAGTCACTTTCGTATTAGTGGCGATCTAACAGCAACTATGGTTACGAGGGAATCTTTCACAACTACATCACTCTGTTTCTGGTTTTCATATGATTGTATGTCATTTGAATATGTATCGCGTCAAGAAGAATGTCGGGGTATCTAGTCACCCCACACCACTCTCGTTAAACGTCGGATTGCTCACTGAGAAGCGGTCAAACGAATAAAATTGGTATCAGAATCGGTAAATGTATTATTTTTATTAGACGAACGCCGCAGTGCGGGGGAAAAAAACCTTGCGCACAAGTGTGATTCATATTCGGCCACAATAAAAGCTTGAATGATATAAAGATAAATTAAGTCATCTGATAAAGTAACTTTCTTACTTGTCTGAAAGTTGTTCCTCTAATTTTAAAAGGTAAGCTTTCCATTAACAACGATATATCTTAACTGTTATTTAATAATAGATAATCGTTTTTATGGGGTCTGACGTGTTCGCCAGAATGGTCGGAAAGTGAATCTGTGTACTTGATTTCAAATGTCGAGGGTCCTAGCTAGTGTTTCATTTGCACTAATATCCCTGTCTCGTCATCACAGAGATTACATTCGACTTTACGTACGATGTATGCCGGTGAAACCATTTTGCTGGAGACGATGGGCTGGGGGAGTTATAGTGTATCTTCCGAAGTATAGGACATATCAGCATATCAGACGTTCCTTTATTTTGATTGGCAAAATCGTTAGTTGGAAAACTATGGCCGAATTTGGAAAAAAATTAATAAGTTTAATCTTATACTTTAGCTTTAATATATACCATTTTAAATACATAATCGCTCAACATATCGAAATAAGAAAATGCTTAAAGAAATAAAATAATTGTATGTCTATATTTCTGAGATGAGGTATCATTTTCATTATTTACATTATTTGGACTATTGTCCTCATCTTTGTCGCGATATTTATTACAACGTTTCGGCCGTTGTACGGTCCGGCCTTCTTCAGGCGGTTGGAATGTCGAACTGAACCCTTTATTTTGCTCACTGAAGTAGACGATTCTAGTGAGAGGACCTAAAGAGTGTTAATTTAATACCCGGTTAAGGCAATGGAGAACTTGAAGAAGCGAATTAACAGTAGATAACTGACATCCATTAAAAATGTTCAGTTCGACATTCCAGCCACCTGAAGAAGGCCGGAGCGTACAACAGATGAAACGTTGTAATAAATATGGCGACAAAGATGAGGACAATAGTCGGAATAATGTAAATAATGAAAATAATTATCATTAGTCTTTTTAAACAATTAAAAACTTACAAAAAAGACAGACATTTAATTACTGGATCCAATATTCTCATCAAGTGGACGTCCTCCTCAATCCCTTTTATTGTATCAGTGTTACCATATTTCTTAAATGACCTGTTAACTAGAAAGCTAGAATTATTCTCATGGATTCTTCACCAATAAGCACACCTGACAAAACTATGTATAAGAGACAAGCCATTTTGTACATGCATTGTTGGGCTAAATCGTGAATGTAAAAATTAATCTATTTATTAAACAATTATTAAACAAGGTATTGTGTAAATATTGTACCCATATATACATTAGTGGATACCTGCTATTTATAATAGATCACATTTTTTATTTATCAGACAGTGTTTATTATGTCTATCGGTATGTGCATTCAACAGATATTCTTTATAAAGATTTTTCGAATGATAAGGCCGAGAGAGGTAATACACAACGATTAATAATTAAGATTTGGATGTTTATTTTAAATAAGGACTATCCACTATAACAACGTTTGATGTAATAGAAATGTCGGATTAAAAACAATGCAATCATATATATATATATATATATATATATATATAAATATGTAATGAAAAACAAATCACTTTAATGTACCATTACGATAATTTATTTCACCTAAATCCTTTTTTAAGGATTCAGGATCATCAGGTAAATCTTCCAACAACGAAATGAGAAAAAAAATGGGATTAGAAATTGGTGGGTAGTGTAATTTTTGTAATTTAATAGAGGGGGTTGAGAGTGGTAGTTAACCAGACAATATAAAGCATAGGGAGGGGTTAATTTTATATCTCTCTTAAGTATGTTTTATATTGGAGTAGGAGGAGTGACAGAAAACTTGGCCTCTTTAGATGGTTAATAAAACGGAAATGAATTGTCGAAAATGTATACAAGTGAGCCTTACGGTAAAGAGAGGGATAGGGGGGAGGGGGAAAGAGAGATGGAGTTGTTATAATTTTGTTTTAACAAAATTATGTAAAAGATAGTTTACAATGTTTGATAGAAAATTCGATGTCTGAAAAAAATTTTGTTATTAACTTAAATATTTAATTTTTTAAGTAAGTAGTTTCAGGACTAAATATAACTATTATTGTAATAAACATATTTATCTAGGACATAAAGAAATATTTAAAATCTTAATAGTTTATTCACCCGAGTAATTGTATTACCAAAAAAAAAAAAAAAAAAAAAAAAATATATATATATATATATATATATATATATATATATATATATATATAACATCTATTTTAATATTCAAAATTAATTCATGAATGCAATTTATTTATTACATTGGTAAACTAAATTAAAGATTAGGTTTCATTATTTAATAATAGAATTTGAGGGTAATATTAATTTTCATTTATTCATATATGCCTCACAAATGCATTCATGTGAATCCCTACATACATACGATCATTAACAAGTAAAAAAAAAAAAAAAAAAAAAAAAACCTTTGAGATAATTTACACAAAAAAATTCATTTATCCTCATACATAAACTATATATACATTTTACAATCTTTATCTATATTTCAAAATATATATAGATTTCACAGTTAAAATTTAATTTTATCAGTGTGATTTCGGAAGTGTTTCATTTTAAAGGAATTTAGCTAATATTATTACTATTATTAATAGTCAAAGAATGGTATATTTAAATTTAAATCATCAATTTAGAAATGAAACTCCCTTCAGAAGAAAATAAAAATTAAACTATAGAATATTACAAAAGAAGGACATTACAAATAAAGAAAATAAATTAAAATGTCATTAGAAAGACCCAATATTTCATTTAAAATCAATTCATGCACGTACGCACATATATACATACACACACACACATATATATATACATATATACATACACACACACACACATATATATACACATATACATACGATCATTAACAAGTAAAAAAAAAAAAAAAAAAATAAAACCATAGAAACACTTTAGATAATTTACACAAAAATTCATTTAACCTCGCACATAAATTATAAATTATATATACATTTTGCAATCTTTATCTATATTTTAATATTTGAAATATATATAGATTTCACAGTTAAAATTTAATTTTATCAATGTTATTTCGGAAGTGTTTCATTTTAAAGAAATTTAGCTAATATTATTACTATTATTAATAGTCAAAGAATGGTATATTTAAATTTAAATTTTAAATTTAGAAATGAAACTCCCTTCAGAAGAAAACAAAATTTAAACTATAGAATATTACAAAAGAAGGACATTACAAAATTAAGAAAATAAATTTAAAATGTCATTAGAAAGACCCAATATTTCATTTAAAATCAATTTATGTACGTACGCACATATATACATACACACACACACATATACATATATATATATATATACATCCACACATACATATATACATCCACACATATATACACATATACATACATATACAATTCATATATCCATATACAAATCTATATATCAAAAAATTAATCTAACCATTTAATCATCCGTATATATATATACAGAGAGAGAGAGAGAGAGACATACTCATATACACATACACACCCTTAAATAGATATACATTTATATATAAGCACAAAACCCTACATACAAAACAAAATATAAAAAGAGCACATATATACATATATATATATATATATATATATATATACATATACATATGTACACTTACCAAATATAAATTCTAAGGTAATTACGTCTATATACATATATAGATTACAAGTAGTTTAAAACCATAAAAACACACATGTTTAAGTACATGTACACACACATATACTTGTACATACATATATAATATACATATACATACAAAACAAACATTAAAACATTTATACATATACATCCACACCCATGCAGCATATACGTTAAAAAAATATAAAAAATATTCAGTATTCAAACATGATTCATATTAGTAATACCTATACTCACACACGTGTATATCTATTTATACATATATATCCATACTACCATACATATGTGTCCACAATATAAATACATAGTTACCCTTATCTATAATGTTCATATATATATATCTAAATAAGTTCACAAAAAAAAAAAAAAAAAAAATTTAAGTTCCAACACATTTATCAAAGAGCACAGTGTCAGTATTTTCATATATTCATTTAAAACAATTTATATTTTCTATTTATATATCTACACATACATTTTTAAACTGAGGTGATTCTTATGCCTACATTTACAAATCAACTCATTATGTCTGTTCAATAGTATGTCCGGATCCTTATGTTTTATAATTAGTATTTTTTCCATAATGCACAAATTGCATCGGTCTCTGAAATTAATCGGAGTTTTGGCTTTTGAGATGATTTTCCATTCTATTTGTGGGGTTAATTTGTTTTCCAATAACTCCCAATAGTGCTTTGAAAGTGCAGTTTGGTGTTTTTTTGATTCATTATAAAAGGATTGACGATGGTTGTAAAATCGTTGTTTCCAACTTCCTGCAGAAATACCTATGTAGATCTTCTTATGTTTAGTATTTTCTTTGGGGAAAATCGTAGCTTCGTATACTATGTTTTTGGACAAACATACTCCTTCTACTGGACAGACAGATCCTTCCCTGCAGTTACAGGTAGATTTGGTCTTTGGGCTTGTATTAGGATCTTTTTGAAGTTGATTATAAAATTCATTTAAAATTTTACTATTATGGGAGCTAATAATTTTTTCCATGTTGTTCATGCAGGAATAACTAATTTTTAAATTCATTCTATTGAACAACTTTTTTAATAGCTTATCTTTTTTAAAATGTTTATCTATAAGTTTAAGAAAATATTTTCCTATATTAATGTTCGACAGCTTACAGAAGGGTGGGTTGAACCATATAATTTTCCTATTTCTATTTCTAGATTTAGAAGACGTGTCGCTAGTAGATTTATCTATATAAGTGAGTGTTTGTTTGAATTTGCTTTTTAATAGGGCTTGATTGTATGTTGATTTATTTTGATCAAAGATGCTTTTACTAGAGGATAGTTTATTTATTCTAGTATTTACAGTGTTAGGGATCTGTTTCATAATTGCTATAGGGTGGTTTGAGTCGATATTTATGTATATGGGCGATTGGTTCTCCTTTTGGAAAGGTTTATATGTGTTGTTTTCAAGATCAAATGTTACGTCTAGAAAATTTACTATTTTCAGGTTAGATGATATTTCTATTTTAAAACCTATATATTTGAAAGCCTTGATTATTTTCTTCTGGAGTTGGGATGTAAGAGGTCCATTAGAGTTAGGTATAATAATGAGACCATCATCCCTGTAAAGCCCTACATTTTGGGGGTTAAGAAATCTGCTCAGAATATCTAAAATATACATCCCTATTAGATCCGCTATTTGAGCAGAATCAAACGATCCCATTGGGACATCGAAATTGTCACTGTTATTTTTAAACCAAGTAGTTTCGTTAAGTTTAAGTTATTTGTTTGGATTGTTTTTAATCCGACAAAAAATAAAAACATATCGGATTAATAACAATCCAATCAAAAAAAAAAAAAAAATATATATATATATATGTATATATATATATATTTGATTGCATTGTTTTTAATCCGACATATATATATATATATATATATATATATATATATATATATATATATATATATATATATATTATTTTAGGATATCACATGTCAAAAAACTACAAAATGCAATCTTGTTTCGATACGAATCAACGCATCTCATCAGGCGTTAGTAAATAACTGGTGAGTAGACTATTGAGATTTGAAATCAAGATACACAAGATTAAATAGTTAGAAAGAAAGACACAAGGTACACCCTCTTTTCAGAAAAAAAGAAATAAAAAGAAAAAAAGATTAAGAAAGAAAGGCGAGGGGATAGTTGCTGGTTTTATTGTCTTTTTACTCAGATCAACCACTTGGAATAGACTACGCTAAGTTCATTGTATGGAGAAAAGCAAAAGTTAAGACGCATCTGTGTGAAATGTCATAACCCGCCGATTAGAATCGTAGACGGCACCCACACGCCCTAGAAAGGTAATTTAATAAGATACCTGACAATCTACATTCATTGTGATTAAAAAAAAAAAAAACTCTTTTGTAGTTGGTAAATAAACATTCAGGAATCAATGAATTATTAAAACATATAGAACTAACTTAATAAAGTGTAACTGTTGACTAATGTTTCTTTATATAGGTTGTTAATAAAAATAGCCAATCAATGCAGAATATTAAAAAACGTTTTTAACTGTTTGTATCTCCACGTGTTGACGCTTATGTTTTTAGAAACCTGTTAAAGTAAAAAAGGTATTTCTAAAAAAAAAATTACGGAAAGCAACAACATTTTAATTTTAATTTTTGTCTGTAAGATTAAATATATTATAAACAAATAATATTAAACATATTAGGTTCCTTTTTTCCGTCAATTATCATTTTAGTCTATACAACAAGTTTTTATACAGAATCTTTCTAACAATTGCATTTTTTACCCATATATATATATATATATATATATATATATATATATATATATATATATAACACCAAAGCTGATAGTATTCGTTATTTCTTTATAGTGTTAACGTTATATTCCATGAGTACACGTTTTTGATATCCTTGTTTTTTGTTCTTGTCTGTGAAATTAGTAAAGAGATCAAATATAGAAATAGTGCCACTCGAGGCGAATAACATTCAAGGAATTCAGGTTTGATTCCTGTCAAGAAGGAGGATTTCATTAGCAAGATCTGCGGTCTCTAGGAAATATTAATTTCACTGTTTAGAAAACAGGCATGTCTACTTATAAGAGGCGAAGATTTACCGAAACACATTCAATAGATCTAGATTGTGTCACAAAGATTAGGGAACTGCAACACGAAAAATCATATAAATAACGAGGAATAAGCAAAGTAGATGGGATGCAGCATAAGCAAATGAAGGCGAATGTGAGAAAATAATACCAAAGGCGCGTCTGCGCCTGGTGCTAAATACCGAGTTGGATACAAAACAGAATATCAGCCATGAACACCTTGGCTGTGCCTGTGGTGCAATACAGTTTCAACATCTTTAATTGGACCGTAGCTGACATTAAGCGAATGGATGTCAAAACAAGAACGTTTCTAACTTGCGACTGCATCATCCATTTATAGTCAGATCTGAAGGAGGCAGAGGATTAGTTCAACTAGAACTGCCTTGCAAACACACAAAAATCTACAGAAACTGGATGATGATATGTATCAAAAAAAAAGAAAGAAATAAGAAACTTTATTCAGTAATGGAAGAATCCAAACATGGAAAAATGAATTGTGTGTAAAGTGGAATTAAACCATAATACATCTACCGCAGAAACCAAAAAAAAAACAAAAAAAAACAAAAAAACAAAGCAAAAGAAAATGCAACGTACCAAATGCAGAAACAATGATAAGTTAAACCTTTTCATGATCAGTATTCTTCTTCAACAAACAAGCTGATGTAAAAAAGCGTACCCACCAGTGTCTACATAGGGTTAAATGCTGAAACGGAAGATTTTATTATTGCTGCACAGGAACAATACTTGCTAAGTAGAAATTACGAAGCCAAAATACTGAAAACAATTCTTAGACCCCAATGCAGACACTGTGACAAATATCAAGAACTATTGACTATCTTGTATCAAGTTACACAGTATTGGCACTCACAGAATATAAAACACAGGATGACAGATTTTAGCCAATTGCTGCATAAGAAATTAGGCAATTTATGCGGATACGAAACTGCAAGTTATTGGTATGAAAACCACTCAGACCAGGTTACAGAGATAGGACCTGTAAAAGTTTATGTGATTTTCCAATACACAAATAGAGAACAAGAAAAGCTTATTGATAATACATCTTGATCAGAGACCGCAAAAACAAAATATGCCTTCTTATTTACATGGCAGTCACCATACACTGTAATGTATCTCTGAAGCTTTTCAAAAAACTATCAAAATGTTTGAAATCAAAATCTCAGAAATGTGTAACCTGAGGTTATGAACAGTTCCAGTTAGAGTTTTAGCCTTTGTATCAATCAGAAAATGTTCTGGTAGAATCAGTAATGTGATTCCTGGTAGCCAAAGCCTTAAAGAAATGCACGATATTGTCATCAGAAGTACACTTCACACCTTAAGAATTACCTTATGTAAAATGTCTATGATGTTAGTTTTTTTGCTTTTTTGTTTTTTTTTCCCCGAAAATGCTAGGAGAAAAATGGCATGATGAGATTTTTGACCCTATGTTTCTGGTTGGGACCGAGAAAGAAATGTCTTTACAAAAGAAATCAAGGGAAATAATAATAATAATAATAATAATAATAATAATAATAATAATAATAATAATAATAATAATAATGCGTAAACAGCTTGGCTAGAGAAATCAAAACTGCACAAGGACTGGAATTTTCCCTATTTAAGCAGTCGTCAGACGGCTTCAGACGTGCCTTGCTCTGTTGGATCTTATCAAATTTTTTATATACCAATGTATTGTTGGTACTTATTATATATAAAGTACAGTGTATGTGTATGTGTGTTTGTTTGTACGTGTGCGTCCAAGCAACTCCTCCGCACCTCCTGGTCCAATTTCAATGATTCTTAGCTATTATAAAAGCCCTGGAAAAATTAGGCGCAAGGAACAATTTTTGTTCAGCTCAGATCCAGGTTGCCAGATTATGCGAGGTTAAAAATATATATTAATATATTATACTAGCCACTATCGTTGCTCTTATTTCTTTTTAGTAAAGAAAATCTAAAATTGCAGTCAACGTTTTATAAACTAGCTTAAAAGCCCCCTATCAGCATTTAAGCTATCTCCAGATTATTTTAAAGTAGAAAACTTTGTCTTTGCTGAATATTTTCTTCGTTCACAAACATCGTTTTGAATGATGAAAGGAAGAGTTTCAAATTGTGTTGAACAATTTTAATTTCTTATTTTATTAAATAGTGCTGGTATTTACTCAGCAAATTTAATCTTATTACAAAATCCGTACATTATTTACATTATCCGGACTATTGTCGTCATCTTTGTCGCCGTATTTATTACAACGTTTCGGCCGTTGTACACTCCAGCCTTCTTCAGGTGGTTGGAATGTCGAACTGAACCCTTTATTTCGCTCACTGTGGTAGACTGTTCTAGTTCCACATACCATGTTTGATGAATGTCAGTTATCAGTTATCTTCTATTAATTTCCCTCTCCAAGTTCTCCACTGCCTTAACCGGGTATTGAACTCACACTCTTTGGGTCCTGTAACTGGATCTAACCAACGACTTTATCCACTGTGCCATATGTCTTTGAGTAATAAATATGGCGACAAAGATGAGGACAATAGTCGGAATAATGTAAATTATGTAGATAATACCTCATCTCAGAAATATAGGCAGATACTGATAGACCGAAACATTGTAATAAATATGGCGACAAAGATGAGGACAATAGTCCAAATAATGTACATAATAACTCATCTCTGAAATATAGACAGATACAAAATCAGTATTGAAATTTTTTTCAAAACTCAGATTTTAAAACTGCGGCAATGCCTTATTCATTAATCTGTACTTTAAATAAACAGCTTCATTTAATAGATTTTATGGCTCGCAAATGATTGGAAAAAAGGGAAGCTAGAACTTTTTTGAGAATGAAATCCACTAAATAAAATTATGGCCATAGCCCTATGATTTCGAATAATACTATTTATGTAGTAGCCTTGTTTAAATATACTTTCACTTAACCCTATGCCATCTGTTTGAAACTAGTTTGAAATGGCAGTGTGATCCGAATCAATATCATGTTTCGAAAAACTGTTTTTTTTTTTCAGGTTTTACACAAATATGTCGTCTTGCTCTTATTCCTGCGGTTTATGGAAGATCTGCTTATGAATATTATGTGATCACTAGACATGATCTATGTAGATAGATTTAGTTGGTGGTCGAACTTAAAAAAAAAAAAAAAAAAAAAAATGATGATCGTCGCCTTGTAGCTGGCCTCTCCACTGACCTCGTTCTAAAAGCCCAATGCGTAAATATATGGGGATTTTCCAAGCGTAGAATAGATGTGGCCCAAGGCCGAATGTATGGTACACCCAGAGATGATCGATCTAACTGCTCAATTGGAATTTTCTAGCGAGACAATATTACTAACATCATGTCGAGTTGCACAATGTTTGAATATGTGGTTTGTGGATTCAACAGCTCACAAATCAAACTAGTCCATTTTAATCATCACAGCTTAGATTCACATCTTTCTTAAGAATGAATGAACCGTTACTCCCACAAGGAGTTTCCATGATTCGACCGTCTATTTGGTCCTAAGTTCACTTAAAGACCTCGAATTATATATAGAATTCATTGCTAAAAATACTGGAATAAATTATTGACTGTTTCTAACACTCCAAAAGTACTTGGATTTTCCTGCCGTCTTTTACATTTAAATGAGTCAGATGAGATCTAAAATGGTGTATCGTTGTCATTTCATATCAATCTTCAATTGCCACCATTGACAAAGTCCAAATTCTTTGCACTGCCTAGTGAGAAATTAGTTGTTTGCTTCTTTTCTACGACCTCTTTCCCCAAAGTCGAAAAATTACAAACCTATCGCTACTCAAATATTCAGATTAGCTATAGCCTTTAATGACATAATTTCTGACAATTGTACCTAGAACACGTCATGGCGCTTCGATGGGAGTGAACCACTCTCGTTTTAAGGATTAATCTCTACTCAGGCAACATTTCCCCATATAATGTGTAGATGCTTCCCTAAACAGGACAATCTTAATCTCTTCAAGTCAAAGGTCAGCTATGTTCTTTCCCCATTCTCTTCATAATTTTCACTTCCTACAACGTTAAAATTTGTTTAAACATCTCATTAACAATTTTGTTTTTATATTCTACATTGAGGGGCTCGTGTGCTTTGTCTTGACTGAATTTTAGTGGTAATAAATCACTTGTAAAGACTAGAGCGGCGGAGATAGAAAAATATCACAGTCAGTACGCTTGTCTTTGTCCTATTCATTCTAAGTACGCCCGTCGAAAAATATCTTGATATATCGCCTGATGCAAAATATTGATAGTTTTTCAAACTTGTATGCAAGCAGGTAAGCCCTTTTTTTAGAAGATGAAAGAGAATTCGTGATGTGACTTTTGACCTTCCTACAGAATTATTCAATCTGAACATTCACATTGATAATAACAAAAAAAGTTTCTGATTATTTATATAAGAATTTTTTATTATGAATATTTCTTGCAAAAAAACTTTTCACCATTAACTTTTTCAACAACCTACTTGCTGTTTTCTTCAGCAATATTGTGTCACGCAACATCCTAATTAGTTTCTCCAAGAATTCCATTTTGTATTGATGTATAAAGAACTGCTTCAGGGGATTTCATCAGCTTTCTAGGGAACTAAAATGTTTTTTTATTGAAAGAAATCTGCAAGCACTGATTAATTGATAATAATCAGAAGAACTATCCAGAGAATACTACGGATGAATAAACACTTGGCAGCCAAGCGATAACAATTTGTGCCTGTTCCCCAGAGAAACAAACGACAAACTGTTATTCTGAGAGAATATAGCATCGTTTCTTTGTCAACTAACTCTTACTGTTTTTCTTTGACTAATTCGTGTTAATTTAATAAAAATCCCGGTTCGTATAATAATAAGATTTCTGCATGAAAAAGCTCGTTGGAGGATATTTCTGCTTACAAGACTGGTTTATTTTATTTAATCAACGATGACTTCCACTCATTGTTTTAAAATATTCACTTTTCATTGTCTGTATTAATTTAAGTTTAATTAGTCCTACACAGAAATACGATCTAAAGATATATCTTGTTCTTACATAGCATACTGAAAACAGCCTAGTTGATTAAACGTTGCTTTTGGAATTTGGTATCATTGAATTGTGAGTTAAATTACTGGGCAGAACAATGTGTAATGGGATTAGTTGAAACACGGCGAGCTATAAATGAATAGTACTAGAAATAAGAGCTAGACGAGATATCACTGGACATATGCATTGGAAACATAACAGTATAATAATAATAAAAAAAATGAATTCAATTCGGAATTTTCCGTAGGTTGCCCAGATCGATATACCCCTGATGAAAGCAGAACAACCAAAACTTTGTGATAGCAACAACAAACAGGGGACAATAGTCCGCATGCAAACAGTGTAAATATTTGTTATGATGAAACACAACTATTCTGTAGTTAAGGGACTCCCCTACCTAATATAAGTAGGAGTAGTAAGAGAAACGATGATCAGTCGATGTCGGACGACCGGCTGAACGGTCGAACTCTCTCCCTTCGGGGGGGGGGAACTGAACGAGGCTACGGGTTCAAAGGGTATATTTTGGAGCCGAGCCCACGGGCTCGGAGATCCTACGTTAAACCGGCCTTCTGTCACATGATACCCTCGTGGGGGTGACTAAATACTAGTCGATGTCGGACGACCGGCTGAACGGTTGAACTCTCAGCCTTCGGGCGGGGAGGAACCCGAACGAGGCTACGACGAAGGGCGGAGTCTCGTTCAGGGAGGTAAATCGACACTGAACCCGTTTATACAAGTTCAAAGGGTATAATTTGGGCGAGCCCACGGGCTCGGAGATCCCACGTTAAACCGGTCTTGTGTCACATGATACCCTCGTGGAAGTGGTGACTAAATACTAGTCGATGTTCCTCTCTGCCCAAAGTTCGACGTCTTGATTCATACTGGAAAGTTAGTCCCAAGGTGATATTCTAAGCGTAGCTCAGATGTGGCACAATGCAGCATGTATGGGACTGAGGATCGAACTCACTATTCAGTCCTAATTTATCTAATGATACAAGCTTGTTAAACATTAAACCACGTCGAGATGTCCAAAGATTAATTTTAGTGGGACAAAAGTATTCGCATCGTTGACAATGAAACAAACTGCCTTTACAACATATGTGCTAACATATGATTTACATAACAATTTTTAAATGTATATTTTAATAAACATTTTAACTCTGCTATTTATAATTCATATTAAAAGTTCATATATATGAACGATGCTACTGTCGATAAAGTTTTTTTTTTAATTCCTAGAATATATTGAAATACATGATTTGTAAAAAGAAGTTTGCAGAAAAATATAAGTTTAAAGAAAACGCAACAAAAAGTGATCCTGGCTTCTAAAAATAACTTCCTTTTTACAAGTGGATAACATTAAAATAGTAAAAGTTTTGATAATTTTTATAGAACACTATTTTTATTCTCAGCAGCTTTAGTTATGATCTTATTTTTTGCAGCAATAGTATTAATGATAGCTGCCGCCAATCGTTACATATTATTTCATCATATTACTCGACTTTCTGTTGAAATTCCGTTGACGCTGGCTGCGGATCAGGCACTCTTTTATGAAATTATCTGAATAATCGTATCAAAATAACCAAAAGAGTGAAGAAAAAACAAACTTTTCTGGGTTATTATTATTATTATTATTATTATTATTATTATTATAAATATTAAGAAAATATTCAAGTATTTAACTTATGTCTTGCTCTATGTACCTATATCCAGACAAGTTGATTCAAATGAACTTAACATAATGGCAAAAGCTTGGTTGGTTGGTTGGGTTTTATGGCATATCAACCACTGTGGGTCATTTAATGCCAAATTAAGGTATATATATATATATATATATATATATATATATATATATATATATATATATATATATATATATATATGCACATACACATACATATATACATATACACACATACACATAGACCTATTAAATATACAGTACTATTAAACATATAGCTGGCAACATTATTGTTTCAAAAACACATTATTTTTTCAAAAGCGTATAGCTGGCAACATTATTTTTTATAAAAAACGTATAGCTGGCAACATTATTTTTTCAAAACCGCATAGCTGGCAACATTATTGTTTCAAAAACGCATACCCGGCAACATTATTGTTTCAAAACCGCATAACTGGCAACATTATTGTTCCAAAAACGCATACGTGGCAACATTATTGTTCCAAAAACGTATAGCTAGCAACATTATTTAAAAAAAAAACCGTATAGCTGGCAACATTATCGTTTCAAAAACGTATAGCTGGCAACATTATTGTTCCGAAAACATTATCTGAAGCCTTGTTGTTGGACGTAGTTTATCGTCATACCCAGGACGCAATATCAAAAGAAACCTTAGAAAATGCATGTCCCATTGCAAATATTGCATATACAGAAATATGTGGGAGATAATGACAAATTCCCATACAAATTACATTTAAATTTACATAGGACGGTTATTTCGCTGGTATTACACGCTTTATATTCAGGGATCTGGTACTAACAATAACACTTAAGGAGGCTATGCTATCAGCAAGGATGCAATATGAGGGGTATTTGCAGATTGGCTACTGCACCGTGCATTAGTTTCCGGTGTGCCACGCGGTGACATGGAGAAATGTACAGTTACTGTGGTACATTCTGAGAATTAATATATACTTTAACATGACTCTTTTTTTTAACCTGCCTCGTTAATTCCATGCTTAATCTTTGAAGCCCACAGACCCAGTTCCACAGACGAAATATCGCAAACCTATCGCGACTCTATCGACATTTCCATTGCGAAAGTTCAGACGATCTAAATTCATCAATTTCATCAATTCAGCTGTCGAAAGTAATGACATGCAATGCCCGGTACACAAGGGGGGGGGGGCGTCTCCATTCCCTTGGCTTCCAGTCGTAAGAAAGAAGTTGCCCAAATTACAGCTTCTTCTCGAAAACTGTTATCTTGTGGACATGCACTGGAAATGAGGTTTCTCCGAACACTACAGTCTTATCCTCTTGAAGTCCAATGTCAAACGTTATCTTTTCTAAAGATAGTTGAATCCTCGCTTCTCTCCTTCTCTTAAGCACATGCCCCGTACACAGGGGTGAATTGTCTCCATTTCCTTCTTATTCTCCTGGTATGAAAGAAGTTCCCCAATGGCAGCTTCATCTCGAAAACTATTATCTTTTGAACATGCACTGGAAATTATACTTCTCTGATCAGTACCGACTTATCCTCTTCAAGTCCAATGTCAAATGTTATCTTTTCTAGATGTCATTAAATCCTCATTTCTTTCCTTCTCTTAATGACATTCCTCTTACACAGGGGCGAATCGTTCTCATTCCTTTCGTACGCCATTGGTAAGATAGAACTTGCACTACGTTTTGATCAAACTCCTAAGATGATGCTTCCCGGACCACTAGATTCTTATCCTGTTCAAGTCAAATGTCAAAGGTTGTATTTGCGATATATCTTCAAACCCTTACTTCGTTTCTCCTCTTAGGTCTATGCAATAAACTTCCGTCATCATCTATCTTGAGTGGCTCATGGGCTTTGTATTTTGTAAATATTTAGTGAAAAAATATTTATCCGGGTTTTACTGTGCGATTGATCATTTTATTTCAAAATTACTTTTTGCTACTCAAAGCGATAATCGTTATTCACCAAAGATGTCTTCATTTGACTATATGTAATAGAAACAGCAAGCCGGCCTGTATAGATCAAAGAAGGTGAAATGAACTAGTAATTTTTATTTATGCACGGGATATACGCCTCGCAAAAGCAGTAGAAGATCGATCAACTGAAAGGTTACGATAAAAACAACAACAACAACAACAACGTCAAGAGCCTATGCAGAGATTTGCTCGGCAGTGATTGGCGGGAAATGAAACCGAGACGAATCAGAATGTCACATTAATTAGTTTTCCTTCCCCGAGTGTAATCATCAGCCGGAATTGAGATTATCCGATAATCTGTCATAACTGAGTCAAAACAAATTGTCGGAGTGTCTCCAGCGTTTTGATAGGGCAGTAATGGATACCAGAGCCAGACGCGAAGCCAAGCAGCCTGTCCATCTGATTGTCCGAACTGCACTTCTTTGGTTACTTACGGGGCCGGTGAGATATAGTACAGAAGAAGAGATTATATTATCTCTGTCAATATTTGCGCTGATAGCTTTAAATGGCACTGGAACAATTGTCAAGATCAATATCCGAACCGATGGAAGCCTCAAATGTTCATTGGTTGAAATTCCCGCCATTAATTTAGCCAAGCGACAAACAAGAAAAGGAATCGATGTAGAGTCCTGTTCAACTATGTCCTGAAGGGATATGAGACTTTAGTACTAAATTTCTGAGATGAGGTATTGTAACTATTTACACTATTTATATTGTTCGAAATGTTGCCATCATCTTTATGGTAACAGTTACGACGTCCCGGTCGTTGTACGCTCCGGCCTTCTTCAGGAACTCTTTCTAATTCTGAGATGAGGTATTATAAATATTTGCACTATTAACGTTGTTCGGACTGTTATTCTCATCTTTATTGCCACGTCCCGGCGTTTCGGTCACTTCAGGCTCCGTACATTTTCAGGATTTGTTTGCATTTCTGAGATACAGTATTGTAGCTATTTACACTTTTACATTGTCCGGACTGTTGTCCTCATCTTTATTGTCACATTCACGACGTTTCGGCCGTTGAAAGCTTCAGACATCTTCAGGTAATATACGTTGGAATTTTCATCCGAACAGATTATTTAGCCCGCATGGACCCATGACTCAGTGGGTAAAGGCTTTTAGAACAATCTACCCCATAAATGGTTTGTTTCTAAATTCCAATGTATATCACATGAAGAAACGTGTTGAATATGTCAGTAAAGATGAAAACAGCTATCCGAACAACGGAAATAAATACCGCGATAAACAAATTTATATCGTTTACTCATAGGCAGTGCTATTCAATATATCGTTATTATATCTCTCTATATATAAAAGTGTAGGATATTGGTTCGATTCCTGTCGGAGAACACATATTTTATACGAACATTTCTCGGACATTGGGGCCGGTAAATGTTTATTGTAAACAGAGCATTTACTTAAATATTTGTATCAAAAAAAAAATAACGTATAAACAGAAAAATATCTTAAAATAATTGTCGGAATTTGTCCATTTCAAATTTGTCTGCGTTTTTATATATATATATATATATATATATATATATATATATATATATATATATATATATATATATGCATTGAAACGCAAATGCAACTGTGTATTGATTTTGTCAAGATGTAATATCCTAAAATAAATAAAAGTGTTCTAGTTTGTATTGAGCCATCTTTTAAGTTAAATGTTACTAACGCTGGAATTGTACTCTATTCGTTCATTACCTGTGTGTGTATATATATATATATATATATATATATATATATATATATATATATATATATATATATATATATATATATATATATATATATATAAAAGTGAACATAGAAGTCAACACTTAGAGGCGACAGTCTGTTTCATGCTATATGCAATCTTCAGGCCTGAGGATTGCATATAGCATGAAACAGACTGTCGCCTCTAAGTGTTGACTTCTATGTTCACTTTTATATTTACACACGGTCTATCTCTGATAGCGAGCACTTTATTCCATAAATATAGCACACCTTAAGACTATATTTCTATATATATATATATATATATATATATATATATATATATATATATATATATATATATATATATATATATATATGTGTGTGTGTGTGTGTGTGTGTATGTATATATATGTGTGAGTGTGAGTGTATATATATATATATATATATATATATATGTGTGTGTGTGTGTGTGTGTGTGTGTTTATGTGTATATATATATATATAAAGACAGAGAGAGAGAAAGATATATATATATATATATATATATATATATATATATATATATATATATATATATATATATATATATATATATATATATATTACGAAATGGACAGAGTCCAACAATTTATTTATTAAAGACATTTTTTATGTTTAACATTCTTTTTATAGATACAAGAAATGTCTTTAATAAATAAATTGTCGGACTCTGTCCATTTCGTAATATATGACGTCATTTGTTTACATTCGATACACCAATGAGCAGTTATGAATGTACGAGATTCGTAGAATATTGAAGTTTATAAGCAGTAAATTCGACCTTGGTGGTCGAGAGGTTAGGCATGTCAGCGTAAGTGACGGTTCCGTATAGGGTGCAGGTTCGAATCCTGTCCAAGGACGAATATTTTCTATGAAAATTTCTCGGACATTCAGGCCGGTAAATGTTATTTAATACTGTTTATTATAAACAGATCATTTACTTAAATACTTGTATCTATAAAAAGAACGTTAAACATAAAAATGTCTTTAATATAAATATATGTATATGTGTGTGTGCGTTTATGTATATATATATATATAGAGAGAGAATAAATTTATTGTGAATGCTACAAAAAATTATTTGTTTTCTGCCTAACCTCTGTCGGGGGTAGACTGAAACGTTCATAGGTTTACTGTGAAGGACCTTTACTAGAGCTGTATAATCTTGCATGAATTAATTAAACTCTTTTTATTGATAATATTGATAATATTGGCTCTTTGATTTATAGTCACGCCTTTGTTATCGATCACCAGGTGTTGAAGAGAATCAATGTTTTCCTCGATGGTGGCATTTGCATGAATTCCAGACCTTCGATCATTTCAAGATCCTCTTTTTACATCCTAACTGCAGCTAACCACTTTTGCAATTTGATAAATTTGGAGTCTCATCTCTTAATGTAGCAACCATACTAGCATGAATGTCCTTGCGATCTTAACCCCTTTTCTACGGGTACATGATAACAGCAGGGTGTCAAATTTTGTGCATTTTCAAGACAAGTTTCTATTAGTTACTTTTGAAGACTTTATTGAATAATCAGATGTCAGTATACCTGGAAAGAAAAATTGCAGTTATTAATAAGAATTAATGCATGCAATATTTGAAATCACTATCATCGCCATTTGATAATCAGCTTGTGAATTTTTCAGCACACACTCGTAACAATTAATTTCCCCTGGGTTTTCAGGATTTATAATAAAATCATTATATATGGAAACTTGATAATTAGGACTGCTTGAATACATTCACGACTACAGACAATACTATACTTGCTGAATTTTTATACTTTTTTTCATAGTAAAAAATTAGAAATGCTTATATATCTAGATATTAGCAGTAAACCGTGCAGTAATCTCTTAACTTTGGTAATCAATTTTCTTTGTTCTAATTGATTACTATTTTAAATGCATCATCAATATTAATAAAAACTCAAGTTTATTTCTATAGGAAAATCCATTAGCAAAATATTTATTATAATCTTAAACATTAATTTTGTCCTGGGTATGACGATAAACTACATCTGACAGCAATGCTTTTTATCGGGATTTGAGGAGCATGGAACCACCTCTTAATAGCTGTTGTTCCTAAATTCCATCCTAAAGTACCTGTTAGGGGCCCAGCTATTGGCAAATAGTGAACAATCAAACAAAAATCAACAGAATATTTTTAAAATAAAATAATCAACAATAACTTTTTATAAACTATAATGACAATCAATGCAATACTAAAAAGAATATAAAATTACATCTTTATGTTTGTTTAGAAGTATATTAACTTCTTATGGGTCATTTAATGTCGAAATTTATTTTTCCTGGGAACATTAGTAATTACTTTGATTTTGCATTGATGCATATTGAAACACAACTGCAACTGTGTATCGATTTTGATATTATTTCGATGTAATATCCTAAAATAAATAAAATTGTTCCACTTTGTATAGAGCTATCTTTTAAATGAAATGTTACGAACGTTCAAATTTAGAGGTTGTTTTACGCTCCTCAAAACCTCCAATCTCACGATCAGTGAAAAAAAAAATACTGAGAAATGGATATTTAATTTAAGAGACACGCTTGATCTTCACGATCATTCATACTTACTATGAACATATTTTAGGCAATTATATATGATTCATACATCCTTATATTAGTTACATTAAAATATTTTAAATGACAGTACCAATTTTAAATGAAAATCATTACTAATATTTAAAGGTGTTTTGCACTTTTTTACCTCCTTTATTACGCGCCGAAGCCTGAAGTTGTCTGATGACTAAGAATATGAATCTTTTCTCTATCATATATGAATTGCAGTATATTAGGTTGGTGCAAAAATAATGACGTAATAATGTCGTTTTTTGACGTATTTTTTAACGTCAAAAAACGACATTATTACGTTGTTATTTTTGCACCAACCTAATAATTATTCTTATTAATCTATTTTAAATGAATTAGCAGACTCACTGTCGGTCGGGGAGAATTTTTCTCTATGCACAGAATTCATTTTATTCATATACATTATTAAAATGGTTAAATAAAGAAACTTCGCATTAATTTAATATGAAGTAATTATTCACTACTCGTTACATATTTATATAGGAAGAAGTATTAAACTTCCATGAGAAATGTCTTTGCTGAAGTTATCTTTTACCTGAACTCTATATAGTCTGTTTAGGAATTCATTATTTGGCCACAGCTTGGACCTTAACTGTTGCTATCATCTCTTGCAAGGGTTGAGCTGAGAAAAACACCAACTTAGAGGTGACTACACTGTCCTCAAAACCTCCAATCTCCCGATCAGAGGCCTTGTTGCCGGATGTAGTTTATCATTATTCTCAGGACCACATTTGTATCGTAAAATTGCCATCATGGTCTACAATAATATATCTATCTATCTATCTATCTATCTATCTATCTATCTATCTATCTATATATATATATATATATATGCGTGTGTGTGTGTGAAAAATATGAGGAAACGAAAAACATTATTAAGGAGCGAGTACACGAAGAACAAATGTATGTTAGCCAGTCAATAACGAATAATAAATATTACATTTAAATCTTTGAAGACCAAAGTTGACTGGACAGTCAGAAGCCGGGAGGAAGACGTGCGAGTGAAGCTGTTAACAGAGATCTTACTTTTAAATCTACACTTTTCTATTGTCAAATGATATGATTTGCCTGCCAATCTAGTACAGCTCATAAATTCACAATGTCTAGGGGACATAGAGAAAATATCCTTTACTTTGAGAGTGTAAAATTATGTACAAAATATGTAGAGTTGAAAGGATAAAATCAACCTATTTAAATTTCGGTATTGGATAACCCATGGAGGTGTTGCTATGTCGCTAAACAAAATCAACCAAGTAAATAACTAACATGGAATAACTCTCAGGACGTTAGTACATATAACATCCAACAAATTCTGAAAGAATTCAAACTGTACTCCAACCAACATATAACTTACAAATGAACTATAGCATAAAACACACATATTAGCAATCATTTCCACAGAGAGATGTATATGCACAAAAAAGGTGATTACAATCTACCATATATTTAATTGTGAAAGCAGAATAACGTACATCATATCTTTATTACTTCAACTCCCAAGAAAATTAAATTGCGGCATTAAGTGACCGATAAGGGTGTTGATATGCCTTCAAGTAAACTAATTAATCTATCATTCAAGATTTTAATTCTTAGATTAATTCTTGATGACTAACAATGCTTTTCTCGTGGCTGATAAAGTTATTTTAAAGTAAAAAAAAAAATAATAAGAGCAGCATTTAAATCATAGACATATATAACGCTGTTTTGTCGGGAATACTTGCTTTATGTAAAAGACTTCATTCTTCTTTATCCTATTTTTCAGGGAACCACTATGAAAATATAAGTATATTCTTAATATATACAATTGGCTTAATTTATCAGTAATGTTTTCATTGATTCCTGGTAACTAACAATTCATTTTTTTTCCAATTTGAAATACATTTTAATGCAAAAATATTTCAAAAATATTTCAAAAATATTGCAAATACAATTATCTTGCCTTCTTAATAGCTATGTTCGATTAGTATTCCATGCATTAATTCGTGCCCATTGAAAATGTTTGCTTGATTTTCAAGGCCTTTCTACCGAAACATCATTAGAAATGCACTTACATTATACACATACGGAATTAACAAGATAGAAGGTGAGTCAATCAATAGGCTCTAGAAAATAAAGGGTAAGATCACTGATAAAAAAATAAAAATAAAAAAATACTACAAAGGGGAAGCGATTATGTTAGAGAACTTTTTCAAGATCTGAGAGAAAATCGCACAACATTTGAAAATACGAATGGTCAGCTATAAGATCAAAAGTGAGATCAAACCTGTAGAAGTTTAACAGGAACAGAAACACTTGATGGTAACAGCAATGCCCTCAGCATGAGACGGTCAGCAATGTAATAAAGTAATAAATGAAATATGTAACAGTACCAACATATATGTCTATATTTCTGAGATGAGGTATTATGTACACTATTTACATTATTCTGACTATTGTCTTCTTCTTTGTCGGCATATTTATTACAACGTTTCGGCCTTTCAGTATCTGTCTATATTTCTGAGGTGAGGTATTATGTACACTATTTTCATTATTCGGACTATTGTCCTCATCTTTTTCGCCATATTAATTACAACGTTTCGGGCTTTCAGTATCTGTCTATATTTCTGAGATGAGGTATTATGTACACTATTTTCATGATTCGGACTATTGTCTTCTTCTTTGTCGGCATATTTATTACAACGTTTCGGCCTTTCAGTATCTGTCTATATTTCTGAGGTGAGGTATTATGTTCACTATTTTCATGATTCGGACTATTGTCCTCATATCTGTCGCCATATTTATTTCAACCTTTCGGCCTCGCAGTATCTGCTTTTATTTCTGAGATGATGTATTATGTACACAGTTTACATTATTCGGACTATTGTCATTATCTTTTTCTCCATATTTATTAAAACATTTCGGCCTTTCACTATCTGTCTATATTTCTGAGATGAGGTATTATGTACACTATTTACATTATTCGGGATATTGTCCTCATTTTTGTCGCCATATTTATTACGACGTTTCGGCCTTTCAGTATATGTCTATATTTCTGAGATGAGGTATTATGTACATTATTTACATTATTCGGACTATTGTCCTCATCTTTGTCGCCATATTCATTACAACGTTTCGAATAATGAAAATAGAGTACCAATATACCGGAGGATCTCACTACATCAATCTTTGCAACTAATAAACCAGGTGCAAATGAATACGACCTCAATCGATCAGTTAGTTTATTAAGCCTCATTATCAAACTAATGATGCGAATCCTGACGGGCAGAATGTGATGCAGATCTATCCGGGAAATAGGACGATAACAGGTCAAAATTGTTATGGATACTAGAACAAGAAATGTGATATTGAGGATGAGAATAATAGTACGTAATAAAATGCAGATGGACGTCCAGTTATGACTTACAGATTATTCGAAGGCCTTTGACAAGATACGGAACAATGATGTATTTGAATTGTTAGGAAAACTAGAACTACTTGGAAAGGATGTGATAATAATCCAGAACATATTTTTAGAACAAACCATTTGTATACGGAAAGGAAATAAATTTATTCTCTACACAAAAAGGATGTGTCCTATGACAAGTACAGAGGAACCTCGGTTCACGAATCTAATTTGTTCCCGAGGGCCGTTTGTAAGTCGAAATGTTCGTAAATCGTATTTATTTTCAGCATGGAAATCAATGTAAAATGTATTAATCGTTTCCTGCACGCCAGATCACTGTTTCTTTCATTTTTTTACAACAGTATTTTGCGTACGAGTTCTTCCACGAACCGAATAAAAAGCATTAAATCTAACACACACAAAAAAAGATAAACGGATAAACTATAGAGTAAAGTTTCATGTAATTTTAACTTAGTTGTACGCAGTAGAGTTGAGGACGTAAGTGGAATATCGGGAAAAAGGAGAATGGGAAGCCAACTTCCATAAAAACCTCAGCTATCTCTCTTTCTGAATTTTTTTCTCTTTCTTTTTCCTGCGTCTTAGCAACACTCGATTCTCCATGCGACTCAATGGGCCTCTGCCTCACAAAAAATATTGACGCTGCAGTTGATACTCCCTGCTTATCTTCCGACAGTGTCGCCGACTTGCGTGTCCATTACTAGGGGACATTTTCCTTCGAAAACAGAATTGTTCGTGATTGAAGGCGTTACTGACCCGAAGATCCACTGTATGTGTTCCTCTCTTGTTTTTTTTTCTTAAACATTTGCAGAGGCTAAGCTAAGGGAACTGTAGACCCTACATGGATTTATTATCAGTGGGCGTAATACTATGTTAATGGCTGCCAGGGAAAGAAGTATACAGGCCCTTATAGATAGGGCAACAATGAAATCGAGAAAAAAAGGGCTAACCATCAACTGGAAGAAGTCAGAAAGTTTGACCATCAGTTAGAGTAAAAACACAAAATGTAAGTTATAAATTGGAAAGGTCAGTTTTATGGTCAGTATAGAAATTTAAATATCTGGGAAGTGTTTACAAATAGGAGGGAAAATCCGACGCTGATATTCGAACAGGGACTGGAGTAGTGAAAGATGCATTCAATAGTTAGGGAAAGTGCTGAGAAACACAACAATTTCATTAGAAACAAAAAATATGTGTTCTGGAATGCTATATAATATCCATCCGATTATATAGTTGTACAATCTCCTCGCGGATGAAGAGAAAATTGGTGGCAATGGAAATGCCGCTCTACAGAAGGATACTGAGAATTCCACAGCGAAAATGTCATAGCAAAGAAGGAATTTGTAAAGGAAAAGGGAACAAAAAGATCACTGAGAATCACAGAGACAGCTGAAATTCCTTGGTCAGGAAAGAGAGCTTGGAGAACTTAACCCTCACAGACCATGTTGAGAGATAAGAAAAAGCAGCGAGTCACTGAGCTAACGAGCTCTTGTGAATGGATAGCGTAATAAGAGGCGGGTGATTTAGCAAGCGGAGATACTTACTAAGGGTCACAAACGAGAAACATGACAGCCAATCCCATGATACCTCGCAGACATAAAAAAGAACTAGATGAAACGAATTCGAATAGAAATGCTTGTATTTACTCTTTACAATTGACAATTCTCTTTTTGATTTTAAATTAAATTCTGTCTACGGCCAGGTGCTGTAAGCTTGGATGTGTCGGTGGAGCAATGATTAGCAACTTCAAATTCTTAATTGGAGAACGTAGTTCAAATTCCAGTTGCATTCTGTATATTCATTATTTTTTTTTAAGCATTTCACCCCAAGCAAGGGGGGAAGCCACTAGGACGCAAGGGGTTACAGAAAATTTAGAGCGAGATCAGATAGGAGTGATAGAAGAAAGGATGAGGCGAAGGGTAGTGGATAGATCAAGTTAACTGGAGATGTCAATTGACATTACACTTGAATAGCTGGAGATTATAGCCCTCAGTGAAACTGGAATAGGGAAGGGAGTTCCACAGGCGAGAGGTGCGAGACATGAAGCTATTAGAGTAGAAGAGACGGCTACATTTAGGAGCTTCGACAGTGAAGGGGTGAGAGCGGGATGCCAGCCTCGTAGGGACCTTGAACTCATGAAGTCTGGGAACCAGCGAATGCAGCTCCTCGGAGCAATTACCATGAAAGTATTTGTAGAACAGACAGAGAGAGGCGACGGCGCGTCTGTGAGAAAGCCACTGTAGACGAGATGCCAGAGCAGGGCCAATTATATTGCATATCCGCCTTTGTAGCCTATCAAGTACCCCGAGGCATACAGAAGGGGCACTAGACCATATATGGCAGCAATACGCACAAATACACTTGGGTACGTATGAATTCACATCTTCTCCTAATTAGTTAATTAGACTTGTTTCTCTAAATCATTATGGTCGCCACCTTCCCCGAAAAATGCTTATAATGTAAATATTCTTGGCTTTAAATAACCAGCAAAGGGTTGTTAAACCGTAGAAAACGAACGAATGAATCAATCAATGAAACACTGATTAGCTACACAGGCATGTCTTTTAGATTTATTTACATTCTCTGGAACATAAATGTATTGAAACTATCGTGGGCACAAAATGTGGGATCTGTTTATATATTGACTGTAATTTAGAAATGATCCCACACTTTATATCCATATTTTAATTGCTTTTTCGCTTATCAAATTACTAATTAGATATAAATCCACCACTTCTCCACAGAGATATTAGTTTATTAGTCAGATTATATTTAAAAACAAACAAACAAAAAAAAAAAAAAAAAAAAACAAAAAAACAAACTATAATACCTTTAAAAAAAATCTTACAATCTAAAATTATAATCTAAAACTGATTCCCACATTATAATTTTGTTTGTTTATCAAATTCTGATTGGATATAAATCCACCTCTTTTCCTCCAGCTATGGGTTTATTATTAAGATTTGTATCACTAAAAACACTATTATATCTCAAAGATTTCTTACAGTCTAAAAATACTTTCTGACTTTAAATAAATTTCAATAGGTTGATAAACCGTAATTAATCGAATCAACCAGCAATACATAAAAGTTTTTCTTTCAGAAGAAAAAAAGTTTTAATCTTAAATTTAATATTAGATTATATTAACTGAATACTTCACACACACCCAAATAATGTGATTATTTCTTATATCATTGTTTTCAAAGTCAGTAAAAAAACATTCTACCTAGAAATCAATTGTCTCTATTATCTTCTTTTTAATGTACAGGGTATTTCAAAAAGAATACGCCAAAATCATCACATGATGTGTCAATAACAAAAGAAAAATTTACAAACCTCTAGCATGAACACATGTGTTGTATATACATTCAAGTTTCATTTGATGTTTTATAAGTGCTCAATGTGACCACCACCGGCAGCGTGGACAACATCAAGCCGAAATGAGAATTCCTCCCAAACGCACCTCAGCATGTCACGGTCCACCGTGTTGATTGCAGCTGTTATTCGATCTTTCAAGTCATCGATACTTGCTGGAAGTGCTGGAACATAAACTTGGTCTTTAACTAACCCCCCAGAAGAAAAAGTCACACACAGTGAGGTCCAGGGATCTGGCAGGCCAAGCACATAGAGTAAGATCTTTAGCACCTCTCCTCCCAATCCATCGCTGAGACATGTTTTAATTCAGATAAGCTCCAACCCCGAGATGCCAATGGCGTGGTGCTCCATCTTGCTGAAAAATGAAGTCATTCGAATTTGCTTGCACCGTGACAATGGCGTTTGTTTTCGCGAACTCAAGCACGCAAAACGCCTTCTGCTCAGGAGTCGCGATTTTGATTGATCTTCCCACAATTCAGCTACACCGGAAGTTATACTAACGACAGCGGTGAAACTGACACACAATCAAACTTTGATAACTACTCTATCAAATAACCACTGATTGAGTCCACTACAATGCTAAAGACCTGATAAAACAGCGTAATGATTTTGGCGTATTCTTTTTGAAACACACTGTATAATACAGAACTCAAATCTCTAATAATATAAAATAAATAATCCTGCGCATAAAATAAATGTTTTGATGTATGAAAGTCCCTAAATTCTACGGAATTGTTGATGCTGTCATGATTTTCACTAATCGATTTCTATTGTATTTTTCTACTGTGAAATAATTCTCTTAAAATGGAAATATACCTTTGAATGGTAATAATAATATTAGCGGTTACCCTATAAGGAAATATTTGCTATTCATTGACCGAGCAGTCATTATTCTTTTGGCGGAAATTTATAAAATATTTCCCTTAAAACATTTTTTTTTGGGGATAAAAGGCTTTTCAAGACCAGTAACTGTTATTTCTTTTCTCTTAACTTTTCCCCCAGTATTATTCGGATTTCTATCCTAACGTTTTATTTGAATCAATGTGGAGTATAAACACTTAAATTATCTTGTCTTCGTCCCCTATGTGCTATCCGTTTTACTTGTTGCTGATGTTGGTAGTCCTCAACTGATGTTTCTGCTCTTTCATACAGTTCTTTTAGTGATTCTGTTGTGCCAATACAAATTGTTCAAAATGAACTTCGCCGAGACCCTCGACCTTTACTCTCTCAAACCCTTTTATTAACCATTGAGATATCAGTGAACGAATTTCCCGCCATATATGACACCCGTATCAGATTATCAATCTGACTGTAGTTTTCAAGTTTTGTTTTTAACCATTTCACGTCAAGCAAGACAATAAAGTTAAATTAGCGGTTAATGAGTGTTAGAGAATGTGAGAAAAATAAACATTATTAAGAGTCGGGAACAATAAAATAAATAATTACGAAGACAGAAAATAACAATTGAGATTGCGCATAAATCTTTGAAGTTGAAACTTGACGGCGAAATAAGAGACCAAAAGACAGGGCGAGAAGGGCAATAGAAGAAACTATCAGCATAGAACCTACGTTTACATTATTTCAACTGTACAAATACTGCCACAATCTATTAGTACGCTGAAATTCTTTCCTATAGAGGAAAGTGATATTTATTCTGTACAATACAGAAATTTGGCACAAGGCCGAAAAGGGGATTGGGGAAATGATGGTCTTCTTTTGTCTTAACTATAACTTAGCTAGCCGCAAACACTGACCCAACCGTACGAAACAATATTCCTTACACCAAAACAACACATTCATACGTACCTTTCTTACTACAACCACCATAATACCTCTTTGTCTCTATGAAATACTAACTAGTCTCCATATTTACAATTCATTGTCTGTTGGTGGGGGATAAAACTACAATTCTAAAAACTACCCCAATGAGTATTTACAATATGAATAGAAAAAACTATTAACAGGAAAAGAAAATAAGATTAGAGGAAAGTTCATCACGTTGACTACCATGAAAGTATTTATAGAAAAAGGCACAATGAAGCTAATTTAGAGTGATGGGAAATTAACTGAAACCGAGATGACAGGTCAGGACTAATAACATTGCATATCCTTCTGTAGATATTATCAAGAATCTCTAAATATATAGCAGGAGCACCAAACCAAATCACAACAATATTCAATGTAAGGACGAATAGCTGACTTTGGGGTTTGAAATATTTTGCAGTGTTGGGCGAAATATACTAGGACTATTTTGTTATTTATATCCTTCAAAGACGTTTTGTTCCTATGTAGATTTTCACAGTATAAGAATCTAAGGAAATTTTGCTCTATTAGTCGAGCAAATCTTATCCATGATATTGATGTGAATGAATATGAAACTTGTACAGAATATGTATAATTCATTTTCAATTCCATGAGACATTTATCTGGAAAGTGAAACGTCTGAACATTAATATCTGTTTATTGTGAAGACAGATCTGAATTAAAATGAAACAGTTGTCTGAATATTTTGCCCATCAATGTTCGAATCCTCTTATATATATATATATATATATATATATATATATATATATATATATATATATATATATATATATATATATATATTTATAATATATATATATATATATATATATATATATATATATATATATTCAACGAAAACATACGAAAAATTTCAGAAATATTAAAAAAAAATAAAAAAACTTATAAAATTCCTTCTGCCTCAAAGCATCACATTTCCTACTGTTTTTCCAAGTTAACTTCTGTCTTTTTTCCAAAAGGGATTTTTTTTTTTGACTTTCTATTCATTTGCCTCGAAAATTTGCAATAAAAATCTTCACGTTTTCTTCATCTGGCAATTATTTTTTTAAACTGTTCGTTTTACTTGGATATATCCAGGCTTCGGAAGAGATTTTTTGTTAAATTTCTAATAGATGTTTTTTCTTTTTTTCATTCACATCACTGAACTAAGAAAACAACAGAGAATTTAAAACATCGTAAGTAAAATACGGAAAAAAATGTTTGCAAGATTTTTTTTTATATTCCTGACTCGAACGTAAAAAGTTTTAGCAGCTAATTCCGAAGTATTTTTTTTTTTTTAAGATCGTCAACATTCACTTGTTGTATTCCGTGAACTTAAAATAACTTCATTGACCTTCGAGATATCCCTGTTGTTAAAATCAGGGGCCAAACGATATATTATAACTACTCAGAGGGGGTTGGAGAGAGGCTTCCTCTTCACGGTCGAATGCAAAACACAAATTAAAATTATATAAGCGAGGCATACACTGAAAAATTAAGACGCAGAGATTTAGGGTCTATTTAATTGAGGAAGATGAATTTTCTAGGAAAATATGAATAGAAAATTTTTAATCGGGTTCACCCGAAAAAAAGGAAGTACAGTCACTAAAACGTTTGCTATTACGGTGTGTTGAAGAATTAGGAACAGAAATATTAGTAATGAGAAGAAAGAGAAAAGAGTAACCAGGAAGACAGTAGATAGCGATTGACATTGCATTTATTTTTTTGCAGCTTAAAGTTGACTGGGATGCATGCATCTGGAAAGCAACTGTATAAGCGAGAAAAGAAACGGTTAGCAGAGAATTTATGGTTACATCTAGCCCCCCCCCCTTAAATGTAAATTTATGAGATCTCCGCGTCAAACTAGTACTTCTTCAAGTCTAAGTACCATAATGAGAAGCTCCTCCGAACAATTACCATGAAAGTATTTATAGAAAAGACACAGGGAAGCAACGATACGGCGGTGGGGAAGGGACTGAAGCCGAGCGGCAAAATCGGGACCAATAATATTACTGATTTTTCTTTAGAGCTCCCGGTAAATAGCATAGACACAGGGTTATATATGGCAGCAATATTCTAAGCATGGACGAAGGGTAAACATATATATATATATATATATATATATATATATATATATATATATATATATATATATATATATGCAAGATAGATTGATTCCTGAGAGAAAAATTACTTGCACAACAAAGTGAAAAAAACAAAACAAAAAACAAATCGGAGAGATATCATGAAAATAATACAATTCTATGGGACTACACAATACACACTGACAGAACAATCAAAGCCAACGGCCCAGATATTGTTATTAAAGACCACAAACAAAGACGGTGCCTCCTTATTGATATGGCAGTCCCTGCTGACTGCAATGTATCTTTGAAGATATTCAAAAAGCTGTCAAAATACAAGGACCCTGAAATAGAAATCACGAAAATTTGGCATATGGGAACATCAACAATCCCTGTTGTAGTTGGAGCCCTAGGACTGGTTAGAAAAATATTGCAGTAGACTAATTGAAGGGATTCCTGGAAGTCCATGCCTCAAGGTGATACAAAAAATTGTTCTGACAAGTATAGCCCACACTGTACGAAGGGCTTTATCTATGTAATTATTTTTTTTTGTCAGTGGAAAGTGTCATGATGTCATTTCTAACCTTAGGTCCCTGGGCGGGACCCGGAAAGAAATGTGTAAACGCCAGAAATCAAAGAAAATAAATAATAATAATAATAATAATAATAATAATAATAATAATAACACCAACGATAGATAGATAGATAGATAGATAGATAGATAGATAGATAGATAGATAGATAAGAAAACACTTGAAAAGTTAGGAATAGACTGGTGGAAGATATTGAGAGGCAGAGTAAAAAACAAACGAAAACTTGTTAGACAGACGCAGGTAATTATTATGACCTGTAATTATATACTCTGAAGAGCTAAGACATAAGTGCTTTAAAACACGCCAAAAGAAAGTTGAGAAAAATTACATAGAATCGATAAACAACATTAAATATTTCGATTAAATTACAGCTAAAGATTAAAATAAAGATGATAGACCTGTCGACAAATAGGACCACATAACCTTGCCGTCTCGTTTTCGCTTTCGAGTATAACCGAGATGTGAGGACACAACACACATTTCACCCGATTTATAAAGTGAATGATGGGATTCTGGAGACACATGATGTTTAAGGGTGGATAAGAAACTGCACAGTTGATTAAAAGAACAAATCCAAAATATTAACTATTTATTTGATTTTTTTTAATAATTAATATTCATCAAGATATTGGGTCACTGAATGAAGCTGTTTTATGAACATAAGAAGAAGAGATGCTGATTGTGAGGATATATAGGATAAAAAAAGGCGGACTCTAGATTCTAATATGCTGAGAATGTAATTGATTACTCTAGATTAATCTAATCGACTTTTTATTGAAACCAGTGCTTGATAAATAGAGCATAGTTTCCTGTTCCTATTTCTGCTGTTTTTCATTCATAGTAGATATATTCTGTGACTGCTTACATTGAAATTTAGATCCCGGTTTGCCTTGGTACTTAACTCATTGGCTGGTGAACAAGAAATGAACTGATGTTTCTTTTCCAATATTATGAGAGCGAAAGTGAATGCAGAAAATGAAGTCGGAATTTGAACTCAAACCACCTGTTCTATTTTGTTGCGCTGTTAATCTTTACGCTAACCCCACATCCTAAACTGATATTTCAAGGAAGTATTGTTTCATCTTTAACCCTTTGTGACCTGACCACCACTTGACCGGTGGTACAGATAAATGACGTAATGTCCAGCTACCGGTTGAACAGTGGTAAATACTTGTAACAATTTTTATATCTACCATTAAACATTACATATCTATTGTTATCGAAACAGTTTTAAACCTGTTCAGGAAGGCAGGGCCTAAAAGGTTAATTATTCATGATTCATAGAAAAAGCGAAACACGTGGGTAAAAGCTGATATCTTAAAATTTCCGGATTATAGCTACTGCAATTCTTCCGTTTAATAGAAATGATTACAAACAGAACGCTCATTAAACACAGCCAACTGAGTTAGTCTGAAAAAAAAAAGAAACAAAAAGAAAACAAAATTAAGTATTGATTGGTTAATACGTTATAGTTCATGAAGTAGTGTTAGATCTACGCATCTTCTTTCATGGTATTTGATTGGTTAATTCGCCATGGCTCATGAATCAATGTTTGATCTACGCATCTTCCTTCACGGTATTTGATTGGTTAATTCGCTATGGTCCATGAAGTAGTCTTAGATCTACTCATATTCCTTCATGACATTTGATTTGTTAATTCACTACAGTTCATCAAAAAGGGTTAGATTTACACATCTTCATTCACGGTAACTGATTGGTTAATTTGCTATAGTATATGAATCAATGTTTGATCTACGCATCTTCCTTCACGGTATTTGATTGGTTAATTAGCTATGGTCCATGAAGTAGTCTTAGATCTACTCATATTCCTTCATGATATTTGATTTGTTAATTCGCTATGGTTCATCAAAAAGGGTTAGATTACACATCTTCATTCACGGTTTTTGATTGGTTAATTCGAAATGATTCATGAAGCAGTGTCAGATCTACTCATCTTCCTTCATGGTATTTGATTGGTTAATTCGCTATGGTCCATGAAGTAGTCTTAGATCTACTCATATTCCTTCATGATATTTGATTTGTTTATTCGCTATGGTTCATGAAGCAGTGTTTGATCTACGCATCTTCCTTCATGGTATTTGATTGGTTAATTCACTATAGTTCATGCAGCAGTGTTTGATCTACGCATCTTCCTTCATGGTATTTGATTGCTTAATTCACTATGGTTCATGAAGCAGTGTTTGATCTACGCATCTTCCTTCACGGTATTTGATTGTTTAATACGCTGTGGTTCATGAAGTAGATTTAGATCACGCGTGTTTCTCCACGGTATTTGATTGACTATACGCTATGGTTTATGGAGTAACATTAGACCTTCGCATCTTTCTTTACGGTATTTTACAACTCGTAAAATCTCATAGCGAGCCTCTCAACGAAATTTATTCGTGATATTGATGGACGTTGTCAATGTAGAGATCTGATTTCTGAATTGAACTCTCGGTTAAATTACGACTGAATTCGTCTGTCGGCGGAGAAATGCCAGATTCTTTTTAATTTGTACAAATTCTCAATATTTTATAATTAATATTGTAATTTTATTTTAATTTTCATACTTAATACTGAATTTATATTTCTATAATTACAGCTAGATTTGAAGGTACACAATGATAGATTAATCATATTATTTAGTGGAGCGATGGACTACATATTAATGTCAATTCTTTTAACGGCAAAGGTATTGAAGACGTTTCCGATATTTCTTTAATAGCGGTGAATTTTGAGGAGTTCTTTAAAAATATGGAGCAGTTTCTCGTTGACGTCGCAGTTTTGATGTTCGAGTTTCACTTTTTTTAGTTTGACGTTTATCCAAGGCTAGATATCATAATCTAATATGCAGGTTTCCTCGCTAACTCCTGAACAGACTTGGGTTTTTCGATTTTATCTTAATGTGAATTACCGATTTATTTCCAGTACAACTCACACGTATTAATTTCTTATCTCATTCATTTTGAAGTTATTTAATTCTGTGCATCATGATAATAATATTGTTGAAACATTATACAATGAATATTTCTGATCAAAATTCAGGCTAAAATTACGTAGATTACGAATTTAGTGATTCACTGACGAATAGAGACATTCGGTATAAAATATATAATTTATTTATACCATATGAACTGACTTTATGCAGACAATTGATTAAGTTATGTTGGTTAATTTAATGACATAAAAGACTTTGTTTTGTAATGTCAAATTTATATAACAATCGAGACTCAAATAATAATGTTTTATTTAACGCTCAAGTCAAAAAGGAAAACAATTCCGGTTTTATCGTAGTTTGAAAAAGGAAAACAATGGTCCAGTTTTATTCAAGAGAGTAAGAGGAAGACAAACGTACGGTTTTAGACTGAAGTCAAAAAGAAAAGTAATTGGTTTATCCTAGAATCAAAAAGAAAAAAAATAATTCGGTGTTATCATAGAATCCTAAAGGAAGAAAATGATTTTTTTTCATACTATAATCAAAAAGGAAACATTCCGCTTTTATCCTAGAATTAAGAAAAGGAATACAATGCTTCGGTTTTATTCTTTAATCAAAAAGTTAAAAAAAAGTTCCGGTCTAAAATTATGACAAAAATTTTTGCTTCATCCTAGAATCAAAAAAGAAAACAATGATCCCGTTTTATGAAAGAATCTAAATGCTAGACAAAGGTATGTGTTTATCTTAGAGTTAAAAAAGTAAAATATTAGGTTGGTGCAAAAATAATGATGTAATAATGTCGTTTTTGACGTTAAAAAATACGTCAAAAAACGACATTGTTACGTCATTATTTTTGCACCAACCTAATATTATCCTAGTATAAAATAGGAAACTATATCGGTTTACACTATAGTCTAAATGTTTGACTTTGCTCGACTTGCATACTATTTAAAAGTTCGACATAAGTCCGTTGTATACATTTGTTTGCAAGTATTTACTTTTGGTATACTTCAAATTTTCTTCAATTTATGAAATAATCGTAGCTTAAATCCCAGCGACAGGGAACCGGCACAATTGAAAAAAACTGCGAAAAACGTACCTAATTTTTTTTAATATTATATCGGATCTACATATTATGACGTAATGTTCAGCTGCCGATTGGACGGTGGGCAAATACTTGTTGCAATTTTTATATCTCCCATGAAACATTACATATCAATTATTTGCGAATCATCGTATGACAAAGTAACATTTTGGTTCGTTATATTAAGCCAATAATTCTATTCTTAAAAATAGTCTTCTTTTTGTTCCACTTAATTTCTGCCACTTTTAAAGAATTTCCTTTCCAATTTAAGTAAATTATTGACTAGAATCTTGACCACTGTCACATACTCGACCTTGCAACATCATTCTGAAAGAATTCACCAATATGAAACTTTGCAAATCATATTTCATGCGTTATTCTATTTATATGTCTTCTTTCAGGAACTGAGCGATTGTAAATCTTCAATGCTTCTTGCTATTTGTTGCCCATTTTAACATTTGTCTTTCTACTATACACTAACCTAACCCTAACCCAAGCTCTCGTTCTTCAATGCATGTAAAGTACTTTCTTCATGATTGCAGTTGTCAGTTTCCTTAAAACTATCTCATTACTCAGATGTATTTTCCAAATCTGTCGATATTTCTGAGATGAGGCATTATGTACACTATTTACATTATTCGGACTATTGTCCTCATCTTTGTCGCCACATTTATTACAACAGTTGTACGCTCCGAACTTCTTCAGGTGGTTGGAATGTCGAACTTACGCTTTATTTCGCTCACTGAGGTAGACTGTTCTAGTTGCACGTGCCATGTTTAATGGATGTCAATTATCAGTTATCTCCTGTTAAATACCCTCTGAAAGTTCTATACTGCCTTAACTGGGTATTGAACTCACACTGTTTGGCTCCTCGCACTGGATCAAACTAACGCCTTTATCTACGTTGCCATGTAATCTTGGGTATGAATTTCTGTTATCGGTCATATTTTTATCAGAGCTCATATTGGAACTTTTGTTGATGTTATCGCTTTTCTCTGACACTTCTTATTACTGGTTCCTATATTATATTCATTTCTATGCTTGGTCGGCTCAGGAGATTTTTGTGGCCTATCATTAATAAAGTGTTCAGTTCGACATTCCAACCACCTGAAGAAGGCCGGAGCGTACAACGGACAAAACGTTGTAATAAATATGGCGACAAAGATGAGGACAATAGTAAATAATGTGTATTTTCCATATTATTATCAATCTTTGCAGATTGAAACATATCTCAGCAGATTCAAGTCT
Organism: Acanthosepion lycidas; assembly: GCA_963932145.1. Classification (NCBI taxonomy): domain Eukaryota; kingdom Metazoa; phylum Mollusca; class Cephalopoda; order Sepiida; family Sepiidae; genus Acanthosepion; species Acanthosepion lycidas. The sequence continues at coordinate 76,357,997 of OZ010605.1, forward strand.
GCTTTTACAACAATCACTGGTGTATAGAAGACAACATGTTGAGTTTCCATCAGAATTTTACTTGTTTTCAGGACATTTGACTAAGATATGAGACATGGTTCTCCCGCCAAATTTTGAGACTAGCATGGAAACACGGCGTGCGAAATGAAGATCATTTTAAAAACATGGATATATTTGTGATGCATAAAATATATTTGGAGAAATGAATACTTGCATGACATTAAATGCGAGAGTATTCTTAGAAAGCTGCAAGAAATATATATATATATATATATATATATATATATATATATATATGAGAAAAATAACCTCCTCGTGACTACTATAAACCTATTGCAAGGAGGTTACTTACCATTCAATAGCTTACCTTCATTCTAACGATTTTTTCTTCTGCGAAGCGTTGGACAAAAAGGTACCATAACATTCTAATTTAAATCGAGACGATACATTTAACAATCATACTTAGATGGTTTATCCCTAAAATTCTTTACAAATATATATATATATATATATATATATATAGCATTCTGTGTGATAAAATATAGTTTAAGGTATACCATATTTATATTCATCAGCTACAGCAGGTTATGAGCGTCGGAATATTTACACCGAAGTGGTTCGACATAGAATAATGCTAGTTGCACCACAGAGAGAGAAGATCGGTGCTCGAACTGAGGTCAGCGCAACCGACGATTGCGGGGGCTGCGGGTAATTTTGTTCCTGGTTCTAGTGTACGCGCTCAGGTACCCATCTTAAAAAAGACCTTGTGTCACAAATTTTCTTCCTGAGTAAATAACTAGAATAGTGTTATTTTGGTATCTGGCAATGATCAAAAATTTAATCTCATATGAATTAATTGTAATCTCTTCCTCGGTTTATGCTACTTAGGTCTACGTCATTGGTTTGCTCTTCTTTCGAAGAGCGGATAAACTCTGTTTATATGACAAGATTTGAGAACATGTACGCAAAAAGACACACTCCTACACACACACATATGTGTGCATATATATATATATATATATATATATATATATATATATATATATATATATATATATATATATTGTTTTTGTGTGGCTGATACTATTCTAATCCCAGTGAAAAAAGACTTTGATCCTGTGCATACTGCATTCTCAGCAGAGTATGGTAAACTTCACATTGATCTTAGCCATACGCTAATCTAAGCACAATGATGTCAGTTTTCTTTTTATTTTCACAAAATTACCACCAGTATGATTTTTCAAGAATGTGATTCACAAGTAAAATCTCACATACCAAGAAAAAAATAACATAGTCCAAGATTTTATCTAAACAAGAAGGAAATGTATAAGTAAAATTATTACGCAATTTAACAAGAATATTGCATAGAAAGTGGAATATATTATCGGAGAAAGTCTTACTTAAAACTACAAAATATAGAGAAATGTGAAGAAAAATGCCCGCCTATCCCATGAGAGGACAGAAAGTCTGAATATTTAGCAGACAATTTAATCACGAAGGAAAAGCTTGTAACTAACCTCAGCTCGGAGAATGTAACACACACAAGACATAATTAATGTAGGTGAATTAAGCGAAACACATTAATTATCTTGGGTGAATGGAGAGAAAGACAAGAACGAAAGGGAATAGTTATAATCGTTTCTTAGATGAAAAAGATAGGAAATTGTGGACAGCCATGACTACTCAAACCCTGAATAAATATATCACTTAAGAGAAGAAGCCTCTCACGATATACTAATGTGTAGTATGTGGCAAATGCTTTATAATCTAACAACTTTGCAAAGCAAATTATTCATAAAACACTAAAATATCTTACAGGCGTTATTTCGTTTAAAGGGAATTAGGATATTTCTAGACGTTGTTAGGTTTCGAGAAAGATAATTCTTTTCAAAACAACACAATATTCTGTGCCCGAAAGCCAAAAGGAAGTTTGTTATTAAGACCGACTTTGGCAACTGTATGTTCTGGTCTGAAAGAAACGTGCCTATTGTAAATTTTCAACGAATTGAATAATTGAAAATACAAAAAAATTCACACAATTCAATATAAAACTCAGACACATCTCTAAAGCATTTATATGTTTCTCTCTCTTTCTTCCTCTCGCTCCCTCTCTACCTTTATATATCTATCTATATATATATAATAAAAAGGCTTAGACACTAATATTCTATGGTCATAATTTATTCCATTGGAATCGTAAATACGATCCAATTCATCAAACCTACAAATTCAAAAAGAAAACAGAAAAGAACAAGTCCGGAAATAAAAATAGAATTTAGAGAGAGTGTAAGTATGAGAGTGTGGGACGAATGTTAGTGTTAAAGAGAGGATAACATACAAGAGAAGGTGGGAGATTAAAACTTAATAGAGAGGGTTTTTTTTAATAGAGGTGAGTGGAAGGGGGAAATATGAATGTTGTCGGATGTCTAATACATTAAATATACATTTCGTGGTGACCATAGAATATTAGTGTTTAAGCCTTTTTAATATATCCTTACTCTGTCCTGGACATTGAGTTCTACCTGGATTCTGTCCTCTCGGAATTTTTTATTCAAAAAATATACATGTATGTGTATGCACCTATGTATATATATTTATATATTTTGCATATGTATGTGTATATTTACCACTAATATTATCACTCTCTCTCTCTCTCTCTCTCTATATATATATATATATATATATATATATATATATATATATATATATATATATATATATATATATATATATTGCTTGTATGTGTGTATTAGCAGTAAATGTTCTTTAAGACAATTGTTATTAAAGACAAACGTGTTGTATCGTTTAATTTTATTGGTTAACTTTTACAAACGAGGAATAATAATTCACAGATAAAGAGGGAAATTGTTCAAAGCACATTTTGGAAGAAATATGGTCCAAGTTTTCGATTTTTTTAAGCCATCATCAGGGTAGGTATTGGTGTTTGTTTGTTTTTTTAGAAATGGTGAATGTAATGACGTGGTCGAAGAGTCTTCTGAATTAAGAGAGGTGTGCTTTGTGTATTTGTGCATTTCTCTATTTTATTCATTTTGTATATACATTTTGATGATGTGTGCTGCGAAATAATATTTATATTTTATTTATAGATTGTTGCTTTGGCTGTATGAGTATTTCTTCAAGAATCATTGCTACCCTGATGATGAATATAAATCCGATTTGGGCCGAAATTCAAATTCAATCGAAAATTGAGTTCTTCAAATAATAAATTATGTTATGTACATGATAGCCAGGAAGTTATGTAATGCCTAATTCTAGTTGAACTGGTTGCTTGGTCAGTAAATGATGAAGAGTTATTTTCATAGAGAAACAGCTAAAATTAACATTACCATTTAATGATGAAGAAAAAAAAAATTCTGGATTTTGATCCCGGCATAAAAGTCAGGAAGTGATGAGATGTCTAACTCAAGTTGCACTGTCTACTTGGTGAATGAATGCCAAAAGTTTCTCTGGCGGGAAACAGCTAATATGAGCATTACCTTTAAAGATGAAGAGAACATATACTGCATTATGATTCCTGCCATATAACCAGGAAGTGATGAAAGGCCTAAATCATTTTGCAATGGCTGCTTGGTAAATATTTCGTTGCAGGAAAACAGATAATATTAGCATTGACATTGAAGATGACGAGAGCAGCTTCTGCATTTTAATACCTGCATGTTATCTAAGAAGTGATAAAATCTCTAACGCATGTTTTACTGGCAGCTTGGTCAATGAACACCAAATGTTCTTTATAGGGAAACAGCTAATATTAGCATTACCATTAAAGATGAAGAGAACAGATACTGTATTTTGATCCCGACATGATAGCCATGAAGTGATGAAATGCCTAACGCATTTTTTACTGGCTGATTGTTCAATGAATACCAAATGTTTCTTTGTAGGGAAACGGCTAATATTAGCATCGCCATTAAAGATGAAGAGAATAGATACAGAAATGTTATCTCTGTATGATAGGCAGGAAGTGATGAAATGCTTAACTCACTTTACACTGGCTGCATGGTCAATAAATGCCAATATTTCTTTATAAGGAAACGTCTTATATTTCCATTGCTATAAAAAATAACAGGATATGGAGGAAGAATTTATAACTCATAGCATATTTAGTAAGTCGATCCTATGCCACGGATGGATTATTGATATTTTCACAATTTGTCACATTGTGTCTACCATATTGATGACACAACTGACAAATGACATTTTCAGCCTAGTTTAAATACTCAGATGCTACACTGATCCTTGTTAGGGAAAGGAGCGCACAGATACTACGATCACATGTACTTTATTTTGATCATAGAAATCAGGTTCGAATCCCACCTTGAAATATTTGATATCATGATTATATCTTTATGGGGAGAAGAATCCAGGAAACGTTGGGAAATTGCTTAAAAAACCGGCCCCAAAACACGTGATTCAAATTGTGTAGACGAAACATTTCGAAGGCCCTCGATGGCTGCGTTAACATGAAGTCACCTGTCATAATCACAGATGGTTTGCGTATAACGACTTTTTGCAATTATTTATCATGCCAGATTATATATTCTTTCCCAAAAACTGAACTTTGCTTAACATGGCTACAATATAAACGGCAGATTGACACAGTAGATGTTTAAAAATACGAATATGACTGAGCATGTGCCTGAAAAAGGGAGTAGTTAGCCTCCCAAGTAGGTAGGCATATATTAAATAATACTTGAAACGACCCCTTAATTTAATATAATTTTTAATAACATGTCTTTTAATAAATACTGAATACGTTTCCGGAAATCTTGCAAGTTATTTTTGTCAACAGAAATGAAATGCATGTGCAAAAGATATTAGCCTTTTTTCAGCCTCGAAAATTTATTTCCACTGCATATTTGTGAATTTCTGAAAATTCTATCTTGTCGAAACCTGGATTACGGAATGATGAACTATGATGGATGTGATAAGTATGAAGATATTCGTTGGAAATATTTATCAGATAGTAAAAGTTCATTGATTAAATGAATCTAGAAGGAGGGTTTATGAAATGCTTATTTCTCGACAGCTTTTTTTTATTGTTGCTTGTTTTTCCTTAATTGTATTTTTAAACCTCGTATCTGGAAACTTTCAGGAAACCGTGGCCGCCTAAATGAAATCAGACAAAAACAATATACCCCCTGAATGAAATATAAATTTATTTTATAGGTACTTTGGAAATTAGTAAATACGAAAATTCTCTGAAGAAGCCCCTCGGGTAAAATTGCTTTGGAACAAGAAAGTGAAAGTGAAAGTAGGTGTCTGTTTTTTTTAATTTCTTTTTTAGAGGAACATCTTCATTTCATATTTTTTTAATTTCTTCTACGACCAAAAAAGAAGTTAAATCGTATGTAGAACTTTCAGACATATATATATATATATATATATATATATATATATATATATATATATATATATATATATATATTGTGTGAAATGATCTTTCGAATATACGTTGTATTTTCTGTTCTCAGAATAATTATATTAAAGATTTCGTTTTTGGTTATCTCTTATCCATCTCTAGTTGATGTATTTATCGTAGTTATGGCTGAACTGATATCTCTGCAGAGCTGGCACAAGTACCACAATATAGAAATGGCTTCTAACATTCAATACTTCTAAAACCAAGACAGCGTCATTTCATTATCTCCGATCGCATAATGAGCTTTTTCCTGCTACGGTGGCGTGTGTCGGTGGTGTAATAGATAGCGGCTGGAATTGAGAAATAGGAGATCCTAGTTCGAATTACCTTCGAGCTCATTGCATTCAAATACAAGTATTTATACTTCGGATACGCCTATCTCCTCCTAACAAGTTATGGTTTAAAGGCCATGATTTATATCTGAATAAAAAGACATTATTAAATAAATTTTTAATATAATATTCTCTCGCCAACAAAAATAATTATCCTTACGACCAAAAATATGTTCCAACAATTACTCACAAAGTGTCGATATACCGTAAAAAAACAAAACAATATCATTCGATCATCCAAATATGTAACAATTAACATTAGTACTGTCAACAAGACTCTATGATTTGGACGTATATTAGGAGTAAAGATCAGTTCAAATGTTGAGCTCATATATATGAAACATCTTTAAAGATGCTGGGGAATTGCCGGCTAATTATACTATACCGAATATAGCTGAATCATTTAGCCTTTTTTTTTCTTTATAATAGTCAAATTAGACCATAATTTGAACATTATTTACATTAGTGGGACTATTGTCCTCATCTTTGTCACCATATTTATTACATCCTTCAGTATCTGTCTATATTTCTGCGATGAGGTATCATGTACATTATTTACATTATTCATTATTAGTCCGAATAATGTAAATAATGTACATAATACCTCATCTCAGAAATATAAACAGACAATTGGAGCATTGTTGTCATGCCTGAACTGGACCAAATCATCCCTTTCCAGCTTTGATAGCGTTCAAAATTGATGACATATCTACTACAGCCTCTTACCCACGGACGAAATGTTGTAAACTTATCGCTATTCTACCACTTTTTCAATGGTAATGCTCAGAGCTCCACTGTTTAGTTCCAGTGTTTTAAAGTTGTACATCTAGGATATACCATTCGATATCTATGGTGAATCAACCGCATTTCTTATATATCACATTTGTAAGCAGGAACTTCCAGTTAGACAGATCCACGAACAATCATTTTTTAATTCTCTACTTGGAGTGTCTCCTGAGTCAGGTATTGGGTGAACTTTACCATAAAAATAAAGTTGCAGGACTCATTCTTAGAACTTTAGTAAATATACATATCACGGGTGCACCTTCAAATCTAGACCTGTATATGACCTCTCTGCTTATTTAGCTCACACATATCAAGACGCAGACTGATTTGTATTATTCCACATCTCCAAAGGAAAAAAAGCTAATACCGTTTATATCGTCACAGAGCAGAACTTAATGTTTCTCCTGTCGTGATGAGCGGCTGCAATTTTCGTAAAGTTCCTTGCTTCAATCGTTTTTTGTGAGACAACTCAAATCAGACCCCAAAGGAACTGTTATATTCATAGCATCGCTAAAGATCCTAGAAGAATGGTCGCTTCATTGTATCCTTTCAGGAAATATGTAATTCATACTGTCATGTTATAAGTTTGCAAGTGTTAGATCATATCAAGATTGGAAATGTATCGAAGAATTAAATTTCTTCTGTGCTGATCGTTTCCTTTAAGATGATGGCGTTATTGACTAAATTCGCCGCCAACTTGCAGGTTCAGGACTAGAAGCTTTCAGTTTCGCCAACATCTGTTCCCGTCATCTATTCTCTATCGCTGTTTGGCTCTGCAAGATTAGGTTGGAGGTGAAACAAAATCAAAGTAGAAGGTACCAATGGCATGAATTTGTTTAAGGTGGACGTCAGCTTGCGATGAAGCGACCCACACACTTGATTTCAGGACATCCCTCTGCGGTACATATGGAATTCATTTTTTCTTTTGTTATTTTAAAAATTAAAAATGTTACTTTGAAATGACGAATGTATCATTTTAACTCGTCCGCTTGATCTCGTATCCAATAATTAAATTTCTTCTTTTCTGATCACCTCCTTTACAATGATGGCATTGATGACTAATTTCACTGCCAACTTGCAGGTTCAAGACTAGAAACTTCCAATTTCACCAAAACCTGCTCCAGTCATCTATTCTATATCGAAATTTGACTTTGCAAGATTTGATTGGAGGTGAAACAAATTCTAAGAAGAAGAAGGTACCATGAAGTGACCTACAATATTTGATTTTATGACCTTCCTCTGCGGTATAAAAAATTGTCCAAATCGTATAACAACTTAATTATCTAAACAGTCACTAAAGTAACTGATTTTTTTTCAAGTTTTTAATATAAAAAGGTTAGTCATTTTGACGCCATATTTTGGAAGAATCAAAATGTGTTATTCAGCTAAAAAGAGAGCAGAGTAAATTTGTTTTGTGTCAGGCCCACTGTCTTCCCAATTGAGCCATGGTAAGAAGAAAAATCATTCAGGTCTTCAGTAATCGTACCAAAATTCTTACTCTTGCTTCCATCTTCAAAATATGTTCAAAAACCACCAAGAGAACGAGAAATAAGTTTTAAAAAAGAGTGAAAACTCCAGATGAAAACTGGATGAGGAAATCACAACAGAAAGAGGCATCATCATCTCAACTTAGAGATCAATTCAATTCATAAGAAGTTTGGTATGTGAAAGACGTGCTTCAGCTATGAGAGTCCAAAGATCAATGCAAAAGACTTGAAAATTAAATCGTACGTGAAACGTGTGAGGCAGCTTGTTACTCCAGAACGGAAATTTAGAAGGTTAGAGAGGGCGAACATCACCTTGAATAAGTTGGAAAATGTCTAGGAATTATATATATATATATATATATATATATATATATATATATATATATATATATATATATATTTTATTCCAATACTTCATGTGCTTCCAATGCGTCGATATGAATAATTAATGAGGTACATACCACTTTCGTTTATGATCGATGTCATAACTATACTCCAGTTAGCTCAGAGAGTAATTAAGCATTATTATTGATAAAATTAGACTCCAATATTATATAAACCTTAGAGAATTCCGGCAAGCTATCTTTAATCATTTCTAAGATACAACTGTTCTGAGCTTTATGCAACATTTGAGCAAATTTTCTGTTACACGATTTGGACAATGTTGCTGTTATTCCCGGTGTACGGAATGAGACTTATAAGAACCCGCTATGAAACTGCATCTAACTGTCCCTGTCTCTGTTTTAATTTAGATTAGCGCCTTCTATAAAATGTCTGCCATTAGTAGCACTCTTGATATTTTAGTTCAGAGACCACCAATGGTGAAACAAGCAGATGATGATGTTTACAAAAATGAGAGTATTGCAGGCATATTAGAGCTGAGGCTGTGTAGCCTTGACTGCCAATATATAAAAGAGTCCGAAAGTGATTGTGAGACATTGTAGGAGTTGAATTATTTTTTGCCTCTTGTTACTTACTCTGTCGCTATTTCTATAGGAAATATTCAAGCGAACAATATTCCTTTGGTACACAAGTTCAAACTTTACAGCTGTGATTCGTCATAACACACGCACATCATCAAATAATCGTAATTCCATTCATATTCTTGTACTAAGAATGAAATCCCACCGGGACACTTTCTTCTTTATAACTGTGGTTTTATGGGACCGTTTTCCGAGAGAATGCTTCTCCAACCACTACACTCTTAACATCCGTCTAGGGTGAACATATCTATCCATCATCTCCTTATATTATGCACATTTTCTCCCGTCATCCTCACGTTTCAAACTTAGACCAATCTTATTTACTAAATCTCTACATTGAGAGACTCTTTAGCCTTTTATTGCGTGAACAGTAGCAAAAGAAAAAAAGGTAAATTCATACAAATCTGTTTGGCTCTCTAAATTCAGACAAAGGTAGGAAAGTTTCCTTCCTCTAGACAGGCTCCTCTAAAATCAATTATCGACAGGCTTATGATAAACTTATTGCTTTGTACACCGTGCCACTACTCGTTATAATAACAAAGCGTGGCAAAAGTTGAATAAATGGTACTTTAACTAGGGTTACATGTAGATAATGAGTACGCGTATAGAGTCTCTGAGGTCGGTGATTTGACGCGTTCACCCCCTGAGGGTATTGCCGCGCATTGTATTCAATCTTGACGTCTTTGTAAAATCTATGTCCTGCAGGAGACAAGATTTGTTCAATTGGTCCCCTTAATTGACATCTGTCAGCGAAGTTGATGTATGAGTCAGGAGAAATTCTCAGTTCCAATTTAAAGCAAGTCGACTCGGGTAAAGAGGAGCAGAGAGACACCTAAACCTATCTCCCTACTTCAAGGAGGCTAAGCTATTTATGTGAAGACATATCCCTGTCTCTATCTGAATTTCTCTCTCTCTCTTCCTGTATCTCTCTTTCTCTCGCTTTCTATATATATATATATATATATATATATATATATATATATATATATGTGTGTTTGTGTGTGTGCGTGCGTGTGTGAGTGTGCGTTTGTGTGTATGCATGTGTGTGTGTGTTTGTGCGTCTATGTATTCTTCTTTCTATGCGGTATTCTTGTTAAGTTGCGTAATAATTTTAATTATGAGTTTCCTTCCTGTTTATATAAAATCTTACACCATATTTTGTTGGTATCTGAGATTTACTTATGAATCACACTCTGGAAAAGACATACTGGTGTTAATTTTGGGAAAATAAAAAGAAAACTGATATCATTTTGATTATATTAGCTTATGGCTAAGATCAATGTAAAGTTTACAATACTCTGCTGATGACGAATGCAGTATGCACAGGATCAAAGACTTCTTTCACCAAATTCTTTGACTGGGATTAGATAAGTATCAGCAACACAGAAACAATATATATATATATATATATATATATATATATATATATATATATATATATATATATATATATACACATGTGTGTGTGACTGTGTCTTTGTGCGTGCATGTTCTCAAATCTTTTCATATAAATAGAGTTTACCCGCTCTTCGAAAGAAGAGCAAACCAATGACGTAGACCTAAGCAGCATTAAACGAAGAAGCGGTTACAATTAATTTTTATGAGAATACATTTTTGAGCGTTCCCAGATACCAAAATAACACTAATCTAGGTATTTACTCTGTCTCCCCGGCAAGACAAGTTGTGACACAAGGTCTTTTTTAAGATGGGTACCTGAGCGCGTACAAAAGGGCCAGGAAAACAATCACCCGCAGACACTACAGCCGTCGGTTGCGCTGGCCTCGGTGCGAGAACCGACCCCTCTCTCTGATGCAAATAGCATTATTCTATGTCGAACGAATTCGATGTAAATATTCCGATGCTCATCCTCTGCTGATGTTGAAGTTTTGAAATCCGATTCTATGATGGAATGTCATGGCGCTCGTATTCCCTTACAGAGTTCTTTGAAAGGAGTTAAAATTTTCTTATCACCTTCGGTGTAAGTATATGTCTTTTCCGATCAAAATTCCATTCTTTCTTCTATCAATGCGTCACTGAAATTTGTAGCAAAAATCACACGCAATATTAATTTTGATTTCCGGATGGCTGTTTGTTTCTAGTATGAATGAGTGTTCTTTATTTCGTGGTCTTACGTCATTTTTAGAGATTGAATAACCTATGTTAAATAAAATCTTATTATTATGGGGTTCACCATTTTCTGATATAAATGGACTCGTCCTGCTGCCATAAAATAGCCACAGTTAGGCAGAGATGAGGGTAGAGGAACGTGTAGAGGAACAGGTAGAGGAACAGGGTGAAGAAACAGAGTGGAAAGTACATAGACACTCTGACTGAGTTGACGTTAGAAGTCAGTTACAAGGAAGTTTACTTCGAGACTGTATATAGCGATCTTTGATTAATACTAACCGGCGTTCCTGGATTTTACTAACAACATTACCTTTTGTATTTTGTGGAAATACATTTAATTTCTTAGCCTAAATACTTGCGTTTGTCATTTATTGGAGACCGATTTTTCACGCGGAATCCACAACACTTATTAGAAGAAAAGTGTAGTAAAACAATCTTTTAGAATGAAGGGTATTCCTGAGCATATACTTATATATATATATCCTACAAAAAAGGCTGAGAATGATTATATGCGTATGATGGCCAATCAAATGGCTGAAGATTGATATATAAGCCAACTGCAATCCTGGTAGTTAATTGGATAGGTTGCGCTGGGAACTTAAAAGCAGAAGCGTCGTGAGTGTAGGCGTCTATGGAATCTAAATTTATTTAGTTCTGCCAGTGGTGATAGCGAGGCGCTTAGCAGCACAGAACATGGAAACGGTAAGCCTAGTTTCAAGATCAGCTAGATCACTGATTCTCAATCGGAATTCATGTGGGCCTTCAAGTCCGTGTAATATTATTGGGCACTATATATATATATATATATATATATATATATATATATATATATATATATATATATATAATAATCTTATAAATATAAGTATGTATGCTTATCCGAAAAAAAACCCTTAGGTGTTTGGCTTGTAAATGAACAAACCAATACCCAAGGAAAAATAAGGAATACAAAAAGAAAGGAACAAGAACATGCAATTCAGCCGAAAACAATCGACTATAATTCAAACTCAGAGTCCAAAGTAAAAAAAACAAACCCTCCGACACGATTAAAGTAAAAATAACTAAGCAAAGTCCTGAATTTACAAAGTAGAGAAAATCTGACAATGAACATAAAGAGCCAGACAAACCTAACTAGGTTTCAACTAAACGAATCATCAGGGTACCCTGACGATCCGCGTAGGTGAAACCTAGGTAGGTTTGCCTACCTCTTTAAGTTCATTGTATATATATATATATATATATATATATATATATATATATATATATATATATATATATATGAAGAAAAATATATGGAAAAACAAAAAAAAGAATATGCAAGTATGCTGTTTTAATATTGTTTCAATGTCGACGTCAGACGTTTTGGTCGAGTAGACCTTCTTCTTTTCATGTTGACTTGAATATCGTCTAATGTTAATTATGTTTTAATAACTATGTCCTGAAGAAGGTCTACTAGATCGAAACGTCTGACGTCGACATTGAAACAACATTAAAACACCATACTTGCATATTCAGATATTGTTTTTCCATATATTTTTCTTCATACCGTCGGATCTATATCCACATATTTGCTTATATATATATATATATATATATATATATATATATATATATATATATATATACACGTTTCTCCAAGGTTTAGCCGTCTTAACAGTATTTGTCGTAAGAATCACTGAAAAACACTTTGAGAGATTCAGCTAGAAATAGAACAGGGTAAAATTGTTTTTGGCAAGCCCCCCTATGTGTTCGTAACTTAGAAATGGTGACAGGAGAAGGATCATTCAGGTATTCAGCAATGGTACCTACATTCATACATTGGTTTCCATCACGAAAGACCATTTCAAGAAACGGGAAACGGGATTTGATCTTGGAGTTAAATAAATCAATTAGAAAAGATCCAACTCACTTCATAAGAAGTTTGGCGCGTGAGAGATGAGTTTCAGCAATGAGAGACCAGAAAATATAAAAAAAAAAGTTGAAAGTGAAATCTCGTGTGAAATGTGTGAGGTATATTGTTACACCAGGTTAGAAGGTTAGTGAGGGCGAAGATCATCTTGAATACCCTGAAAATAACCCTGATATATATATATATATATATATATATATATATATATATATATATATATATATATATATATATATATATATATATATGTAATGAAAAACAAACCACTTTATGGTACCATTACGATAATTTATTTCACCTAAATCCTTTTTTAAGGATTCAGGATCATCAGGTAAAACTTCCAACAACGAATTGAGAGGAAAAATGGGATTAGAAATTGGTGGGTAGTGTAATTTTTGTAATTTAAAAGAGGGGGTTGAGAGTGGTAGTTAAACAGACAATATAAAGTATAGGGAGGGGTTAATTTTATATCTCTCTTAAGTATGTTTTATATTGGAGTAGGAGGAGTGACAGAACCTTGACCTCTTTAGATGGTTAATAAAACGGAAATGAATTGTAGAAAATGTATACAAGTGAGTCTTATGGTAAAGAGAGAGATAGGGGGAGGGGGAAAGAGAGATGGAGTTGTTATAATTTTGTTTTAACAAAATTATGTAAAAGATAGTTTACAATGTTTGATAGAAAATTCGATGTCTGAAAAAAAAAAATTGTTATTAACTTAAATCTTTAATTTTTTAAGTAAATAGTTTCAGGACTAAATATAACTATTATAGTAATAAACATATTTATCTAGGACATAAAGAAATATTTAAAATTTTAATAGTTTATTCACCCGACTAATTGTATTTCCACAATATAAAAAAAAAAAAAAAAAATAACAATAACATCTATTTTAATATTTAAAATTAATTTGTGAATGTAATTTATTTATTATATTGGTAAACTAAATTAAAGATTAGCATTCATTATTTAATAGTATTTGAGGGTAATATTAATTTTCATTTATTCATATATGTCTCACAAATGTATTCATGTGAATCCCTACAGACATACGATCATTAACAAGTCAAAAAAAAAACAAAAAAACATAGAAACATTTGAGATAATTTACACAAAAATTCATTTATCCTCGTACATAAACTATATATACATTTTACAATCTTTATCTATATTTTAATATTTGAAATATATATAGATTTTGGTTAAATTCCCCAGTTAAAATTTAATTTTATCAATGTGATTTCGGAATTGTTTCATTTTAAAGGAATTTAGCTAATATTATTACTATTATTAATAGTCAAAGAATGGCATATTTAAACTTAAATTATCAATTTAGAAATGAAACTCCCTTCAGAAGAAAGCAAAATTTAAACTATAGAATATTACAAAAGAAAGACATTACAAATTAAGAAAATAAATTTAAAATGTCATTAGAAAGACCCAATATTTCATTTAAAATCAATTCATGCACGTACGCACATATATACATACACACACACACACACACACACACACACACACACACATATATATATATATATATATATATATATATATACATATATACATTCACACACACACATATATACATCCATATATATATATATACACATATACATACACATATACATACATATACAATTCGTATATCCATATATAAATCTATATATCAAAAAATTAATCTAACCATTTAATCATCCGTATATATATACATATATATAGAGACATACTCATATACACATACACACCCTTAAATACATATACATTCATATATAAGCACAAAACCCTACATAAAAAAAAGATATAAAAAGAATACATATATATATATATATAAATATATATATATATATATATATACATATATATACATATACATATGTACATTTTCCAAATATAAATTCTAATGTAATTACGTCTATATACATATATAGATTACAAGTAGTTAAATCCATAAAAACACACATGTTTAAGTACATGTACACACACATATACTCGTACATACACATATAATATACATATACATACAAAACAAACATAAAAACATTTATACATATACATCCACACCCATGCAGCATACACGTTAAAAAAAAAAATTCAGTATTCAAACATGCCTCATATTAGTATATTTATACTCACACATGTGTATATCTATTTATACATATATATCCATACTACTATACATATGTGTCCACAGTATAAATACATAGTTACCCTTATATATATATATATCTAAATAAGTTCCACAACACATTTATCAAAGAGCACAGTGTCAGTATTTTCATATATTCATTTAAAACAATTTATATTTTCTATTTATATATCTACACATACTTTGTTAAAATGAGGTGATTTTTATGCCTACATTTACAAATCAACTCATTATGTCTGTTCAATAGTATGTCCGGATCCTTATGTTTTATAATTAGTATTTTTTCCATAATGCACAAATTGCATCGGTCTCTCAAATTAATCGGAGTTTTGGCTCTTGAGACGATTTTCATTCTATTTGTGGGGTTAATTTGTTTTCCAATAACTCCCAATAGTGCTTTGAAAGTGCAGTTTGGTGTTTTTTTGATTCATTATAAAAGGATTGGCGATGGTTGTAAAATCGTTGTTTCCAACTTCCCGCCGAAATTCCTATGTAGATCTTCTTATGTTCAATATTTTCTTTGGGGAAAATCGTAGCTTCGTATACTATGTTTTTGGACAAACATACTCCTTCTACTGGACAGACAGATCCTTCCCTGCATTTACAGGTAGATTTGGCCTTTGGGCTTGTATTAGGATCTTTTTGAAGTTGATTATAAAATTCATTTAAAATTTTACTATTATGGGAGCTAATAATTTTTTCCATGTTGTTCATGCAGGAATAAATAATTTTTTGTTTTTCATTACATATTAGCTATGTCCTCACATTGAGCTCTCAGGATTTCATCCTCTTTGGGTTTACCAATTCGGTTTACCAAGTTCCTTATAACTTAATATATATATATATATATATATATATATATATATATATATATATATATATATATATGAACTTTATTTCAATACTTCATGAGCCTTCTTCCATATTCGTTCATGTTCCATTTCATCACGAGCTTCTGTCACGTTTGGAGAGTAATTATACATTCTTATTGTTTAAAGACGTATGTCTATTGTGTTATAAAACCTAGGAAAATTCCAGTAAGATATCTTTAATCATTTCTAAGATACAACGTTCCAAAGCTTAATATAACAATTGGACAATTTTGCTGTTACCCCAACAGATTTCAAATGTGCTTTCAAATATTCCGTGCCCCGGATTAATAGTGCTTTATAAACAGGGCGTTTACTTAAATATGGGTAACCACTAAAACAACTTTTAAGTAATAAAGTATGTCGGATTAATCCGAAAATCCACCACATCTTTATAAATTGCTTTGTTTACGTTAGGGTAAGAAAGGGTAAGATATGAATGTTTCGAAAGTCTGAAAATGATTTGAGCGTATAAGACACTATTCATCTTTGCTTAATCGACACCGCACTACGTGACTGAAATGTTCTAAAGCCGGATTTTTTTTCTTTTTCTTTTATTTTATTTTAAAGCATATCAACCTCAATGGATTATTTAATAGCGACAAGATTTTAGGATAGATTCATATGAATAGAATATGTATTCTTTGGTTTTGATTGGTTTGCTTTATTTTGTTTAACAGTATATCGACCTCAATGGGTTATTTAATGCTGATAAAAATATATATATATATATTGCTGGTAATATTTTGTTTTGTCAAAAATCTGTTTCTGGTAATATATTTCCTTCAAAATTTTATTGCTGGTAATAATTTTTTTTCAAAAAAAGCATTGCTGTTTATAGTTAACTATTTACCATAGCTGTGACTCTAACAGGTGCAACCACCCCGGGTCAGGATGGACCTGGGACACCAGCAATTAAGAGGTGGTTCCACGCTCCTAAAAACCTCCTGATAGGAGGCCTTGCTTCTGGGCGTAGTTTATCGTCTTACCCAGGACGCAGGTGTATTTTAACGTCTTACCCAGGACGCGGATGTAGTTTAACGTCTTACCCATGACGAGAATCGGATCAAACAACGGCTTTACCTGCCAAGCGGGGCGCGAGTTCGAATTATGCACATATTTATCTTTAATAACATTTTTCGAATATTCAAACATATAGACGAATATAAATAAATATTAAGTGCATAACAAATATAAATATTTAATAAATAAACGGGGCATCTACTAAAATATGGACATCTACTAAACTTAATTTTTAAATAATATATATATATATATATATATATATTTATATATATATATATTTATATATATATATGATGGTAATTTTATGAGGCAATTTGGAATACATCTATTTTGCAATAATTCACCGATAGATCGGCTTCATAAGAAAAATGATTTTTTTATATTGACAAAAAAATCAATATTAATAAGATATAAGTTACATGCCATCGGAGTCTTGGTGATGTGAATTTTGGCCAAGAAATGACATATAAGAAAATGTTGAATATAATTTACACAGACGAATAATTATATCGGAGCTGACATGAACTAGCAATCTCCTGCTATTAATATAGGACTGACTTATTTCTGTTTATCTTCTGTTCATATTAAATACAAAAACATGTAGAATACAAAAACGATAAAAATAAATGAATATAAAATTTAATAATTAAAAAATTTAAAAAAAAAAACAAATTAGAATTAGTTCAAATGTAATTTTTAACATAATAATTTTAAAATAAAGAACTTATATAATTAAAGTGAATCTGTTTTCATCATGGATTGAAATTTTTGATAAAATCATTTTTTTTATTTTTCTCATCAAGCTGAACAATTGTCGAAACATTTTACACAAGATTTTCGAATTTCTTCATATATTAGTATATTTACATTAATTCTAAGTCTTGATGGCATAGTCAGAAAAGTTTTAAATGTTAATATTAATGTTAATATTAGCCGTTTCCTGATATGAAAGTAACTGGCATTTATTGACCAAGGAGACTGTACCCATGCAGGCTGAAATATATAAAAAAAATATTCTACTAAAATATTTCTTAAAGAAAATATGTTTCTCATGTCCAGTAACTGTAAATGGTGTTTCCAATATTGATGAGAGTGTGTGTAGGGATGCATAAGTCGATTATCTCACTTTGGTGGAGATAAATCGAATAGGTCACTGTTCGGCCGCTTAGTGACGTCATTCCATACAGTCGAGACAGTGGCCAGCCATTCAGTTTATGTACACACATTCAAACAGAGTCTAGACCAAAAGGCATGAGCTGGGGCTAAATCGGCTTCCTCCGACAGCTTACAAGTATTTGGTGCCATTGAGTTTTTGGAATATATATTTCCTTGGTATAGAAAGAAACTGCAACACGCAGTCCTCAATTCTGGAAAACCCAAGGCGCGCAGTTTCCCGTTTGGATAATATGTCCTCTTCTGAGATATAGTAGATAAATTCGGTCTGTTTTAATCTGGACATCAAGACATGGCTTCTTTAAACACAGGAGTATCCCCAAACCACCAATTATTCGTAAGGCCGTTCCTTTTGTCTCTCTGTGCACTCTTCCTTCTGTGTAGATATATGTGATATATTAATTTCTGCGTGTATGTCTATAGTGTTATAAAAACCTTGGAAAATTCCGGTAAGATTTCTTTAATCATTTCTAAGATACAACGTTTCAAATCTTAATATAACAATTAAACAATTTTGCTGTTACCTCCAACATATACATACATACATACATACATACATATATATATATATATATATATATATATATACATATATATATATATATATATATATATATATATATATATATATATATATATATATATATATATATATATATATATGATGTATTCAAACATATTTTATTTTTAAATGTTATTTATAGTCGATATCATATTCGGTTGATATATTAAGCATTATATCTATTTAGTTTTCTCTATCGTCAGGATTCGAACCTGCATTCATCTTGGACGGTGAAACCATCGTTAAGTCAGACGTGCTTTC
This sequence comes from Acanthosepion lycidas, assembly GCA_963932145.1. NCBI lineage: Eukaryota > Metazoa > Mollusca > Cephalopoda > Sepiida > Sepiidae > Acanthosepion > Acanthosepion lycidas. The sequence goes on from OZ010605.1 coordinate 76,377,101, forward strand.
AAATGTCTCGTACCCGCGATGCGTCAACGATCAAGTAAAGATTAATAGTGGCTATTAACGGAGCATTTACTCAAATATGGGTAACGACTAAAATAACTTTTAAGTAATAAAGTATGTCAGATTAATCCGAAAATCCACCAATTCTTAAGAAATTGCTTTGTTTACGTTAGGATAAAATAGAGTAACATCTGAATGTTTCGAAAGTCTGAATATATATATATATATATATATATATATATATATATATATATATATATATATGCTGCTAATATGTAATAATTTCAGCCCATGAAAAGTAATAGTGTGAATAATATGTATGGAGTAAAAGACAATAAGAGGATTTTGGAAAGAAGTAAGGACACAAATTTTTCAGTAGGATAGAAAGTGTCGATTGCTGTTTCAATTAAAATTTTGGAGTTCGTTGCTGGTAGGACCGCCAGAAACCTGAAGAGATTTCCACAAGTGAGATATTGGAATAAAGAAACTCTTTGTATATAACTTACGGTTACATCCATTTATTCAAACTAGAAAACGATGGAAACCAGTTGCCATCCTTGTAATACGCTGAAATTTTTGCAGTCGAGGTACCAAAAATGGGAGCCTATTATAACAGTTGCCATTAAAATATTTACAGAAAAAAACAAAAACGTTACGGTGCTAGAAACTATTTTAAATCTAAATGCCAGGTCAAGATCTATAACATTGCAGACCCACCGATCTCGAAATAGATATCAAGAATATATATATACCAAGAATATATATATACCAGACCGGGTATGACGGCCGTATTCAATGCACTGATGAATGGTAGATTTAAAAAGATGTCAGATGGAATCTAATAAGAATAATATTCTGGCACGATGTGGTGATCTCACTTTTCTAGAAGTACATCTAGCAAGAATTTCAATATAACCACTTTAAAGATATTGATTGGGATTCGATTTCCGAGTGCTATTAAAAGCCATTTATCCAATCCTGATTATCTTGGCTATCGGGTTGTGAACACTTCCACGAATAAAAATACAAGATTGATTCTGGCGCGAAAACTTTCTGGCATGACACAGTGAACCAACCTTCCTAGCATCGGACCGAGCAATTGATTCAATATAGTCTTTCCACTTCCTCTCAGTGGAAAACGGGATTTTTTCCCTTTGAGATTAGCTTCGGCCATACTGATGGAAGTTAAAATTGATCCCTATCATTAATTATTAAAATTAGTAGTTTGTTTTATTGGTGTTAAAATCTAAAAACAATTTCTTGTCCCAGTTGATAACTGACTGAAGCTCATTTTTGACAGTAAGTGAAAGATTTATTTCGTCGGACCTATCCCAGTTATCGTTAAGACTTGAGTAAAAACTTGTGGATGAACCATGTGATGAAGCACCTTAACAGTTTTTTTATGTTATCGTGTGTAAATCAAAATTACAGATAATTTGCAGGCCAGGTTGATCTTTACATTTTACAGAGCAATGAAGTTGTGAAAAAAATACTATAATTATTAATGACAATTAAAAAGAATATATTAAAATTCTATAAAAACAACGAACATCGTCTCCGCTCGATAGAATTTACAAAAAATCTGAAATCTAATCGATTCATTAGGAGTCTGGACTAATATTTGCTAAATTTCTCAGGCTTAAAATACTTGGGGCTCAGCTTAAAATCGGATCGGCTTATATATATCGTGCTGGCAAGCAAGCAACGCTTACTGGAATACACGGAGGAAGATGACTGTAAAAAATATGCGTCTTCACAGGGATATAAAAGTAAAAAAAAAATTATTACACTCAAATAGAAAATTAGCTGATAATAACTTGGCCTATTTTCTCAATCCATTCGACTGTTGGACCATCGGTCGTCAGCCATTTGAACTTCATGGACCACTCAATGCAAAATTTTAAATTTGGCCGACCACTAATACGAATTTAGAAAAAAAGGTAAATATATATATATATATAATAATCATCGGAAAACTTTTAATTTATTAATATGAAATGCACCCTTTAAAGTTATTAAAGTTCTTTTGTAATTATTTAAATAAACAAATTTAAAATTTGAAGTTTTAGAAAAAGTGAAATAATGTTTCAAATTTTCTGCAGATCATCAAAAACTTTTCTCAGACCGCCAGACGTCCGTGGACAACAGGATGGCGACCACTGTGCTACATCATGTCTAGAAAAATAATAATTAATGAAAAAAGTCAAGGTAAACCTTTATAAAGCTGTCATACTGACTATCACTATGTTGATTTATATTCTATTAGCTATTGCTATCAATTACACTTACTGAACGATTGAATAACCAATGTCTCCAAGATTGCCTCAAACACCAATGGGACTAAATCGGTAATAGCATAACCAAAGCGAATACTAACTTTCAATTGACTCCCACATGTTACCTACACAGATAAAGGACTGAGATAATCTATAAAAAACTTTCACATCACTTGCCATTGAGTAAGAATAATGGTCGAAACGAAAAAAAGGAACGCCAAAAGAAAACCTTTCCAAAGAAGTTGAAATATCTTGCTTCCTCTAAAAATTTAGCAACTTTATATTTCCATTGTAATGCATCTTCCCCTATTAAATCATTCGCCATTAACAGCAGACCAACCTCTCAGATGATCTTTAATGTAATTTAATACGGTATACGTGTATTTGAATACAAATATTCCTACATAGATTAGTAGAGATATGTTTAAAAGATATACATATATACTTATATTAAATCTCTCTCCCTCTCTTTCTATATATATATATATATATATATATATATTAGATGTCTTTCTTTGGTTATATATATATATATATATATATATATATATATATATATATATATATATATATATATATAATGAAAAAATATAGTCTTATGTTGTGCTATATTTATGGGATAAAGTGATCAATATCAGAGATAGAGCGTGGGTAAATATAAAAGTGAACATAGAAGTCAACACTTAGAGCCGACAGTCTGTTTCATGCTATATGCAATCGTCAGGCCACATGTGCTGTTATTTTCTCGTTATTTATATGGGTCAGTGGTGCATTGTGGGTAGTCTATTATGGCGGTTATTTTAAATAAAAAAAAATAATAAAAATAAAAATAAATAAATAAATACTACGTTACTTAAAAATCGAAAAACCGAAAAGAGAAAATATAGAAGTAAAATAAATTGACCTAAATTCATCCAAGTAAATAAATAAACAAACCAACCCCGATAAAGTTACCGTTAGAAAAAACAAATAAAGATAATCAACCCAAATAAACACAAATTAAAAACTGTTCCTGCCAAAAATAAATAGCTTTAATTAAATTCTCGAAACAAAACTATTAAATAAGTGATATAAACAATTTTTTACTATGTTAATAAAAACACCGATTAAAAAAATAATAAATAAAATAAGAAACAAAAAATAAAAATAAATAAAAACAAGCATAATCATTTAACCTAAATAAATAAATAGACGACTTCCGGTAAAATAACGACCATAATAGACTAACCACAATGCACCACTTACCCGTATAAATAGCCGAGAAAAATAACAGCTCATGTGGCTTGACGATTGCATATAGCATGAAACAGACTGTCGCCTCTAAGTGTTGACTTCTATGTTCACTTTTATATATATATATATATATATATATATATATATATATATATATATATATATATATATATATATATATATGTGTGTGTGTGTGTGTGTGTGTGTCTGTGTGTGTGTGCGCGTTAATATTGAGTCTTACGACATCACGTTGATAGACCAGTTCCTGTACAATCACCGAAGTTAAGCAAACTCGAGGCAAGTCAGTACCTATA
>OZ010605.1:76385920-76400920 GCA_963932145.1 Acanthosepion lycidas
TATATGTATATGGCCATGTTTTCTGTCCTGTAAATCTTGATATACTAATAGTAATTATAATAATAAATGTTTACATATAAGGACACATTAGTTATTCTTTGATCGAACAGAGAGTAACACTCAAGGTTAACATTTATAAACTATTTCTGTTAATACAATATTTCTGGCAAAATAGTTTTCTCACTCCTAATAAATGTTAAATGTTATTTCTTCATGTAAATGCTATTTCTTGTATTGATGTGGGTTTAATTCCCAACTTCTTATTTGATGTCGTGTGGAAAGGCAATATCTTGATTATGTCGTTATTTTCAATGGAGATTTCAGATGCAATCCATTTTTCAGAACACATTCTGGCGGCATCAAAGATAAAGAGTATAGCAGCATCTCTGACAACCGGACTAAGAAGGCCTTCTGGATATGAAAGAAGGCCTTCCAGATATAAAAGAAGGCCCCCTGGATATGAAAGAAGGCCTTCCAGATATGAAAGAAGTCCGTACGGACATGAAAGACTGACTTCCAGATATGAAAGAAGGCCTTCCAGATATGAAAGAATGCCTTCCCGATATAAAAGAAGGCCTTCTGGATATGAAAGAATGTCTTCCAGATGTGAAAGAATGTCTTCCAGATATGAAAGAAGTCTTTCCGGATATGAAAGAAGTCCTTCCAGATATGAAATAATGCCTTCCCGATATAAAAGAAGACCTTCTGGATATGAAAGAAATCCTTCCAGATATGAAAGAAGTCCTTCCGGATATGAAAGACTGCCTTCCAGATATGAAAGAAGTCCTTCCTGATATGAATGAAGGCCTTCCAGATATGAAAGAAGTCCTTCCGGATATAAAAAAAGACATTCTGGATATGAAAGAAGGCCTTCCATATATAAAAGAAGGCCCGCTGGATATGAAAGAAGGCCTTCCAGATATGAAAGACGTCCGTACGGACATGAAAGTGACTTCCAGATATGAAAGAAAGCCTTCCAGATATGAAAGAATGCCTTCCCGATATAAAAGAAGGCCTTCTGGATATGAAAGAATGTCTTCCAGATATGAAAGAAGTTCTTCCGGATATGAAAGAAGTCCTTCCTGATATGAAAGAAGGCCTTCCAGATATGAAAGAATGCCTTCCCGATATAAAAGAAGGCCTTCTGGATATGAAAGAAATCCTTCCAGATATGAAAGAAGTCCTTCCGGATATGAAAGACTGCCTTCCAGATATGAAATAAGTCCTTCCGGGTATAAAAGAAGGCCTTCTGGATATGAAGGAAGGCCTTCCGGATATGTAAAGTCCGGATATGAAGGTCTATATTTAGATTAAAATAAAAGAACATTTATTTTCAATGTTTTATAGTAAACAAAAGCTAATGCTGGGGGAAATATGGCGGAATTGATTTTTAGTAAAAAGAAATAAATAATGCAATGTTACTTACAATTCATTAAATTAAGTATACCACTTATGCAAAACAAATAATGTAACGAGGATTTTTTAATGGCTGTTGCATTATTATTCTTTCTCTTCTAATGTAATTCTCAACTTTTTCTGCATATTGTTTTTCTTTAGTTCTGTAAGTATTTTAAACGAAAATTCCTTTTTTTTTAAATTCTGATCTCGTTATTTGAATCGTCATAGCTATATTCTGACTTTCTTTCCATAAAACTGACAATCTTTTCAATTTCTTTTTTAATTTCAGTCCAGGTTTCATCACAGTCATGCATCTCGTCGTTATTGTGTTGCAGATTTGTCTCATTGGCATCCTTTCCTCTTATTCCCATCATCGTTTGCACCAATACAAGTCATTAGGATGAAATAAGAAGTAAGTATCAAAGTAAATTTCCTGAAAAACAGAAATTTCAAATCAGTTATATATCACCCAAATAGTTCAAATATAGACATCAAAATCATATCCGGATATATGGGATTCCGGATATGAGGAACTCCAGATATGAGGGATTCCGGATAAGAGGAATTCTACTGTTTATGAAATGTTACTAATGTTAACTCAATACAAAGCTCGAGACCCACTCAAGATAGAGGCTTACTGAGTGAACTGTGTCAAATTAATGTAAAAATAGGAAGACGGAAGTAATGATTATGAGGAGATAGATGATAGTTAACCACTGACAACTGATTTTAACATTTTTTTTGCCAGGTGGGGGGAACGCCACACGGCAGTGGTTCTTGGGAAAAAGGTGACTGAATGGAACTCCCTTCTTAATACTTTGAGACTTGCGTTCCTGAACAATTTTAACCCTTCTTCTTGAGCTTCTGAGTCAAAATACGGGAATAATTAGTATGTAATGTTTCCCGGTAGATATAAAGATTTACAATTGTTTACCAATGGTTTAATGAGCAGATGGGCATTAAGTCAATTTTCTCTACCACTGTTCAATCAGTTTCTGGGCATTATGCCATTTTTCAATGGCACCGATAAAACGGTGGTCACGACTCAAAGAGTTAAAACTTGAATATAGATGCATTATAGTAGCAGGAAAGTCGATTAAGTTTTATATGTCTGAATTTGGAAAACATTATATGAACTTTTGCTGCGGAAACAAGAATAGAGTAGGGATAGTTTTTCGGCCTACCAACTCTCGGAGATCGGCTGTAGCATTGAAAATAAGATATTCCACACATGACTTTGACAAGGCTAGAATATGAAGATGTGGCAAATCTAGCTCCGTTATGACCGAAAAACACTATTTTTGATTTAATCTGTTACTTGTAAATATAAAGCAGGTCAGGTGGAGTCAAATACTTACTAAAGCGGTACGATGAACCTACCATTTCCCCAGCATCATTGGTAATTAATCTTATATAGGCGTTGCAACTGAGGTCCCAATATATTTCCGAAGCAAGCAAGCAGGGTTTTTCGAGAGAGCAACCGTTAATCATATCTTGAGAAATCCCATGCTCGAATTAGTGATGATTTTATTCGCTTAGTTATTGGGTGTATTGGACGTTAAAAGCCGGTTTTTCAATCTTTGAGCTGTTTCAGCTCAGTCTGAGGAAATAAGTACTGTTCAGATTAAATTAGCTGAAGTAAATTTTGTATTATTATTTTTTCCTGCTGTTCACCCAATACAAAGTACAAGAGACACGCAGTGTAAAGGTTAACGGAATGATAAAGTACATAAGTTTATCTGAAACTTGAAGATGTCAAGACCGGGGAAGTATACAAGATGTACTTGACCCCGTCCACTAAATCAGGTTGTGACACACGGTCGGTTTTTAACTTGGGGAACCGAGTGTTTCCACCCAGGCCGCTGTTCTAAGTTGGGCATAGCTTGTCGAGAAAGATAAAGAATTATGTTAGGAACTTCTACAGTTTCAATTCATTTTTCACACCAGTGATGAGGTTTAGAGACGAATGTGTTTGTCTGCGGATAGCGAAAAAACTTATCCGGTTCTGTATACAAGTAATAGAAGTGGGCTCTTGTGGTACCACATACTCTGCGCTTGTGGCAGGATGAGGTAGGTCGAGATTAAGATAGCCTGATGGTACTCGTTTCTATTTAGGCTGAGCTGACTGTCGTATCACGCTGAAACCCGGGTTCTCATGTGATCACCGAAGTTACATCGAGCCTGGTCAGTACACAGACTGTTGACTGCTTAGGAATACCAGGTGTGCCAGTTGTGTAATGGAAAACGGCTAGGAATTGAGTGTCGGTGAGTCGAGTACGAATTCCAGTCGGTTTGGTTATATTACGCGTAAATAATCTTGGAAATCGTTCGGAATACACCTGCAGTTAAGATTTAATTAATAAGGTTGGTTTAGTTTATTTTGTTTTACGGCATATCAACCTCAATGGGTTATTTAATGCCGACAAAATTTTTATGATAGATTCGTATGAATAGAATATGTATTCTTTGGTTTAGATTAGTTTGATTTATTTTGTTTTTACTGCATATCAACGTCAATGGGTTATTTAATGCTACAACATTTTTAGGATAGATTCGTATGAATAGAATATGTATTCTTTGGTTTAGATTGGTTTGGTTTATTTTGTTTTACGGCATATCAAGCTCAATGGGTTATTTAATGCCGACAAAATTTTTTATTGCTGGTTATATTTTGTTTCGTAAAAAATTTGTTTCTGGTGATATTTTTCATTCAAAATTGTATTGCTGGTAATATTTTTTTCAAAAAGTATTGCTAGTAATTGTTAACTATTTGCCAATAGCTGTGACCCTAACAGGTGCTATTACGAGGAGGATCCACGCTACTGAAAACCTCCTGATCAGAGGCCTTGCTGCTGGATGTAGTTTACAGTCTTACCCAGGACAAGAGTTAATTAATAAGATTTATGTTGGTAAATCATTATTATTCCAGTCGGTTTTGTTATATTGAGTTACCCGCAAATAGTCTTAGAAATATCCACAATCTCACCTGCAGTTATGAGTTAATAAATAAGATTTGTATTGATAAATCATTATAATCTCCCCTCAAAATTCCTACAATTTAAAAGAATATTTTCTGGCTTTAAATAATCTGCAAAAGAATGGTAAGCCGTAAAAATATATACTCCTTAGGCTGATGTTTGAAAGGAATCCATTATTTATGAATAACGTAAGTGTTCACTAACTACCAACGATCGATGAAAAGGTTGAATACTAATAGGATTATTGTACAAATACTTGATATATTTAATCTTTCCTTTTGCACTGATCAGAAAAATGTCCGTAGTCATTATTTAGTTTCTTTTATTCCCTTTTATTAATTCTACATTATAAGTTTGATCGTGCGTCTAAGATTTAAATAATACAATTATTTTCATATTTTCAATGACGTTATCTTCTTTGTATTATAATGGATGGTCAAACGGAAATCGCCTACATAATCCCCACTGAATAGCTGTTCCCCAACAATCAGATCTATTTTTGAATATTTCTCGATTGCTTTGAAACATTTACCAGTTTTATAATTTACTCTGCAGAGTGGCTGCAATATTGCTGATTTTAATCGATGTTTGCTTACTAAAACTTCTGTTTTCAGCTATTAATATTCTCGTAATGAAGCATTTTTACTGTTCTGACTTAGGATTCAATCAACTAAAGCTGGGCCGAGGTTGAACGATAGGAACTGCGGCTCGAGTTTATGATCTCCATCACTGTGTTGTTTGTAGTGACTTCCAGTTTTAAGTAGGGAAATTGAAAAGTAAGATTTTGGATTCGTCGTCAGCTTTCGTATCATAACTGAACAGAGCATTCCGCCATTTTTACACCTTTTTGTTAGTTGTGATGAAAATTGGGTTTTTCGTGTCAGTAGAAAGAAACTTTATCATGTGTTTATCATGTGTTAATACCAAACACGGGAGCCAATCTACAAAAGTATTTGCTTTGTGTCTGGTGGGTTATGATTACGAGTTGCTAGGGTGATGGAAAGGATTTCTGTCTAGATGCCTGTTGCCAACATTTAGATCAGGTAAAGTAAGAATTAAATCTAAAATGTCCTTTAAAAAATGTTTTCGAATGGCACACAAAAGAGTGAGAGAGAGAGAAAATAAGATATTTAGAATGTGACGTTATTCATTGTCCATACTTACATGGATTTTGTTTCTAAGTAGCGTCGTTCATTTTACCACACTTTTCACCCACATTCTTTATGTAAAATTATTCAATATAAGTATTTGAGGAAGTTCTTGATCGATAGTTAAAGTAGCTGTTTATTTTTTTCATTTACACAATTTCATTAGCTAGACTATTTGCTGTTTACTCATGTTTTACGTACATTTAATATGCTCATCGAATGTTAAATTATCCACTTATTCTTTCATCATAAAGTTGTTTCTCTGTATAACGCCAGAAGGTTTTTCTCGCCTCAGTCCATCCTTCAAATCTAAAAGTCTACCAATCGTCATTGCATTGAATAGTATTACCATATACGGTCTTTCCCCCCGCTGTTCATCTGGAGATCCACAAAATCCAATGACAGATATGCTATGTGAAAGGTCCTCATCTGGCATATAGTCACTTTCTCACTGACATGATATGACTTCCCTCTGTATTATTTTCTACAAATATGCTCATGCCAACTGCTCTGACGAGCTATTTTCACTGGTACCCCATCTGCATGAATCTAAGTGTTCTACTAGTTTTGCATCTCGGTCCAACCATTTCATTGTCGAAACAGTTAAATGTAACCGCCTTTTCTACTCCAACAGATTCTTCTCTCACATTTCCCGACATTGAAGTACCCTTCATCCTATTTGCTTCCCTGATAACTAGAATCTTAAATTTTCAAATGTAATGTCAATCGACATCTTCTGATGTGTTGACCCTGATCCCCGTCCTTCTCTATATACTTTCCTCAAACACCGCTCTTTACTCTTGCTTTAACTCTCTGAATCCCCTTGCGTGTTAGTGGCACTCCCGCTTTCCTTGGGGTGAAATGCTTAATGAAAGATGCCTGGAAATGTCAACTTCCTCTTCCAGTTAGAACCAGAAGAGGGAGTTGACATTTCCTCTTTGTTTCCTTGTCCTTAAAGTCTCCTTGTTGTTTACACAACCCGTCAATGGGATTTTCAGCATCATGCTGCATAATCATATTTCTTTTGTCTCCTGTTTACTCATCTGTAAGGAAATTTCCCAGCCTTCACTGTTATATAGGAGTAATTAAAATACACAACAGTTCTGTGATCTTTACGTTGTTTTTAAAGAAATTATCTTCTTTCTTATTTCATTGCTTAGAGTTCAGAAATATTAATATGAACCTCCATCTTCAAAGATCAACATCCAGATTACACTTTCTCTACAGAAAAATAGACAGCTACTTGAACCATCCATCATGCACATCTTCAAGCATTTGCCGTTAATACTTTTATATTTCATAAGACGCAGAATATTCAGTCTTTTAAACTTTTCGAAAATCAAAAAAAAAAAAAATCTTTAAACTGGAAATCTCATATTCGAAATCAGATAACAATTGAAGATTAAGTTTATATTGTAGATAAATATTATTTAAATAAAATAAAATTATTTGTAGGAAAACAAAATTACTTTCAAACACCCTAATAGGCGAATGATGTTTTGAAGCTTTCACTTGAATACTGATATGAACATTTACTCCTTGTAAGATAGAGGTCTAGATGGTAAAGACCGCTCAAAGATAGATGCCCCTACATGCATTTCAAAACTTAAGTCCACAAAACTGCTTTACCATTCCCGTAAAGAGGAGATTCTACACAACTATGCAATTAAACCATTTTTTTGTATTATAAAAAAGATGTTTTAAAAATTATATAAAAAGTGAAGAGTTGTTTTTTTTAAATTTCTCTTTAATTATGAACTTATTCTGAGCTTGATGCTTCGCTGACATCAAGATGTGGCCATAGAAAATACTACATTTATTACATAATTCAGCCTAGGTAAGATTACACAAGTAATAAGCGAAATCTATATATACCGGAAGACCAAAGAAGATCCATATTCATAGCAGCCAGGTAAAAACGAATGTGACATCCATCAGACAATCAAGCTAATGATCTTTAGCAACGAATCTTTAGGAATGCAGCACACCAACGAATCAAACTGGAAATAGGACAACACAATGTTGATTCGTTAAAGACACTGGAACAAGGAGTGCTATACCTTTTCTCAAAATGATATCAGAGTCATAAATAAAAATATAAAAGGACGTTTTATATACTATGCAAGAATCGTTTCATAATGTACATAAACGAATACGGCTAGATAACCTTAACATATGTGGGAAGGATATTAAAATAATCCAGAATCTAAACTGGCAACAAACCACCTGTGTATGGATAGGGTAAAATGTTCAGTAAATATACAATAATATAAAGTCGTATAAGGCAAGGATGCATCTTCTCACCAGATCTTTTCAACCTATACAGCCAGTAATGACTGGCAACATAATCTATGAAGATAACACAGTGTGGAAAGTTGGCACAGAAATCAAACTACAAGAACTGTAACAGAAAATAATGAAGAAAAGCGAGAATAAAGGATTAAACATCAATTTCAAGAACACTAAATGGTTGTTAGAAAAATGGACAACACAACATTTAACTTACTGGTGCAACAGTTTAGATATGTAGAAATGTTATTCAAAGAGCAATGAAGTTGCAATCCTAACAGTTTATTCTAACGTACTTCTCGCTTGTGGAACTATATTCTGGCTTCTTACTCTCCGGTCAACTATATCTTCAAACATTTAAATTGAAAATGTCAGTCGTTGTTGCCTGTCTTCTTATTTTTTCTTTTTTTATTGTTCTCTCGCCTTAATAAGTTATTTTTTTTCTTTTACAATCTCATTGTCTCTCACACTCAGTAATCACTTGCTTTATAATGACTTTACTGTCTTGCTTGGGGTGAAATGATACAGTTCATATCTATTTAAATTATCTACAATTGAACTAATATCCTCCTCTTTTTTTTATTAGAACCACAACGTATCGATCGTTGTGTCCGTCGCAGGGGCAGTTTTCTTATTCTCTGTCCGTGTCTAGCGATATCTTTGTTAATTTTCAGTTATAAAGAATTCCGTTCGATAGTTACCTGTACCAGCTGATACTTGAAGAACTTCGAGTGGCGATATATTTTTGGTAATACCAATATAGAGGTTTTTAAATGCCGAACTGTAAATAATGCAAATAATAATAATTCTAGAAATACAAACAGAAAAAAAAGAAAACGTTAAGTTTTATCTGTCTCCCCACGAGTCTGTTTTATAATTTATCAAGTTTATCTTTTTTTAGATTTCCTCTTTGCAGATCATATTCAGGTAATTTCTTCTACAGTATTCCGTATATTATCTCTGAATAATCCAGATGATTTTTTTATATTCTCGCCATTTGCGTTTTTTTCCTTCTGAATCATGTCTCGGTTTCCGCTTTCCAACAGATATATTTTTCTTTATTTTCTTGTGTTTAGCGCAAATGGTTTCCTCTGCAGAAAAACAGATGTCTTTCATACTTTTTTTTTTTATACAAATCATGTCAGTTACACGTCGTCGAGGTTTATATTACTGTTAATAACCACATTGCAATGACTCCGTGAAAGAATCATGATATGAATGCAGGGAAAAGGCATGAGATGGTATATGCCCTAGAGGGACGATAAAGAATGTTTAAAAAAAGAAAACTGCGTGAAATTGTGTAACAAGAGGCAGTAAACAAAACAATGCAAAACGTCAAAACGTAAAAGAAGGAAATAAATAACCCCACGGGAACATCAAGGCAGATAAAAATGATCATAGATGCATTGTTATGGGTAATGATATTGAGAGAACATCTGGAAAACGAAACTGTTTATTAGTGTTGCCCACCAGATTAAAAAAAAAACAACAAAAAACGTTATGAGTCGGTGAATTAATAAAACAAAAGAAAACAAAACATAAATTGTGAACAAAATCTAACGTATCACATGTATATAATAAATGCGAATGTCAGTGTGTCACTGTGACATACTTTTTCACCTTTTTACTCCTACAGGCCATAGCACAACATATCATAACATTATATAATCAGGCTGACTCCGTGAGCAAATTAAAAAAACATTTCGTCCCAAATCCGGACCCACAATTCTGAAATTTTGGATTACCAAGTTTTAATTGCTGCAATTGTTTTTTGATTCTGGCATCCTGGATTCTACTGATAAAAACAATTAATATGTTCAAATGAAAAATAAAAAAAATATGTTCTCAAAAAATGCTGATTCCAAGATATTACGACTAATGAATCTTCAAAACTTAAGGTTTTATTGATTTGACCAAAAAGTGGGCTCTTCATACTAAGTTTGCAACGTGTGATATAATGCGCATATTATATCTATCTATCTATCTGTCTATCTATCTATCTATCTATCTATCTATATATACACACACACACACACACACACACACACACACACACACACATATATATATATATATATATATATATATATATATATAAATAAAAGTGAACATAGAAGTCAACACTTAGAGGCTTGACGATTGCATATAGCATGAAACAGACTGTCGCCTCTAAGTGTTGACTTCTATGTTCACTTTTATATTTACACACGCTCTATCTCTGATATTGAGCACTTTATTCCATAAATATAGCACACCTTAAGACTATATTTCTTTATATATATATATATATATATATATATATATATATAACTATGGACCTCTAATTAGTGTATTGAGCACTTTGCTTAATTATTTTTGCTTTACTCGTTTTGGAGCTTTTTTTTCTTTGGATTCTGAGCTTGGATTCTAGACGATTGTTTTCGTCTGAATTACATGTTCTTAGTTTTTTCTTTTTTTTATTCCTTATTTTTCCTTGGGTATTAGTTTGTTCATTTACAAGCCAAAACACGTAAGTTTTTTTTTTCGGGACGAGTATAATTACTTATATTTATAACATTATTATTATTATTATTTTTTATTTTCTTTGATTTCTGGTGTTTACACATTTCTTTCCGGGTCCCGCCCAGGGACCTAAGGTTAGAAATGTCATCAAGACATTTTCCACTGACAAAAAAAAAAAAAAAAATTATTATTAAAAAAAATTATATTTTATATATGTATATATATATATAATATTCTCTTTCCTTCGCTAGCAACACCGGATGCATGCGTGAGGTCACGTACATCTGCATTATGCAGCTGGGTGTTGACTCTTTGTCAACACTCTCGTGCACCTGTTTGCTTTATATCCTCATTAAATGTTTTGTTCTATGTCTATTCTAGTACAATACTACATAATATTTATTTAATACTAGGCAGCAAATGAAGATGGCTGATATTAAAAGATCTTTGATGAAGTAGGTGTGATATGAGTGAATATGCGAGTGGGTGAATGTCAAAAACTTGGTGGGTAAACTGATAGATTACAATTGACCTTGAATTGAATAAAGATGGCCAGAAATATCTCCCTCAAACTCCGGGTGGAATTTTATCTTAAATTTGGAATATTGAGGAAAAGAATGTCATTCGATTCCTTGAATGCAATGTGTGATGTCCTTGCAGAAATTGCCTGGACTTGTGTCAGGAGAGAGAATCCTCATGTCAGCGTGGTTAAAACGAAACGTGCGGCCTTAGGTAGCATTTTTATGACTCCTGTAGTTCAAATGGCTCTTCTTCTTCAATGTGTTGTATCCTTTCGTGGCATTACCGATCTCGACTGTCCCGAACTTTCTGTCCTTCTTGGCTTTTAACTTTGTCTTTTTTCCATCTCTCCCAAGCATTGCTCCTCATTCTTTCACTGCAGATTTCCAGACAGATTTTGCCTTGTTTTCTTTTGGCATATTTACCTTCAATCTGTCCTGTGAATGTCACATTTTCCAAACCGTCTATCATCGTCATCTGCCCGAAAAATTTCAAGTGTTTCTTTCTGATGTTAAGTATAAGTGTCGTGTCATCTGAGCATTTACTATGTACATAGCCAGAGAGTAATAATAAGCCTGCGAACTCGTCAATCTGGGACAGGGTTTGAAATTGAGGATTAATCATTTCCATCTCATGACAGCCTTTGTTCGAATTTGACAGTTGCTAATATAGAGCAATGGTAGAAAGAATTATTTACTTACTAAGCAATAGATTGCGTCGTTATTTTGTCAGTATGTTTAGAAATTGATTGTATATCTGAGTTCCATTTGAAGGGAACTTATGACCCAAGAGACAATTTAAGCATTGTGCCTTATTGAACTTTTAAATAGAATGACAGCGCAAAAGATAAAGTTTGGAAACGAAAACGATTATATAATCGTTGATGCTAACAGGAATTTAAAATAATAAAAGATAAGATGATAGAAGCTGATGAGAAAAGTTAAAAAAACTACAGAATATAAACATATATCAATGCTGTTCTGTGAAGAAAGAGAGGAGGCTAAGCCACGTTATAAGTGAATATACCAGGAATTCTTCTGTGTTCTTACAGGACATGGGCCGTCATGTTTCTCCACAAGTACCTATCCTAGAACTATAAAACGTTGGTAATTTTACTATTCCGTCATCTCCCTCTCTTTTCATTCATTTAACCGTGTTCTTCAGCTAGATTACTTTTCTTCTTGCCTTCAATATGAGTTTGAAATGTTAAACTATACAAGTGTTCTTTCATCGTAAGATATTCTGTAATTATCAGCAGTCTCTTTCAACTTTAAGTAGACGCGTCCTTTTTGTTTCCATTTCCATCAAGCGTCATTTTTACTCAGACGCCCGTCCACGGTATTCTCCGCATCGTTTTGTATACGCATATTTCTGTTACCTCATGTTTACTAATCTGTGAGAATATTTTCCAGCATCCACTGCCATATACGAGGAGTGGTAATGCATAGCAGATCCGGGCTTTTTCTTTGTTTCTAATCAATTGTTCACGTTTTTAATACTTATATGACAGTTATAAAAACATGAATATATCTCTTCAAAAATCAACATCCAGAGTACAACGGATCTACTGAAAAAAAAGTATCGTCTTTAATTAGCTATCATGTACGCCTCCAGATATCGATCTTTGATAATTTTACGTTTCGTAAGTGGCAGAAAAGTTAGAAACAATGTTGTTAAAAACAGTGCTATAATTTTTTTTTTTCGGAAAAAAAAGAAGTAGCTTTAAACCTACAAATGCATCGTCCTGGGTATAACGATAAACTTAATCCGGCAGCAAGGCTTTTGGTCGGGAGGGCTTGAAGAACGTTGTACCACCTCAAGACATTATAAAATATATTTCTATTGCAAAAATACCAGCAATATACTTTTGAAAAAAAAAAATCAATTATTTCCAACAATACATGTTTGAAAAAAAAAATACCTTCAGTTCATTTTTAACGACAATAAATTTCTTTGAAAAATATTACCAGAGATACATTAAAAAAATTACCAACAATACGTTTAAAAGAAGAAATAAATGTATACCAGCAATAATTTTTTGTAAAAAAATATGACCACCAATACATTATTTTGTAAAAAATATTGCCGGCAAATCATTTTTGAAAACAAAATATTAACAGCAATGCATTTTTGGAAAAAAAATATTACCGGCAATTCATTTTTGAAAAAAATATTAACAGTAATACATTAATATTACCAGCAATGCATTAAAAGAATCCCGAACAATACTTTTAAAAAAGAAAAAAATATCAGCTATACATTTTTGTAAAACAAAATTACCAGTAATATATTTTTGAAAAAGAAAAAAAAAATTACGAGCAATGAATACATATTCTATTCGTCTGAAACTGTCTTAAAAACCTTGCTGGGACTAAATAACCCACTGAATTTGATATGCCGTAAAATAAACCAAACCAAATAAAAACAAACCTAAAGTTGCATAATCAACGGCTGGTGGCAACCATTAAAATAAAGCGGATTTTATTTAGACAAATATTATTTAAATAAATCTAATTTATTTCCTACATATCGTTTATGGAAAAACTAAATTACTTTTCCATCAACTTAATACATGAAGAACGGTATTTTTTCTTTATAATGGTTTTATCCCATGCAAAACGATAAAACAACTAATGTACTAACCGTTACTGAAAATGAAAAGCAAGTGGCAAACAAAAAATGGCCAAGGAATTAAGGAGATTGGAGATGAAGACAACATTTAAAATTTTGAATATTAAAGTTGAATAGAAAAGAAGAAGCCGGAAGAAATTTCAAAATACGAGAAATGCGAAGGAAGAGGATGAAAGTATAGAACGCAGAATTATATGTATCAAATGCAACTATAAAACATATATATTCCTACCAAAAAGGGAAAAAAGGTACCAAAGGAGAAAACTCATAAAAAAAAATTAGCATGGAAATATTTATAGAGAAGATAGAGGAATATTGGTGGAAAGTAACTGAAGCCAAGATTTTCGACAAGATGAGACAACAATATTTAGTGCGTGGATTAATGGTAGACTTATAAAGTCTTATTTACTATGCAACTGATGTTGATGGAAATCATGTCATAGACGAAAGGCTAGGACCTTCACATTTGATTTGGAAACTGCCCTGTTTTTACTTTCCAATCTTGATAGTGTTTAAAAGAGTCGTCGCGGACATTTGAGTGATGAATTACTTTCAATCCTACATCTTTCTCACAAACAAAACATTGCAAGTCTCACAGTATTTCATTGGAAAAATTCAGAAAAAGCTATATTCCTAAGTTCCACCAAACCTGACCTTCAGAGCTAAGACCCACCAAACCGCGTAAACTGAGATGACCCCCCCCATTCTCTTCGTATTTCATAAGTGAGAAGTAAAACGTCAATTGAACATCTTCTTCTTACGAAACGCGTCTTATAGAAACCGACTCCCAAAGAATGCTTTCCCGACCACAACAAACTTAATCTGTCCACGTCAAGGTTTAACCGTTATCTTTTCCACATATGCTCATAAGCTGCGTCTCTTAAATCTAATTACTACCACACAATCTTATTCAGTAACACTCTACCTTGAGTGGCTCTTGGTTCTTAAATAGGGTGAACCTTAGTAAAATTAAAAAAAAGAAGAAGAAAAGAGAACAACCACTGATGATAAAGGAATATCCAGACGTAACGAGCTGGAATATTCTCATTTGATTCGAAAACTGTTATTTTAGTTGTTTTTTTATTGTAAAGAAAAGCGCAAAGAGAAGTAACAGAATCTTCTAAAGAATGAATCAATAAATAGATTTACAACTGCCTAAGGTCAAGAAAATTCCATCTTTCTTCATTATTGCAAAACCCATAAATTTGGGTTAAGGTCCAGTTGAAACAATACAGACACTACACATCGAATTATTGATACCGCGGCTTGTTCGTGTTGATCGAATTATTATAACATATGTGCCTAGAGAGAATTACGAAATGCATGTTAGGACAGAAGAAGAAGAAGAAGAAGAAGAAGAAGAAGAAGAAGAAGAAGAAGAAGAGGAAGAATGGATAGAATTAAGATAAAAGCAAGCGAGCCCTTCATGGAGAGTTTAAGCAAGATGATGATAAGTAAGAAAAAGTTGTGAATTATTCATAGGGCCAACCTGTACGCAGGTTAAGCTTGTAGATGTGTGAGTTCTGGGTATGTCG
>OZ010605.1:76405920-76415920 GCA_963932145.1 Acanthosepion lycidas
TTTAATACGGCAACCTGCAGATTAGCATGATTTGAGGCGTTTAATGTAACATTTCTTTTAAGCTTGCCTCAGTCCCTGACTGAAATACACGTTATGACTGATAACTGCACGTAAGATTTTGACAATTATTCTTTCTTCTATATTATATAACATTAGGTTTTGACTTGTATATTGTTCAACGATTTTTATTATGACGAAATTCAAAGATAAACCATAATCATTATTCTCATAAATATTAAATTAGTTCAAAATTTGTTCCCGATCGCAAAATTTTAAAAAAAATATACATACAAAAATACACATTTATTTATCAACTATATCGTCTCCATTATTTTTACTAACTGTCACTAATCGTTCTAAAAACATGTTGAACTAGTTCCGTAGAAAAATTCTATTGTTCTTGGGAAAATATTCTGGGGTATTTGTCGTGTGTCTGTACAGATTTCATTTTTCCAATAAAATTTTTCTAAGAAATGAACAAATAAAAATTCGAAGTATGGGTACGGGTGGGTTTCCTATTTCAAGTCTTTAACCATTTGAGACCTGACCACCGCTTTACCAGTGGTTGAGAAAAAAAGACGTAATGTCCAGCCACCGGTTGAACGGTAGGTAAACCCTTGTAACTATTCTAATATCTACCGTGAACCATTACATTCCAATTATTTGGGAATTTTAACTCAGGAGCTCAGGCAGAAGGGTTGAAATTGTTCTGGAACGCAGGGCTGAATGGGTTAACCTTCTTCAAGTTCTGTCTTGCAAGATGCGGTTTTACCGTATCGTGGTAGAAAATGATACATTTTCAATTTGCCACAACCGGTCGATTTTCTTGAGCCCAAATCTCTGAAAATGACGAAAGGCAGCTGAGATATTGATTTTTCAAGCACTTAGCATTCTCTTCCGTCGAAATCTTCGATTTATTCTCCACGATGGCAAGCAGGTCGTCGTTCGAAAGGTCGCTCGGTGAAATCTGTCAAACCACTTTTTGAGTGTCCGAAATTCTGGGAAACAATCCAAATGAACTTTATGAATATTTTTTTCGCAATTCCGACGATTTAATCTATGTAGAACGTGGGGCTTTTCAGCTTCCATATTTAAGGGATTCATTTGTGGACAAAACATCAATATTCAACGAAGTCTGACTCGAAACTTGAAAGGTTTTAATCTCGAATACACCAGGAATCGGCCCGAAAACAAACGCCAGTTTAAAGTTACGGACATTTTATAGTAGCAATTAAAATCGGGCAGAAAATTTTGCATTGATCAGATATATACTCAAAAACCCACCACAGAGAACCCACCCTGCTTCCCATTAAAATGGCTGATGCCCAACTAAACGAAAGCGCCTCGCTGTGCCCGCTTGATTTCAGGATTGAACTGAGGTGGAACAACTACATTAAATCAATAGCTTCATCTACCGCAAGCAAAATAGTTTCTCCGAGACGAGCCGGAAGGATATTCTAGCCTGAGTCCATCCTTCAAATCTACAAATCAACCATTCTTCCTTGCATTGAATACTACGCCATATATGGTCTGGTGACCCCGTTATTTATCTCGAGGTCCTCAACAAAATTCAGAGACGTATACCCAAAAAGTTTACACAATGCTTAAATATTGTAGAGGGGTGTCCTAACGGATTTGCAATTCGTGATCTATTTGAGCAAACTGTCTTATCGAGAAAAAAAAAATATTTTCTCAGTTGAGAATACGACAGATTTTTTCGTCACTAAGTTGACGTCTTGTCTTTTTTTTTGTTTTTAATGTGAATCCGAGATTTTGTCGCCGAAACAATTGTGACGAGCAAATTTTGTTTTTTTTCCTCCGTATGAGTACGAATTTCGCCACCAAATGTTGTGGCGAGCGAATCTTTTTTTCTACCACCGTATGAATCCGAATCTCTTCGGCAAATTTGTTATGGCGCGCGAATTATTTTCCCTCCGTATGAGTACGAATTCTCGTGGCCAAATTTGTTATGGAGTGTGATTTTTTTTCTCTTCCACCGTATGAATCCGAATACCTCGTTGCCAAGTGTGTTATAGCGAACGAAAGTTTTTCTTCCTCCATATGATTTCGAATCCTCGTCGCCAAGTGTGTTATGGAGTGGTTTCACAGTCCAGGCTTATATTTGTACGAACTCGGTCCTAAAATATGTTCGACGTACAAAACGTTAGGAACTTGATATAATAGGTAATGGCGCAGAGAAATCTAGTTGTGGTCGCTGATACTTTAGTATCCAACTAACGGTCGTCCGGCATCGACTGACTGACCTACTGAGCGACACCCCGTTAATCTTACTACTGCTACTTATTATAGGTGGGAGAGTCTATTAACTATAGAATGGGTGTGTTCCAATATATATATATATATATATATATATATATATATATATATGTGTGTGTGTGTGTGTGTGTGTGTGTGTATGTATGTGTGTGTAAAAGTTTCATTAACATAACTTGAATGAAATTTGTAAAAGCGGGGTATTGTTGCCTAAATTATATCAGAGTAATTCTCTCTCTCTATTATTCTCTCTCTCTCTCTCTGTATATATATATATATATATATATATATATATATATATAGACACTCCCGTCGGTTTCGACGTATGAGGATCGAACAGCTTATTGATTCAGTAAGGAAAGTTTGTGCGATAATGTCGTGGCATTTTAGACCCGCTAGTGATTTACAAAGGAGGCCACATATGGAGCAAGTGTGAGAATTGTGAAGTGAGATCATTGTTAGATTGGCTGACCTTTTAGATCTTTCTCTCGCTTCTTGAAGATAATTCATACAAGCAGATTGAAAATTGCTGAGTCCACTAAAACACGTTGATCTCCATGCTACCCGCCCCAAAGCTAAGCGCTCAAGGGTGTTATGTGGCATATTGACTGCTGAAAAGTTGCTTTTCAGCTTTTTTTTGTATCTTAGCTATGTGCGTCCTACATTCCTGTACCCATGATCTAACTGACTGTACATTAAAATCTTGGGTATCCTGTCATATATATATATTTATATAAGGTGAAAGAACAGACATATTAGGAATCCATCGTTTTTAGAATTTAGTTTTTTAAAAAAATGCTTCATACAACGATAATAATATGTAATGGATCATATAATATTTATTTAATTCTTTGATTGATTTTTCAACTTTAATATTGCCATTTTTTAACCATTCAATATATATATATATATATATAGAGAGAGAGAGAGAGTGGAGAGAGAGAGTGGAGAGAGAGAGGGGAGAGAGGGAGAGAGAGATAGTAAGTAAGTAACATTTGATTCAGTGGGTATGATGTTTGTTTCCTATCGTAACGGTCCAGGTTCGATTCTCGGTAGTGGGTACGGACTGCTGATGATACCAACAAAATTTTGAAATCTTGTCTCTTCTTCTTTTTAACTCTAAAATAAGCTAGCGATTTTTTTTATCTCGTTTCCAACAAAATCCTTTTCATCATAAGTTAACCAACATCGCCTGATGATGGAACTATCTTCTGAAACATAGACATTTTTGTGCAGCGAAGTAAACTATTTTATAATGAAATATTCTTCTTCTCATATATATATATATATATATATATATATATATATATATATATATATATATATATATATATATATATATTACATGAATTATTCATACAAAAACAGATATTAAGTTAATGATTTAAATGGCGAGAATACATCTTTGCAACAAATTTAATAAAGTACATTAACCCTGAACCTGTAGATGAATGTTACGATACCTGTTTATAAATTCCAGTTGCATAAGGTCTTTTTTTATTTTTTTTACAAGCTTACAGACATTATCAGGTATGGAAATAGATGTAATCTGAAATATGCTTTTAGAAATGTGTTATTGTTAATTGTAAGAAATCTTTTTGGAGCGTGCGGTCGCAACGTTGAAGTTTAATTTATAAATTTTAAGATTGTGTTTTTTGTATTAATATGGTAATAGGTGAATTCTTTTGTACTGGTAGGTTTTTCATTCAATGTGGCATGAACTAAATTGTTCAATAAATAGAGAAATGTCACAGTTATCATCCGAAAGTTACACGTCGGCTCAGATGAAAGCTTGTAAAAAACTAAAAAAGACCTTATGCAACTGGAATTTATAAACAGGGATCATAACATTCATCTAGTGGTTCGGGATTAATGTACTTTATTAAATTTGTTTGCGAAGATGTAGTCTCGCCATTTAGATCATTAACTTCTATATCTGTTTTTTGTATGAATGATTCATGAAATGTAAATTGAACTGCACCACATACTTGATATATATATATATATATATATATATATATATATATATATATATATATATATATATATACATACATATATATATATATATATATATATATATATATATATATATATATATATATATAAAGAGAGAGAGAGAGAGAGAGATGAGATAGATAGATAGATAGATAGATAGATAGATAGATAGATAGATAGATAGATAGATAGATAGATAGATCGTGAAGAGGTGTTACCTTGCAACGGAGGGGATTGTTTAAAATTTGACGGAAACGGTTTAAAAATTTTCAAAGTAAAGGATTTTTACATTGCTGTTTATACAAAAAAAAAAACAAACTAAAAAACAGCATTGCTTGCAAATGAAGAAGAAGATATGATTATATATATGTGTATGCAGAGAGCTTTAATAAAAAAGAAGTCGGCACTTACTTGTGTATGTTACGCCCCGTGATATTTTAAATTTGAAGTTTCGGTTTTCTCGTAAAAAGAAATCTCACGCTTCGGTTTCCTCGACCCTCGGGGTCTGAGAGAGCAAGAGGGTTTAGATCTCTTTCCTTTATAGCTCTGTATAGAAAGCGATTTTAAGATAAACAGAGAAGAGACAGTTTGAAAATTACGTAAATAATCAAGTGCAATGCAAAATATCTACAGTAACATTGAAGAACTGATTGATTTAAAAGCGATTTCAATTTTGTATTGATAACATTTACTCTACATTAAATTAAGTTTTAGATATAATTACGAATCTCTGAATGGTGACTTTCGCGAATGAGCATTTTCTAAATGTTTCTTCGATGTGGGGGAGGGCCTAAAGTATGGTCCACACTTTGAGGATCGAACCCCCTATTCGTAAATGATTTAGTGAGGCAAGCTTGCAAGCCAGTGCATCGCGTCGAGTGTACGACGAATATCTCAATGAATATTAATTCATTCTCCTGATTAATGATGCTAATAAATGTTTATATCGTATTGTTCAAATAGTGCTCAATTCTCTATTAAGTGCCTTTTCCAAATACACTGTTCTGAGAAGAACTTCAATACTACAACATCTGCAAACAAATGATGCATTAAAAATCTGTTAACAACTTCAAAAATTACCGATGACTATTGTTTTTGAAAGTTTACAATGTGAAAAAAAAAGAAATTGTTCTTTGTGTATATATATATATATATATATATATATATATATATATATATATATATATAGGCCTGTGCGTGTGTGTGTAAATGAATAATGTAAACTGTAGTGAAAAAAGAAATATTTCTTTGTTTTCTGTAGATCAAATAGGACAAAGGGAAGAATCTTACACGTTTGGTCTTCCCGAAGAACAAATAACGAGTTTTGTTTACCGCATTCTTGCACCTGGCAGATAAAAATCTGATTTTCAGAAGGTGTTTGATGTCTGTGGAATTCTTCAAACTGCGGAATCTGGCAGAATGGTCTTGGGAAAATGAGAGCGACGGGGGAAAGGAAATACATTTATGTTCTGCACCAGCAGATTAGTTCGTCAGCATTTATAGATACAATAAGAGCCTATCTAAAAGTTATGATTTTGTTATCTTTAAGAAAGAACGTATCTTAAAATACTTAGAGGTATAGAAAAATGGTGTTTCGAATTAATGAGACGTCTGAAAGACATAAAAATATGATACGGTTATAAATAATAGAATTACTTCTAAGTTTATCACAACTTGTCGAGCCAATATTGGAACTCGTGCTACGTTAAATACACGTCTGAACTATTACATGATATCTATCCTCCTTTGTGGCAGCGAATGTTGAACAATCTGTTCACAAACGAAGAAGATATTTGAAGCAACAGAAATATAGTTCTACAGGAAGAGAATGTAAAATAGAGGAAACTTATACTTAACATCAGGAAGGTAGAGTTGAAATGTCTTTGTCATGTAATGAGGAAAGAGAGCTTGGAAAATCTGATACGCACAAGACAAGCAGAAGAGGAACAGAGCAAAATAAAGGGCAACATACTTATCTAAAATCATTATTCTTCTTTCTCGGGGCATGGCTTTCTAATGCTTTTTTTTTTATTAGACCTTCATCTTTGAAGAGTTTGTCTGTCTGGATATTTTCTCTTCTTACCCCCACTGTTAAGCTCATGCGCCAGCATCATTCACTAAGATTTCTTTAAACAAATGGATTGGCAGAACAGTGTTTGGGAGAAATAACAAAAAGACAAAACTTATTAAGAGCTATGATAGACATAATGATGTGGAGGGCCATGACCGCATAAACCATAAAGCGACACGGCATATAAAAGAAGAAGACAATGTCATCAATTATGCGGTTTTTGTGTGCCAAGTCTTTACTTTAAGATGTCGATGATGGCTCTCATATCTTTTTTCAATTATGACATATTTAACATGTATCGTTTGCATAACTCTACGACAAGGAGGAAATGAGAGTCCCAATCTATTTAGCCGCCTGCTAGACTATTCTCTTCCCATACGAAAGTATGGATGTGAAGAGACGGGCCCCGTTCCTCGAAGCATTCCACACCGCATCCCAAGCCCTTCTAGTAATAGAAAGAAATCGTGCCCGTTTACCCCTGATAATGAGGCGGGGATTTTTGGTTATTAAAACATTCGGTTTTAGACGTAGGTTCGAATCTCACCAATAGCGATTTTATGGATGGTGCCTTCTTGATGCTAACGGTCTAGAGGAGGCGATCCCAGCGGCCCATTTGGATAATGCTTAAAAACGTACCACAGGTAATCCAAGCATTGTCAATGGAATTGGGTATGCGGAACATTTGGTAGCCCGTGATTGTTATGCGAAGTAGTCAGTCATCGTGACCGAGGGTATGAGCGCGCTGGCCTTTTTCAGACTGTTGATTTCGCTAGATAACGCGCTTTCTCCCAGAAACTGTAACTAAGAGCTGCTGAACATAGTTGCGGTATAAACCACAAGTGGGTCCTGTGGGTGTCGATAAACGCAAATGTACCTGAGCTGGTGTCTGCAATGGGGATTAGCTAGCTTGCCTTAATAGACTGGAATCCTCGTATACGAGTGGCTGCGCCATTAAGATTTTTAGTTATTCATATTTGGGATGAGAATGAACTTATATGAAGTAACAACATCATTTGCCTATTGTTACAAGGTGCTGGAGGGTTAAATCTAATCCTTTTCGAAACAGAAACAATAATACGGAATTGGAGCGATATTGGTGGTGGCAATCTATTGGAATCCATCAGAAAAATATCCACTATGTGGAATTAATAACAAAGTGTATGAACCAATTATTAAAAATTTAGTGCAGGGAAATGGGCATAAATAAAATGCATTATGTGTAGTTTCCCCGAATACCGCAAAATGGCGGAATACCAAATATTAACTAAAGTCTCGGGCCATGTTTTTTATATATATAGCCACATCAGATATAGAGGAAATTCATGCTAACCAAACCATTCAGAAATATCTATAATGCCCTCTTTATGCAACCGCTTTCTCCCATCCATGACTTCGAGGATGTATGGAGGTTTTTAAGAGGACCAATAATCGATGATTCGCTACTAAATCACAGACAAGGAAGTATGCAAAATGACACAAAAATGCATCATTTGAGAACTGCAGAAACAACTAAAATGGATCTACCATATAACTAGAAAATAATGATTGAATCAAAATGTTGACGTTCCGCAGTACTTCAAACAAAAGGTCAGTAAGGAAACCTTTATCATTACTAGAAATGGCGATAACTTTTACAAGACTTAGAAACCTATTTTCCTGATTTTATTTTAAGAGATTCAAGTCACAGTAGTCCTAGTTTTTCGTTCAGTGATATGCCCAATGTTTCCCTATAAAGAAAACGGTTAAGATTTTCATTACGATATATTTCCTTACTACAATTCATCTACAGTCTCATTAAGTATATCACTAATTTTTACCTCCTGCTTTTCAGGATGTTCTTTGAATCTTAAATTATCTAACCACTCTTTCCTTGTTGTTTGTTCTTGCAGTTTCAATCTTCCTTTCCTATTGTAAATATCAGTTCGTTTGTCGATCCCCCTTTTACCTTAAGCCGTCCCCGTTGCTCAGCATAGATCTGTGAAAACATTTCTATCTACTGATGTCTCGTCATTTGTGATTGTCCAACATTCAATGACATATTGGAGTTTAAAGATTACATAGCAAATCAAGTACTCTTTTTTATTGCATTTTCTTAGAAGAATATTATATTTTTTCTCGAAATCATGCTTATCCGCTTGGGATTTCTCTGTCAAAATTTCTGTCAGCTTCTACTCGGCTTCTAATTATGCTACTATGTGTTACGACATTATAAGACATAGGCGTTCATGGCCCTCCACAATATGATATCGTGTGTGACTCTTTTTTTCTCCTTTTGCTAAGGCCTCTCCCTTGTTCCATCATCTCCTCAAACAAGGCGGGATTAATAAGTTGTTCACTGTCTTCCCTATCTTACTTGCCCTCAATATATACAGTGAAGGTTATTTTTTAAAACTCCCCTCTATTATGTAATAAGGAATATCATCTTTCTTTTCTTGATTTTGATTATGAGATGTCTTTCTGTTGCCATTTTCTTTAAGGCTTTCTCGTTGCTTCCTTCATCCATTTTCATTATCCTTCTGCGAAACCACACTATTGCCGTATCTATTTTTTCTTTACCAAAGAATTGACTGTTTTATAAGAAGACGTCTACCACATAGAAATCCAGCACACATTTCTTTGTGTCTAAAAATATAATTCCGTTCCTCAGAACCTTGCTTAACTTTATGACTGCTTCATTTGCTAGTCGAATTCGTGTTCGAATCTCGATGTCACATTTTCCATCATTTGTTAAAACTCTTCCAAATAATTTGAAATTCTGCACTTCCTTGATTACACACACACACACACACATATACATACATACATATATATATATATATATATATATATATATATATATATATATATATATATATATATATATATATATATATTTAATTTGTAACTCGCATCTTGGGTTTTTTCTCTGGCTGATGACCATACATTCTGTCCCCTTTCAGTTGATGGTTACTTCTTTTTTCTCGCTTTCTTTTACCACCCTATCTGGGAAGTTCTTTAGTTTCACAGTTACATATCCTTACTTTGCATATCCTATCTAATTTCGCCGCCATATATCTTTTCGTACACGTAATTTTTAGTTTATTCTTCTTACTTTCCATTACGACATTTTCTGATAGTTCTGTTATTTTAATTCCGCATTCTCTTATTTGAACAGTCTTCGTATTTTAGGATATTAAGATTATATCCACGAGTTATATTGATTTTTTACGGTTTATCAACCATTTGAAGATTATTTCTATTAGGTTTGTGCAAAAATAATGACGTTATAATGTCGGTTTTTTACGTATTTTTAACGTCAAAAAACGACATTATTACGTCATTATTTTTGCACCAACCTAATAGCTATAAAATATATAATCTTGTTTTATTTTTGCAGATAATAATGATTTTATTGATACAACTTCTATTAATTAACCCATAGCTGGGTGAAAGAAATTTATTTGCAAGTAAATAAATAGAACGAACCCGACTGTGATTAGAACTCCGCTCTAATTCGGTCATCCATCAAATTAATGAACACTGCCTCTTATATTCTAGTCTTCTCAGAATCGAATGTTTGAATAAATTCGGAGCTAAAACGCAACCTTGTCTTAATCTTCTTTCGATTGTAATTATTTGAATTTATTGACAAAGAAAAAAATATGCCATATTGGATTC
>OZ010605.1:76420920-76475920 GCA_963932145.1 Acanthosepion lycidas
CAGTCGCTTTCCTGTTATTTATTTACTCTAGATCGTGAAATAGGTGACTCGCTGAATTTTCTTTGTTACTCTTGACGTAACTGTATTCTGTGAGTGCCATATTCTCCAAGGCTTCTTTCATAATTATGTCTAGGATAAATTTCAATCTATCTGATTCTAAGTACAAGCGTTTTTCTACTTGAATTTGCCTTCAATCATTCTCGTTTCCATGTATTTAAAACAAGTTTATTCTCAGCCTTCTTCTGTAGATCTACATGACACCTGTCTTTATTCCCGTTTTCTAATTTCGATTGATTCCTTTTCTACGGTTTATAAATTGAAGGTTATTTAAAGCTAGAATATATTTTAAGTTTGTAAGAATATTTCTAAGGATAATGATGATCTAGTGATTCGAGTCTTACTAACAAACCCGTAGCTGGGGAAAGAAAAGGTGAATTCATAAATTTAACAAAGTTATTTGCGTGTAAATTAACATAACGGAACCAACTAGAACTGGAACACGGTTCTGAGATTAACAATTACGAGCTATTATCCAGTAAACACCCTGGTATTCTCAAGTGGTCAACCGACTAGTTACTGACCAGTCCGAATATTGCTTAACGTACGAAAACTGGTTATTCAACGTGATATGCCTCTAAGCCCAATCTCCATTTCATTTGTGAAAAAGTGTCCAGCATTCCCTGCTATATATATATATATATATATATATATATATATATATATATATATATATATATATATATATATATATATGTGTGTGTGTGTGTGTGTATGTATATATTCACTGCAAAGTACAAGATTGTATTTCTTATCATAAATCATTTACATATATAAGACGGGTATCTAATATATGTAAATGTTTTATGAGTATCCATTAAAAAATTAAATAATATATATATATATATATATATATATATATATATATATATATATATATATATATATATATATATATGTATGTATGTATGTATGTACATATATATATATATATATATATGTATGTATATGTATATATATATATATATATATATATATATATATATATATATATATATATAACTGATTTTAAATATTTTTCACTACACAGTAATAATCATGTTTCAAAAATGAAGCTAAAAACCTCAAGTTTAATTAAATAATTAAATTAAAAGCATTAGTTCCATTTCATCTTCAAGCGAATTTTGGAATAATTTATTTTAAAATTTACTGACTTTTAAACGAACATATACATTCATAATTTCATATTTCCAACGATACAGAGAAATCCAATAATTCAGAATGTCGTTTTCTAACATATGTTACTATGTGAGAAAACGATATTATTTTTGCACCAACCTAATATTATTATTATGTTAATATATGTATGGCTCTCTCTATATATGTGTGTGTGTGTGTGTGTTTGTGTGTGTGTAAATGTATATATATATATATATATATATATATATATATATATATATATATATAGTTCTTTAAGTTCGTTCTTTATCATCTCTTGAATTATTTAATTATTCAACATTAATATATATTAGGTTGGTGCAAAAATAATGACGTAATAATGTCGTTTTTTGACCTTAAAAATACGTCATAAAACGACATTATTACGTAATTATTTTTGCACCAACCTAATATATATTATATATTTTTATGTTTTAATTTTATTTAACTTACTTTATGCTACTCATGTCAAATTTTATTTTTATAATTATTATTAATTTGAAATTGTGATGACTATAATGCGAGGAGACTGTTGAAAATAATATGAATATTAAACAGATGATTGTATCTGTTTCAAGTCTGATCCCTGAATTTTAACTTATTCAGCCTGTAAAGCCAAAAATCATTTCTAGCTCACCCTATCGAATCATGTCTAATTCTTGTTCCTTTCCTTGCTTTAATTTCCCACCCTCTCTCAATCTCTCCTTCTCTCCCCTCACTTCCCCCTATCTCCCCTTCTCCTTTGCCACACCAAATTTTTTAAAACTTTTATTGAAATATTTTTTTTTTCTTATTTTTTTTAGTATGATTTTTTTTCCTATGCTTTTATTCCGTCTCTCCCTCTTCTTTTTGTTTGGACAAATTGACTCCATTTATTAAAAAAAAACAAAAAAAAACTTCACTATCAAGAGATGAATGTTTGTATATATTCATGAAATAAATTATAACTGAATAAATTTATAAGGATCTTCGGTACTTATAATGATTACAATGAGCTATGTTTGGAATCATTCCTACCAATTATCAACGGATATATATATATATATATATATATATATATATATATGTGTGTGTGTGTGTGTGTGTGTGTGTGTGTATGTGTGTATGTGTATTTGTGTGTCTGTGTGTGTTTTTGTGTGTGTATGCATGTATTTATTTATTATACACTGTTATATTAGAACATGGAAGTAATTACTACAAAATTGTCCATTTATGTTTGACGTTTAAATA
The DNA here is from genome assembly GCA_963932145.1 of Acanthosepion lycidas. Taxonomy (NCBI): domain Eukaryota; kingdom Metazoa; phylum Mollusca; class Cephalopoda; order Sepiida; family Sepiidae; genus Acanthosepion; species Acanthosepion lycidas. The sequence continues at coordinate 76,423,366 of OZ010605.1, forward strand.
AAACGTCTCTTTAGCTAATTAACAATGATGGCAATAAACGATCTTATTTAAAATTGTAATTAATGAAACTTGACTTCATTTTCCGTTTTTGAAAAAATTTCCATGGAAGCTAAAAAGGATTTTTATAAAGAAAAAGGAAAAGAAAAATTAGAAATCAGCAAAAGGAAAAAAGAAGAGGAAAGAAAGGAATGGCAAAAGAAAGTATAAGAAATAAACTCTACTAACAAGAGAATAGACAACAAAGAATTGCAAAAGAAAAAGAAGAGTATATTCAAAATTACACAAAGGCAAACGAATAGGAAAGTTAAGAAATTAACATGAGATATTGATACGAATTAAACAAATGAATAAGAGAATTGAATTTTGAACGGAAATAAAACAGCAATCATTGGTTAACAATGTCGCATATAAAATTTTATAGCACTTTTTGTGAAATGACATATTCAAGCAAAATTATCCATAGAACGTAAATAAAGGAAATTTCAGAAGCAATACATTGCTTAGCAAAACCAACCTTACATCATAAATTAGCATATAAAATGAATTTTAAAATTTTCATAATTTTATATTAATTTTAAATTTGAAATTATCAATTCGGCAAGCGAAAAAATAAAAATAATAAACCAATTCATGGCTAAGCATACTACCAGTAATTTACGAATACTAACCAATACCTAAAGCTAGATTAAATCATTGATGATAACATTAAAACGTTTATATAAAGATAATATAACAAAATAGGAATTATTACTGAGTTCTGAAGTTTAGCAAGATTGTAAGATTAATTCATCAATATGTTTACAATTTACTGTAGTTTCATATCATTGATTTAATAATATATTACTATTCAAGAACTTAATTATTTCCATTTTCTCCTGCCGTCAGAGGAAGCAAGGTTCGTTTACTAGCTTGTTTGAGAATTTTCTATTTAACTTTAGGTGTTTTGCTTTCCTCTTTCAATTTCCAAGAATATTTAGAAAGTGAAGTCGTATTTCGTTTATCCGCATTAGTATAGGATGAGAGATGATTATAGAAACGCTTTTTAAATTGATTCGTTGTGCTTCCAATATATATTTTAGAAACCCTCGGATTTGCTACTGATAAAATAGAACACATATACACAAGAGATTTATGATAAAGTTCTTATGGATAGTGGGTTTAGATCTTCTGAAATTATATTTATAGAAGATAATAGTTCTACCAAAAGGAAAAACAGAAAGAAGATCATATGGTATACTCCGCCATTCAAGCCTCGATTGTGTTCTTCATCTTGGAGGAGACCGTCCAACATTCGCTTCCGTAATGGAAGACAAATATTACGTAACAGTTCAGTACTTTTTTCCTTGTTACCAAAGAAGTCCTCCTGTCTCCTATTATTCTGCCTAACTTTTGGAATGTGTCTTTGACCATTCCAATACGTCTTTGGATCTCAGCGTCGCACTTACCGTCCTCTGTCAGAACACTTCCCAGATATTTAAATTTCCGCACCTGCTTGATTTTAGTGTCCCGACCTGGAAATCGCATATCTGGCTCATATTTTTACTGATGGTCATGCATTCAGTTTTTTTTTTCTAATTTTGTGCTTAGTCCATTTTTCTCGCTCTCCTTCGCTACATTCTATTTTTTTTCTAATTTCCTTTCCGTGTCTGCCTGCTATCAGCACTGTGTCATATTATGTTGTTAAGATTTGTGACCGCCCATGATGCATCCTTGTAGGATTTCGAGTTCCCTCAGCATTGCCTCGCTGTATAGATTGAATAAGTCCGGCGAGAAGATACATCCTTGCCTTACACATTTTTCTATTTTTCTATATATACTGAACTCGTTCTCTATCCGCATGCAGGCCAATTTACTACCAGTAGAGATTCTTGACTATTCTAATAAATTTGCGAAATATATCAAGACTGCGGAACTGTTCCAACAGTTATTTGTGGCGTAATTTTTCGAACGCCTTTGCGTAGGCTACAAAACATAGGTGCACGTCCTTCTACACTTGTATTGTTCTTTCTGATAACATTATCAGGATTAACACAGCTTTCCTTGTTACGATGTATTTACCGAACCCGCACTGTTCTTGTTCTATCTCTGGCCTGATTCTGCTGCGCGCTCTATTCATCAGAATAAGGATAATGAGTTTTGTTCCGTGACGTATTAGTCTGGTTTTTCAGCGGAATTCACATTTGTTTGCGTCTGATTTCTTAGGCAGTGCTAAGATATCAGAACTACTGAGATCTTCCTGTATATCACCATTCTTGTAGATTTCATTTATTATTTCTGTAATCTGGTCTTGCCCCAAATTGTCTAAGGCTGTTCACTTTCCTGTTTCAATTCTGTCTGGCCCTGCCGCCTTGTTTCTGTTCAATTTCGCCAGTGCAGCTTTTACTTCAGTTTTTAGGATTTCAACCCGTCGTTAGTTCTGTGTATTGCTGGTTATTCTCTATCGTCGTGGAAGTGTTCTCCAATATATTTGTACGAGCTCTGAAGAATTTTTTTTCTCAACTATGAACGCTCCATCACAAAAATAATATATATTTATGTACAACGGGATGGTGTCTCTATAGGTTCAGTTCTGAGTCCAACTTTTGCCAATTTCTATTATGTCTAATCTTGAACATTTTATATTTACAAATTTTACCTAAGATGTTAGACTTTAGTTAAGAATACGAGAGAAAAACATCAACTCAGAGTTTACATAGGAACTTAATAATAGCAAGACAGTTCCTTTTCTAGATATATTAATAAACAGCAATAATAATTAATTCACTACCTGTGCATATAAAAAACCCTAGCAGCTATAAATTCGTGCACCCTCAACTATACAAGTGAATGTTCAAACTACTATAAAATAGCAACTGTAAAAATCTAATAAACCGGGAAAAAATAATTCATCCAAAAAACAGATTTTCTACGGTGAAATAAAATATAAAACAATTATTAATAACAAATTCCCTAATTACATTGTTGATGAACAGATAAAATGTTCTATCAGAAATGTTAAGACTAAATAGAATATAATACTACTTCAACTAACCCAACATATTAGGTAGGTGCAAAAATAATGACGTAATAATGTCGTTTTTTGACGTATTTTTAACGTCAAAAAACGACATTATTACGTCATTATTTTGGCACCAACCTAATATATTAACATTTCATATCGCAACCAAATACATTCTAATTATAAACAAGACGAAATATCCTAAAAAATAACAAATTAATATATCCAACACAGATCCCATGTTAATTCGTAACAACTCCTACTCACTTAGTAACGTGTTGCAGAAAAACAACATTATTTATAAATTTAAATGTCCTCAGGGAGATTGTCCCTGGATGGTAAAAATAATATTTATGCTAGACACACTACGACAACGTTGTCTCGGCGACTCAATTTTCATTTGAATGATACGTGAAACATAATTAAACATATTTTTAAAAAGCATACATTTCCACAATCGAAAATTCAAAAAAATTCTTGTTGCAAATACATTTATATTTTTCATGAAAACAATAAACATCAACAGAAATTTCTTGAAGCTATCTATGATAAAAAGTTGAAAAGAAATCTTACTAAAATTAATTGTGAATACTGCACAAATGGTCTAACATGTGTACAATAGATAGTGTAAAATATCAAGTTTTGCACTAACAATTTTAATACTTATTTCTTAAAAAACTAGCGACGCACCATACTTAGTTATCTCTCCTGAAGCGGTGTCAAGCGATCACGTATTCATTCACCGGTAATTACTTCACAAGTAAAGCAAAAAGCAAATTAACATAGCAATTTTGTCTTTGAAAATGATAAACACTACAATATCTTTCTTGAAATAAACGACACACTGATGATGACATTGTGCTATGTCGAAAGTACTCGAGATGAATTAATATGTATCAACATGGCGATTTTCTATCTTTCTTTAATAATGATACCCAAGTGCTTGCCGTGAATATGAAATGATACAATTGAAAATAAGTAGACAAAAGTTGCCTAAATTATTCAATGAAATATCTCTCAATGAAAACACGCTGCCAAAATATACGCTATACATATATATATATATATATATATATATATATATATATATATATATATATATATATATATATATATATATATATGTAAAGTGTTACTTGTTTGAAAAAAAAACTTGGGTATTTCGGCTTGTTATTGGACAAACCAATGCCCAAGGAAAAATGAGGGATAAAAAAAAGAAAGAACTAACATGAAATTGAGGAGAAAACAATCGTCAAGAATTCAAGCTCAGAGTCCAAAGAAAAAACCTCCAAAACGAGTCAAAGTAACAAGATTAAAGTACTCACTACACTAAGTAGAGCAAACATAATATAAAAGTAAAGAGCCAGGTAAACCTATATATTCTGTTCCATTTTTAACCTCTTTGGCCAGTTTACCCTGAGCATCCGTGTAGGTGAAACCTAGGTTGGTTTTCCAGGCTCTTTAGGTTTATATATATATATATATATATATATATATATATATATATATATATATATATATATATATATATATATATATATATATTACAGTTCAGTACCATTTGTTAGGCTCTAAATAAATGTTTCTATTTTTTAATTAATTTTTGAAAAGCATCTATTATTCCATTTTGATTTTGATTACAACCATCTGTCACAGCACTTCCTAGTTATTTAAATCTTCAAAATCGACGTATCTGTGGAAAAATCTTAAACTCATTTGTTTGAACTTCGAAATTTTTTTGTTGCGTGTAAATACTGTGTTCTCCCAGGGCGTAAGCGGCCATGTTTCGCTACAGCTTTCTGCTTCTTTAGAACTATAAAAAATATTTGCTCCCTAACTCTACGTGTTTAGTCCTTGTTAATTTATTATCTATTAAGCTATTAATCTTTAGGTTGCACGACTTATGCAGCGGTGATCGGAGTAGGAAGCAGAAAACGGAATAGCCTATCGCATTCAAATTCCATCCAGTCCGTTTCATTCTCTTTCGTAGAAAACCCTGTGGAAAAAAATAATCTCTCACCATTCAGTAAACATGTTAATACGTGGTTGGCGGCGTGTTGATGTATGCAATATAAAAAATTTGTTTGAATACTTAATAAAGGTTTTTCGAGCTTCAATTAAAAAATGGCCGAATATTCAGTAAAGATAAGAAATTGGTAATCATGCACGAAAGAAAGAAAGAAACAAATAAATGAATAAATAAATAAATAAAGAAAGAGGATGTCAGTAAATAGATAGTAAAGGGTGTGTGCTTTATTAAACGCATCTCTAAATTTGTTGCTGTCTGACTTGTCGTTTGTTTAGCTTGACTTTTTTCAAATAACTCCATATTTTTCGCCAATTACTCTACACAGATACCGTTATCTCTCTGTGTCCTTCTTTTACACTTTGTTTTCCTTTTGTCTCTGACGGGTGTATATTGTTTAAGTAACGGGGGTGGGCGGCGCTTGTCTATTAGAGTTTCTCTAGTTGCGCATGCGTATAGCGTAAGTGACATTTTACATAGACTATCGGCAACTAATATATAAGCTTATTTTCGGATAATCCAACAACCCGGTTCGGTAAACTTTTATAATTTTAAGAACCTGTGTGAACCTGTAGAATGGCACTACTGCATATATATATATATATATATATATATATATATATATATATATATATATATATATATATATGTGTGTGTGTGTGTCTGTGTGTATATATATATATATATATATATATATATATACATATATATATATAAACAAATGGATAAATATATCAACTAGCGTTCGTATAGAAATACACACACACACACACAAGCACACACACACACATATATATATCTATAAAAGGCAGGATGTGTGTGCGTGCGTCTGTGTGTGTGTGTAAAGAATACACGGCCGCAATTTTCAACGGATTTGCACCAAAATTTACATGCACATGCTACAAGTTAATGGAAAGGCCCAGACTGACGTTACATTTCCCAACTCCCATCGATACTGGAAATATTCGATTTTTTCATGCTTCTAGAGCAGTTTTCATCTAGTTTGCGGCCATTTTGTACTGGCCAGAGTGAGAGCCTATAGCTGGCTGCCACGAATAGTCAGGAAGATTCTATTGGCCAGCGGGAGAACCAAAAGCTGACTGACACGAATGATAACTAGCATGCTAGCAGACAAAAAAAAACAATCGATAGCTGCATTCGTCACAAGTGGGAAAAATTTAAATCTGCATGACACTTTACTCCAATTGGTTCATTTGCTTGCTTAAACTAAACGTTGATTCTGATTCCGCAGAACTTGGTTAGGTGTAAAAAAGTATTTGATGTTAAAATTCTTTTTTCATTCAGTTATTCCAGTTACGGGTCCTTTTTTAAAGCTGATCGTTTTTTGTTCATTTTGTTTAGTTCTTTTTTCGTAACATATTTAATGTTTAGTATAGAGCTTAGAAAAAATTCGCATTTTTAATATTCATAAACTATATAAGAGTAGTGTTATCAATAATAAGATATGCTTTGATAAAACAATTTGAAAATTAAAGTACTCATGAAAATAATACATATCAATGAAAATAAAATATAAAATAAGAAAAAAATAAAATAGAGTCATATAAATAAGTAAATGAATGAAGAATGTAAATAAATAAATAAATAATGAAATGCAAATAAACGTATTTTTTTTTCTTTCCTTATTCATTCATATTGATTACCATGGAGCTACTTAAATTGTTTCGAAAATGACCCATATTTCCACTTTTCTATTTTTGAAATCAGATGCTTAGAGTGAATATCTTTCAGACTGAAATTATTTTATGCCCTAATATTAATTTTGGGTAAGTTTTAATTTAATTATTTTTACGTTACGTTTTATTTGAATAATACTGAATTAAATTACTTCGACAAATTTAATAATAATCATTATCAATGTTTCATATAAAAAATAAACCAAAATAATTTTAGTATTTTGTATCTTATAAATGTATTTTCTGCATTATAAAAAGATGTTGTGCATTATTGAAGAATTCTGCGCATTATAAAAAAGATTGTATGCATTATAAAATGATTTTGCGCATTATAAATATATTTTATGCTGTATAAAATGTATTGCTCATTATAAAATTATTGTATATTCTGTACATTTTAAAAATGAATTTTTTGATTATAAAAGCAGTTTGTTGATTATAAAAGGAATTTGCACATTATAAAATCATTTGGCTAATTATAAAATAAATGCTTGCAGTATAAAAAATATTTTATGCGTTATAAATGGATTTTGTACATTATAAAATGAGTGAGTTCAGAATAAAAATAGTGTGTATATTATGAAAGAAATTCTCACATAAATCAAGTGAGTATATTATAAAAATGTTCTGTATATTATAAAAGGATTTTGCAAATGAAACAAAATGTGTGCGTGAATTATAAACCGATTTTGTGCATTATAATTTTTTGCATTATAAAAGTATTTTAAATATTATAAATTTTTTGGACATTATAAAATCATTTTGTATATTATAAAAATTGTTTCACTCTAACAGTATTTTGTAACGTATAAAAGAATTCTGCTCATTATAAAAAAAAGGTATGCATTATAAATGATTTTGTGCATTATAAATTGATTTTGTGAATTATAAAATTGATTACGTGCTTTATGAAAAGATTTTGTGCATTATAAAACATTTTCTATATTGTATAAACATTTTCTGCATTATAAAAGACATTTTTTGCATTATAAGACATTTTTTGCATTATAAAAGACATTTTTTGCATTATAAAAGACATTTTCTGCATTATAAAAGACATTTTTTGCATTATAAAAGACATTTTTTGCATTATAAAAGACATTTTTTGCATTATAAAAATATTGTGTAATTTATAAAAGGATTTTGTTCATTATAAAATTATCTTGTGCATTATAAAATTATTTTGTGCGTTTTAAAAAATATTTTACGCATATAAATGGATTTTGTGTATCATATACAGAATGTCGAAAATGTTTACAAACTTAAGATAATTATGGTTCTCTTGAAGAGATTGCTCAAATCTTTTAGCTGTGCGCAAGTGTGCTTCTGGTATTTTTTACATGAATTAAATTGGCATTGTTACTTGGCAAAACATTGTAAGCCAAATTTAGATTGTCGAAGAGAAAAAGGAAGGCGAGAAGATACCAGACCAGTTTTGTATTTTGTTCTTGAGGAATTAGTGAAAAGATTTGTCGAAGGCTGTCTGGAATCGGCTCATGTAGTGCTTTCAAGGTTTCTTGTGTCCATCTTTGCAAGGCAAATGTGTAAACATTTCCTGCGTTTGATTGATTAACAAAGAAACTTTTTTTTTTAATTTATTTATTTTACTTTATTGTTTGAGTAAATTTAAAACTAGCTCAGTGGAAACTAATTTCGTTTTCATTACTTTTTTCATGTTTATTTGTCCTGATAAATGTGTTGTAATTGAACAGTGATTTTAAGGCAAAATCCGTTTGTCTTGAAAGTAAACTTTTGATTCAACAGTTTGATCATCTATACCATTATTGAATGCTGTAAGTTTCCATGTCACATTACACACCTATTTTTGAAGCATATAATATCAACATCGTTGTAGAAATAAACAAGGCTTTACAAGAGAAAGTGTCTTGTACATAGATGGTAATGCTCAGATTGATGGCATTACGGTTCATTAATATTGAAGCAGTTGTAAAACAAAGAGCATGTGACTGGTTGATTATACTGGACATTGTCTTCTATTTGTGACCTCTGAGGAGCCATGTAAACGGACTGAAGAAAAAAAATTAATATATTTATTTGGGTTGACAACCACAGAAACGGGAAACGAGTGAAATCCAACCGCAATAAAGGAGTAATGGATAGCGGCTTGGATTGTCGAATCGGAGAGCCGAGTTCGAATTCCAGTCGAATCCATTACATGGACTTACGTGCTAATAACCCTAAGAAAGGTGTGAATCCTCTTCTTCTCCCTCCAGCTATGGGTAAATAGCAGGACAGACTGGATTCTATAGCCTTGGATGGCAACTCGTCTAGGAGAAGGAAAATACTCTGAATTCAAAACCTGCGGAGGGGTGTTTGGGGACCTTTTGGCACGTAGTGCACCAGCTCTCTGTAATCGGCCCTTCAAAAAGTGTGGATGGTCCTGCACGAAACTTTCATCACTATAATCAAATCTCATGTGCTATACATGTGGGTTGGGGACCGCTTGTAAATTCCAAATTCCCATGAAACTCCAATATTGGAGCCGGCTCAACCCACCTCGAGTGAATGCCATTATAGGTACAGGTAACCACAATAAACTTGCAATCTAAGCATATTCATAGATAAATTACCGAGTCATATTTTTATGCATTACGTTTAACTTGTTTCTGTGGGGGTATAGGATTTTAGATATCTCGGTAAAGAATTTTTTTTTCTTATCTTCTTAATGCTATAAAAGACGATGGAAACATTTCAGCAGAGGTATAGATTTAGGCTAGAATTTTAATTATCTTCTTTTGTAGAATTGGGTGGGTTAAAAAAGTTACGATGAAAGGATGAATTGAAATATGGAGAAAGGGAAAAATAAATATGTTTTTTATTCTAATAAGCAGAAACGCAGAATGGAATGTTGGGTCAAAAATATAATTTGAGAAATGTAAAATGTAACTGCTTAGCAGCTGAAAAACAAATGGAATTTTAATAAATCAGAACCCGTTATTGTAAATAATATGGTGTTGTAAACATTCTAAGTGGGCAAAGATTTTTAATCGGTCATATTGAAAAGTCGACAACAAAGAAAATTATTTGACTTCAAGGACGAAGGAAAGAATTTATAAACACAATGTTTATTGTCGAAGAATTTAGTGTTTTGAATACGTGACTGATTAGCAGCCGCTTTATTTGAAGTTGGAAAGATAATGAATCTTGTGGTGTGGTACGACGAAGTTCATATAAACGGGCGCTTTGGTGACCCAGAAATCAGAAAGCAGCTGAAGGTAGTAGTAGCTGGCAGAAGCCAGGAGAAAGCTCATGAGATGCTTCCACGAGAATTCTCGGCCTTTTTTTTTTTTTTTAACCCGCTCCAACTTTAAGAATGAAAAGACTAAGTGTCATGATAGAGATTTCAACTGGAAGGGTTAATTTTGTTGTATGATAAACTATGTAAATCAACTGAAAATTAACCCGGCGACCTTCTTCATTATTTTGTTATGTCCTTTTTATTTTCGCCATCAGAAACGTTTTTATGCTTTTTTAGCACGCTTTCGATTTTGTTTGACCCAGCGTTAGAGTACGGACGAAATTCGATATACACTGCTCTGTGATCAAGGAACACAACGAGGTTCAGAAGCTGATGAAGGAACGAAGCAGTAAGTAGATAACTATCAGTTGAGCGGTGGCAGTAGTGACTAGCGGGGGAAGGACCCTGGATGGAGTCAGGCCAGCCTAGTTAGACTTTACGTATCCCGGTTATGATTTTACTTATATTCTTAATGCTCTAAAAGACGAAGGAAAAATAACAGCAGGGGTATACAATTTACTTATCTCAGTTGGGTTTTTACTTATCTTCTTAAAGCTGAAAAAGACGATTGAAAATTTTACAGTGGGTGTCAAGATTTTACTTATCGCGGTTAGGATTTTACTTATCTACTTAACGCTATAAAAAAAAAACGATGGAAAAAAAAACATTTTTCAAATCTTAAAGTGAAATATCAAGAGATAGAAATATATAGTTAGAAAAAAAAAATACAAATTCTGAAATTCCGTGTAAGGTTTTATGCATTTTTGTGTTTTATGGATGTTTCACTCAGTACAAAGTCAAAGTTTTACTTTAAGTTAAAGTATGAGTGATGATGTTTAAAGCATGAAGATAATATGAGGATATGTAGGATATATAACCCGTAAACCTATATTTGAAGAGGGTAAGTTTGTATTGATCAGGTACCACTTCCACAAGGTAGATATACTTGGGAAGTGGTTGTCTGAATAAAGTCATATTTAAAAGTAGAACCTGAAGGGGAGGAGATGCCTGTATCAGTACCATGGCGGGTCTTAGTTTTGAATATCAGAGCTGGTAGATACGGAATATAGCGCGTCATAGCATATGCGATGGAAATAGTGCTAGAACAGTGAGAGGCTTTTGAAGTTTCTTTAGTTTTTTTGGTTTTGTTCTGCTTAATTTTACGGCACATTGACCTCAACGAATTATTTAATGCCCACAAGATTATTATTTTTGGTAATATTTTTTTTTAAAGATATATTTTTGGTAATATTTTTTATTTCTAAAAATGTATTGCTTGTATTAAAACCTATTTTTATGCTTTCATACTCTTTTGGACACTTTTTTTGCGTGGGGGGTAACTATAGCTGCGACTCAGATAGATGCTACGACCTCGGGTCAGAATGAATCTGGAAACACAAGCAATTACGAGATGGTTCCACGCCACTTAAAACCTCCTGATCAGAGGCCTTCCTGACGGATGTAGTTTATCGTTTAAACCAGGACGGTGAAATTTCGTCTGTAGGAACGATATTGAAGAGATGAAAAAAAAATCATCAAGAGATGGGTCGTTTAGACGTTTTTGAACTCTACCAAGACTGAAAAGTGAGAACTCGGCAACTCAAGCCCATATATGGGGATTTTCTAAGCGTAGCTTAGATGTGGCACAAGGTCTCAATTATGGTGCATCCACTAAGGATCGAACTAATCACTCAGTCTTAATTGTTCTACCGTGACAAGGTTGTTAACTATTACCACCCTTCGAGTTTCTCAAATGAGTTTATAAGCGTAGCTCAGATGTGAAAAAAGGATGAAAGTATGTGAGACCCAATAAGGATCGAACACACTACTCAGTCGTAATTATTCTAGCGTGACAAGCTTGATAACCATTATATCGAGGAGGAGCTGGCCATTATCAACCCTATATAAAGTGGACTGCATTAGAATAACATCACTCGTTACAGGTTTATAATAAAGACAATAACATTCATAGAACCGTGTATTGTGTATTTATTTGTTCATTTATTTGTTCATTAAACACTTTCCCAGAACAGCTTGCGCAGATATATGAGAAATTAATTCAATATAGTATACATTAATATTAATGAGTTTTCTGCAATTGAGACGAATCTTTATATAATAAGAATTTCTCGATAAATCTCGTGAGATGTTTATAACAAATCGAGCATAAATGAGGTAAAATATTTATATCATGTTTGAAGGAAATACAGATATCTAGATCCCTATTCGGGTTTACACAGTTTGATAATAGATTGATATCGAACAGAGTGGGATGTAGCAATGTTGGAGTCGATGGTCTTATATAACGTAACACGCTTGCTGTAGTTTGCCAACCTCTGCTATAACCGTTAATGTATTGTTGTCGCTACAATTCGTTTGCCGCAGTCGAGACTTAGCAACGTAGTCGATATTCTATCGCTGTTTCCATAGAAAGCTTTTAGATGAACTATATTCTTTTGTTTCACCAGCTCTAAGATTCCCGATAAAAACTCGCTAAATATAGCACATCATGGCGAACAACCTTCATTTTGTTCGTGTTCATTTGTGGAGATGTTCTTCTGTCCATCAAAAGCTGCTTTGCGTAACCGACACACTGGTTAGCAAGGTCGATTTGCTAAACGGTATAGCACGTGCCTGAGTGGTTAGAACGTTCGCATTCTGATCGTGCGGCACGGGTTCGAATCTCACAATAGAAAATTTTTCAGGAAGTCCCCTTCCTGATGTTTTATCCCAGTGCGGCACATTTGGAAAGTTCCTGAAAACCAGGCCTTGTGAGTGTAAGTGGGTAGACGGGATACTTAGGGGCCGTGGACATTTGAAATTGCAACATAAGCTTTAAAAAGAAATGTGGGTGAGGTTGAAAGTGAGTGATGGAGAGGATGATGGCAGGGGCGAGAGAGGGCGATAAAGAGAGAGAAGGAAAGAAGGGAGTATTAAATATGAGCGTATATAATTGATTTTTTTGTTTAAGGACTGAACAAGTTGTGTGTATGTGCGTGCGTGTGTGTATGTATGCGTGCGTGCGTGTGTGTGTGAGGAGGTGAAAGAGAGTTATTATTATTATTATTACTCTCCATTGATGTAATTGTCATTCACTCAAGATGATGAATGTCATAACATTCATAGCTTTGTTCAATACTATTTGAAATGTTTACCTCATAAACGTTTCTGAAATTAACCAATGAATATTTGATAACAATTCAGAAGATTATTTCGAACAATAAATGTTTTGTGAAGAAGAACGCATTTTTTCCCGGTTAGCATACAGACATAGTCAGGTACATATGTATATATTTCTCACGTTAATTAGCTCAGGCGCAATTTCCAAGCGGTTCTAGTGAGTGTCTGGATCGTAGAAATCAAGTGTACCCAAGAGAAAGAAGTCAAGGAAATGATAAAAGGGTCGAAAAAGCTGAATACACACAAAAAATAAATCCTGAAGTCAACTGATGGACGATAAGAGAAAAACGGAGAAATGTGGTAAATAAATAATGGGTATAGGAAGTAAAATAGAAAAAACAAATTAATGGAAAATAACGAAAAGGAAGTCAAGGAAGAAAATAAGAGAGACTGTGAACCGGGCGGAAGTTTGAAAGAATGGCGTAACTTTGGTAAAATAAAAGAAAACAAAAGGAAAATTTTATTGCTGATTTTTTTTGTTATTATTATTGAAAAAGATAAACATATATTATTTGGCATAATGGTAAAAGAGAATAATAGTAAGCTTAGAATGAGGAATTTGATGACAATCGGACGAAAATAGGAGAAAATGAGAAGAGAACGTGGAAAAGAATACATAGAAGTAGGAGGAAGAGCAGAAGGAGAAAGCTAAGGAGTAAAAGAAAGTGAAGTAGAAAAAAGTGATGTAGAAGAAATACGAGACAGAGAAGAAGAAGTAGAAACAGAAGGAGGAGTAGAAGATTTAGAAGAAGGAAGAGGAGAAAGAGAAACAGTAGTAGAAGGAATAGATGAAGATTTAGGAGAAAGAGAAGAATTAAAAGAAGATAAAGAGGATAAGTAGAAGGAATAGAAGAAGATATAAGAGAAAGAGAAGAAGTAGAAGGAATAGATGAGAATATATGAGAAAGTGATGAAGAAGGAGAAGGAACAGAAGAACTGATTAGAGAAAGAGAAGAAGTAGAAGGAATAGATGAAGATATAGGAGAAAGAGAAGTAGTAGAAATAGAAGGAGTAGAAAATGTAAAAGAAGGAAGAGCAGAAAGAGAAGAAGAAGAAGTAGAAGGAATAGATGAAGATATAGGAGAAAGAGAAGTAGAAAAAGGAATATAAGAGGATATAGGAGAAAGAGAAGAAGAAGTAGAAGTAGAAGGAATAGAAGATGTAGAAGAAACAGGAAAAAGAGAACAAGTAAAAGATGGAATAGAAGAATATATATGAGAAAGAGAATAAGATAGACAAAGTAGAGAAAGTAATAATAATAATAATAATAATAATAATAATAATAATAATAATAATAATAATAATAATAATATCATCATCATCAGCAGCAGCAGAAGCCGGTGGTGGCGGTAGCGGATTGGAAGCCATTTACTAATAGGAATGACGGTCAATGAAAATACGTAAATTTATCATGAATCTTAAATCAAAAAGGGAACGCCAAGTTAAAGAAGCAATAAAAAGAGAGGATGGAAGAAGAAAACGTGAAATATAACAAAAGATTATGTGGTAAAGTTGATTTATATCAGTTGAGTGACTAAAGGGGAAAAGTCAATGCAAACACTGTAGAATTTGTAAAATAGGAAAAACTCCAAACCAGTTGAAATGGTTGAAAAATGAAAACAATAAGATCTAAGAGAAAATGAGAGGTGTTGATAAGTAAAATATGTGGAGGAAAACCAGACGAAAGAAGAAGAAAGTATTTGTGATAAAAATTATATCAAAATAGTAAACAGTTTGAATATAACAAACGCAAAATTTAAAAAAAACAAAACAAAACAAAACAAAAACAAAGAAATATAGAATGAATGTATAAATAGTTTGTAAAAAATATAAAATTCCTGTTTAAGTCGAAGAAAATAAAACAAAACCTATGCTATGTAAATAACCGAGAAAAAGAAAATGTCGAAAGAATTTAACTTTCGACAAAAGAGAAGGGAAAACCAGAACAGATTTAGCTTGCATATCAGCGTTGTCCTAATCTAAAAGCAATAAAACGCGGTGGGTAAGAATGGAAAATCTTGTTATCAAGTAAATGGCCAAGGGGATTTTGTGGGAAATTTAGGTTTAGTGTTTGACACAAATCGTTTGTCCCCTGCCAGAAATTATCTCAACATCTTATGACGGTCTGGGAATAAACCAGTATCGATAGACGTGAAAAGAAATAAAGGCAAGATTTTTGTTGTTTTTTTACTTCAAAATATTCGATCAGGTTTTTTACTGTTTTATTTTTGGCGCGCACTTAACATTCTCTTATTTGAAGATAAAATTATCACGCTTTCTTTTTTGTTTAACACGAAGACATTATTCTTATTGAGGAAATTCTAGTCTTTCAGAAACTGGGAAGGATATGAAGTAAAATGCTTGGTAAATAATAAGTAGGACAAATTTTGTTGTAGATGGATGGATTTGTCGTATATACGGCAAAGGCCCATTTAGCAACGTGTATTTTTAACGGCATTCGGACTTCCGACGAATTAAAACATTTCAAAATTAAACAGAATCCCACCAGTCTACACACGAAAACATCCATCGTGTTTTTCGCCTTCACTCAAATAAATCAAAATAAATACTCTGACTAATACAAAAATATGTATACAAATTTTATTTGTACTGTATTTATAGAACGCAAGTAAATATCAGTTTATCTTGTGAGGCGAAGGTAGCACCTTCTTTCATCAAAATATAGTCCTTTGGTGATGAACCTGGAGTGACCTCTCCAGACCAGGGCGATGTTATTGATGTAATGAATATGCATACATCTGGGTTCCCCCACACAGTAATATGATTGGCTGGTGTTAGCCATAAATACAGACTTATGTAGAGATACAAGGACGACGCCTATTGACTTCGCCTGTTGGCTACGCCTGTTGCCTACTACTACGACGAGGACCAGTCCATTACCGTTATCTGCTAGATTGTCCTACTCGGTTACAGTATTACAAAATCACTTTGCTACTTCGAAGAAATAAAGCCCCTTTCGGGACTTATTAGTTATGTAGATGCCGGGTGCTGCCCAGACTATAAACATAAACATCCATCGTGTTTTTCGCATCCACTCAAATAAATCAAAATAAATACATTGACTAATATGAAAATATGAATACAAATTTTATTTGTACTGTATTTATAAAATGCAGAAAAATATCAGTTTATCTCGTGGGGCGAAGGTAGCAAATTCTTTCGTCAAAATGCAGTCCTTTGGTGATGAACCTGGAGTGACCTCTTCAGACCTGGGCAAGTTATATAGATGCCTTGTGCTACCCAGACTACATGGCTCCATATAGGCAGTACCGACAAGATCCAAATGAATACAGGGCATTATATATGAGATTGTCTTGACTGTAGGAGTTGCTGGAAAGTTGTCAGTTTTCACAACCAATCGCCTTCGGGGTTCCACTCCAGGTTTCCTGTCTGGATTGTCTTCGATAAACTTTTCAGTGTTTGGGATATGCCAGCATCACAGCAGAGGTTTAAAATCTCGTTTTTCCTTCCAGTAAAAGAACTGCCTTCCCTGGGATGCCGAGCTCCATCTAGACGAAGCACCTTGTTATGAAGCGCCAGTATTCCACTTTCAGTCCTTCAACGACTTCAAGCTGGACTTAGTTGCCAGAGGCTATTAGAGACGCTTGGCACGGAAGTATTTTATAAACAGTCAGAGCTTGCTCTGTTATCACACCCGGCTATGACAACCTTAGTGACATATTGTTGTAGCGTACCTACGGACGATAAAGGGTATGTCCTCATTCAGATAAATACAGTAGTAAATAATGTATGTTGGTCTCGATGTTGGAGATTTGTTTCCAGCGGTGATAGTTAAATCTCTGCCTCCGGGGAGAGAGGATCCCAAGACGTGGCTTTTTCGAAGGGCAGAGTCTCATCTCGGGAAACAGTTACCCGACCCCATTTTATACGGGGTCTACGGGGAATTTTTGGGCGAGCCTACGGGCTCGGATACATTAAATTCGTCCTTGTGCCCCATCCGACCGCGTGTAGCGGTTGGGAGTTATCCTAGAGTTGGAGATTCATTGTAGAATTCCCTTGATTCCCTTCTAGAAGTTGACTAATTCTTCTACGCGCTTATATGTGTTGTTTTTGTCCTAAGTATTATCGTTCAATCTTTGTGTGATTATTCCATTCAGAAATCTTTCCTAGGTTACAGCACTTATATATATATATATATATATATATATATATATATATATATATATATATATATATATATGTAAGCAAATATATGGATATAGATCCGACAGTATGAAGAAAAATATACGGAAAAACAAACAAAAATCCTTATATGCAATTATGCTGTTTTAATGTTAATATAATATCAACTTCGGACGTTTCGGTCTAATAAACCATCTTCAGGACATATTCATAAAATATAATTAACATTATCAATTCAACATGACAAAGACGATGGACATAAGAACAAGACTTATCCAAAAAGATAACTGAAAGTTTTATATGATCAGCGTTCCGTTTTAACATGGTCACGTTGTCGTCAAGTGGGCGACGCTGTCAAAACGTGTTCCTAAAATTTGAGTATTATGAATGAAAAATGAAAAATGAAAAGAATTCTATTTTGATCTAAAATTTATATGTACGCTTGTCGAGCATTAATCTCGCTAGAAAAGGTGAAACACTAAAGAAGCCAGGTCTAGTATTATATTCGTTATATAAATGAAGTGTTTTTGAAGCTTAAAAAACTTAATTTTTTTAATATATAAAACGTTGGGTATACAAAAAAAAAAACAAAAACGAAATATTACATACATAAACAAACAAAAATATCGAAAAGTTTACTTATTTTAGAAAAAGATCGATACAAAGCATTAAAATGTAAACCAGGACTTAAGTCTAATATACTTAGAGATTATGAAGTCATTATTTAACGAACAATAAAATCTTTTATACTTTCTTTTTTACAATACGATCAACTAAACATTCAATGGATAAAAATGAGAAGAGTGTAGATAATGACAGTTTGGTACATATAAGTTTAGACAAGCAAAACCAGGAAGCAAAAAAAGACGGACTATATTCAGGTCAGTTGTACAAAGACAAATAAATAGTAATAGAGAAAAAACTGTAACTGTGGGAAAAGTTGAAAGAAATAATAATAAACAATATATATATATATATATATATATATATATATATATATATATATATATATATAATATTAGTGGTAAATATACACATACATATGCAAAATATATAAATATATATACATAGGTGCATACACATACATGTATATTTTTTAAATAAAAAATTCCGAGAGGATAGAATCCAGGTAGAACTCAATGTCCAGGACAGAGCAAAGATATAATAAAAAGGCTTAAACACTAATATTCCACGGTCATACTTTATTCCACTGGAATCGTCAATACGATCCAATTCATCAAACCTACAAATTCAAAAAGAAAATAGATTATATATATATATATATATATATATATATATATATATATATATATATATATATATATATATATGTGTGTGTGTGTGTGTGTGTGTGTGTGTGTGTGTGTGTGTGTAAAAGTGAACATTGAAGGCAACGGACTGTTTCATACTAGACGCAATCTTCTAGAATGAAACAGACTGTCGCCTCTAAGTGTTGACTTCAACGTTCACTTTTATATTTACAGACGCTCTATCTCTGATGCTGAGCAATTTATCCCATAAATATAGTACAACTTAAGAGTATATTTCTTCATATATATATATATATATATATATATATATATATAATTTCAAATAAATATAATAATCATCATCATCAAAACCGCACCGCAGTCGGGTTCATAGAGTCATTGTAAATTCTTCGATCTTCATTAGCTGTTTAGGATGTGCTTTGCAAGGGTTGCATAAGCTGTTTGAATTCAACGTTGCCACTTTTCTAGGCCTGTTGCCATTCAGGGCTATAGCACTCTATCTGTCCTGCTATTTTGTCCATAATAACAATATGTATATGATAAATGAAATAAAATAAAAAATGCAATTTATATTAAATAATTGTTTACATATAATATAAACCGAAGCAATATATTAAGAATATAGAACTTGTTTTCATTACTTTCCTTTTTTAATCCTGTTACGTTTCCTGTTCAGTACATTGCTGTACTGCATAGACATTTAGGAAACGAATTAGAAATCTACAAATGGTGCTGTTTGAAAGAAACGATTGTATGCGTAGTACGCCTGAAGTAGTGTTTATGTACAATTTTACAACTTAGCGACTGGTTGATCTATTTTATATGCGGAACAATTCGGTAACTGGAATTTAAACTGGAACAAATCTATATTAAGGATAAAGGAATGTAATGCAGCCATGTTATTTCTTGTTTGATTCACCACTTACAAAATATATCTTTAGTTTTATTCTTACTGTCAATGAGAAATGAGTTATTTTTTTTTAAAAAAAAGAAGCGAATTTCTACTCAGGAAGTTGTTGACACTGAGACTAGGAAAGTTGATGAATTACCCTGTTTCAGGCGAGATCACTAATACGTTCGCATTTCACCGGCGAACAATATAGCTCGGTCCGAATGGTAGCATTTTGGTGTTGGGCGTTCTCTGTCAGATGATATTTTCTGCCGTCGAAATATATAAGTCACGTTGTCTCGTCCGTCCTTCAGATCGGATTAAGAACCGTCGATTCCCAATGTTTTGTCGACAAGCACCCACGAGTGGCCAATATCTAACAAAAAGATCGAATCTGAATCTAGAAACATTCCGGACGCATGCTTTCGTTGATTGACACCATGAAAAGTTTGTTTCACACTTTATCTTAAGGCATTTGAAACTAGCACACACACATGCACACACATATGCACAAACAGAGACACATACACATGCACAAAAACACACACACTCACACACGCACAAACACACGCACACACACAGGCATATATATATATATATATATATATATATATATATATATATATATATTGGAAGCTTTTTCAAGTGCAGCTTAGATGTTGCACAAGGCCGAAAGTATGAGCGCCAGAGAGGATACCTTCGGCCTCGTCCCACATCTAAGCTACGTTTGTAATATATATATATATATATATATATATATATATATATATATATATATATATATATATATATATAGCAAGAATCTAATTAATTTCTTCTTAATTTTTTTTAGACATTTAAATAATTTATCAAACAGTAAAATCTATTTTTTTCACATAAATTGCTAAAACTATACCACCCTCCCCTTCCTACGTGAAACTTATTTACGGCCTCTTTCTCTTTACGTTCCCCTTCTTTTCTATTTCTTTTTCTCTCTTATCCCCTCCCTTCTTAATATATCTTAAATAGGTCAAGGTCTGGTCCCTCCTCCTCCAATACTAAGTATGATTGAAGAAAATATTAAATAAACCCTCTCTAAACTTGACCATGTCCCTCAAACCACTCTTCATTACACCCTCTGTTAACTTACAAAAAACTTACATTACCTATCAAAAGTATGAACTTTCATTTCCTTTCGTTTCGTTTCATCTTTTGACAGTGCTATCTGATGATCCAGAATTCTTTTAAAAGGCTCTTGTGAAATAAATTATTATAATGAAACCTTGAAGTGTTATGTTTTCCTTTAATATATATATATATATATATATATATATATATATATATATATATATATATTTATTGTGTAATTTAACGATAAAATGAAAACTAAAATCTGTGTAACGTGTTTAGACCTTTAATAACATTTCATCAAACTAATGTAATATTCGCTACACGCAAGCAGTTAGTGGTCTATCAGTGACTGAAATCGGTGTTCGGACAGCGGGCCAGCAGCAGTAAACGCTAGTGGCATACCACCTAATGGCAGATTGGTGGCTTGTGTGTATGGTTCTTATTGATGGAATTGTATATATGTACTAAAAATCTAGTCATGCACCTTGTGGAAACATAATAAATTTGAACATTCCCGGCATTTGATGCGTCCTTCACGCAACAAATCAACTGGTTCATTTAATATCAAGACATTGACTGATTTCGGACGTCACCTTTTTCACTTCCCATCGTATGGGGAATTCTATGACAAACCCAGCAGCTGTTGCCACAAATTCGACTTTTCCTTGTTGCTCATATTCTTTTACCCGATATCATTTTATCCTTGAGGAGAAATTCTTTGTTCGGGAATTTTTTATTAGCCTGTTATTGCTTAATTTTCAATATCCAGTCAAATAGTGCCAAATGAATTCAGTCAGTTATGGCCATGCGTGATACACACTTAGGCGATCATGTATCTTTCGATGCATTTCGAAGCAGACTTTTTTGTCGCAGTAGGTTACCATTTCTTTTCACGGTAGACCAGTCGCCATCCAAGGCTACAAAACTCGGTCTGTCCTGCTATCAAACTGTGTTCGAAACAATTACCTGAACTTTGACTCAGGATGATTTCTGGTAACACCTGTCAGCTAAACGACTTGTCAAAAATTTTAAACTTCGCATTCAAAAGTGAACCTTATTTTCGTACTCAGTTAATATTTTCTGCATATTCGAATAATTATGTTTTTTTAACAACCCGAAAATATAAGGAAAATATAAAGGAAAATGCATTAGAATGTTTTACTTTTGTTTTTTTATTTACATAGAAAAATATATTTAACTCATTTGGTTAAATTTTGAGCTCTTGTAAGCGTTCGACACAAGAATTCTACACTAGCCATGGGATTATAAAAATTATTCCTGCTACAATGAATACCCCTAAGTTTCATAATAATTTCATACCAGAAAATAAGTTATGCTAAATATTTACGCATAGCAAGAGGTTTCATACCATTCGATGCATGAAGAAGAGGATTCATACCTTTCGATAGTTGACTGACGAGGCAGATTTTTCCCGCAGTAGGTTGCCATTTCTTTCCGCAGTAGACTAGTTGTCATCCAGGTCTACAGAACCCGGTCTCTTCTGTTATTAACCTATAGTTGTGGGGAGAATAAGTGGATTCGTACCTTCCCCAATGTATTAACGAATATAATGGATTCAACAAGAATTCGAACTGGGCTCTCCTATTCCTCAATCCGAGCCACTATCCATTACCCCACCCTGCCTCTTATGAATTACCAGCCATAATTAACATCAACATTGATAGCATAGGTGCCGGTAAACTTGAAATTAAATTAAATTGAAATTAAACAATAAAATTAAGCTTTAGTAATGATCCTTAAAATTCCCTTGCTATAAAAATATGTTCGAAACAATTATCTGAACTTTGACTCAGGATGGTTTCTGGTAACACCTGTCAGCTAAACAGCTTGTCAAAAATTTTAAACTTCGCATCCACAAGTGAACCTTATTTTCGTACTCAGTTAATATTTTCTGCATATTCGAATAATTATGTTTTTTATAACAACCGGAATATATAAGGAAAAAATAAGTTATGCTAAATATTTCTAATATATGAACTGTAACTTTTACTATTTAATACTCATGTAAATATACATATATAGAGAAAACAATTCCGTATTTATGTGTGATCAATAATACGTGCCATTTCACCGGTGAATAATTTAGTTCGGTCCAAATGGTAGGATATTTGTGCTAGTCGTTCTCTCTCAATTTAGACATTCTGCCGTCTATATATATACGGCACGTTTTGTTATCCGTCCTTTAGCACGGATTAGCAACTGTCTCTTCGCTGTCTTGTCGAAATCCACCAACGATCGGCAAATATCTGGCTAAAAAAGGTCAAATCCTAAACTAGAATCATTCCGGACGCATGCACTCGTTGAATGATACAATGAAAAGAGTGTTTCATTCTCCATCTTAGAACATTCCAATTATACATTAAAAAATCTTTGATGGACGGAAGAAAATCTGGCATTCTCTTTCATTCTTATGATTTTATTATTTTTAACTTCGAGTTTTAATATCATCCTAAAAATCTATTTTAATTGAATATTGTTTTCAAATCTCCTATACATCTTAATTTAATTGAATTTGTTTTCCATTCGCATATGTATAGGTTAATGATTGCGGAATCATCTACATTGACTGACTGATTCCATTCATATTGTGACTTTAGATTTTGGCAGGGCGGGCAAAAGTAAGAATATGAATGAACATTTTCTTGATTCAAAGTGTTTAGTTTGCGACAAGTAAAATTCAATAAATACTTTGGTCAAACTATATATAAAATTATGTGGCTTCCATAAGTCCGTCCTTCTGTCAATCATTTTAGATATTAAGAATATTTTAGGTAGCAAGAATATTTTTGCGAGTGAATATTGCATTAAGAAATAGTATCTCCTACACCAAAACTACATACATTTTGGAATTCAGACTTATCCTTGTCTAGACTGTTTGCTAACTACTGCTAGAAGGGGCCAGTCTACTCTACTATTTAGCACATTGTTGTGGGTAGGTGAGTAAAAAAGAAGGATTCAGCTTTTACCCAAATATTTTTGCATTGAAAACGACTGTATCGGACATTTATGTAAACTGACTTGACGCTTTGATTACTTATTCCCTGTCGATTAAAAACCTCAACATCACAACACAGTCTATAAAAGCAAATTAAGAACAACATGGTATATATATATATATATATATATATATATATATATATATATATATATATATATATATATTGAACAATAAAAAAATATTAAAAAAATAAAATCTTCAGACACACTGGGTTGTGGATTAATATTCTTTGTTTTTTTTAATTATTATTTCATTTAAATTCCTCGATTAGTTTCGGCCAAAATGGCTATCATCTGGAGAAGAAATATTTCTGCTTGCTGGTAGCAGTAAAATACAGAAATGAATGTCTTGATGGAGAAAAGGATCTTTTGTCTGTAGTTTTCATTTGTTTTTTTTATTTTTTTATCTTTTTAACATAAATCTTTTAAGTTGTTATTTGAGAGAAGAGCTGGATGGATCTATGCTTCTCTGAATCCCCTTGGTCAGTTTGACAGTTTTATTGGTCCTGGAGAGACGATGTGTCTCTGTTTAGTGTTTGTGTGTGTGTGTGTGTTATTTTGTTCTTAGGGAGTGAGTGAGTATGATCTGTGTAAGTGTGTATATTCGTGTGGGTGTGTGTATAAATGTGAGGCCTCAACACCTCCGAAAGCATATTTGTCTTGTGTGGGTGAGAAATGTGGGTAGATTTTGATTTGTTGAGTTATATATTAATACTATCTATATTGTTAAATTTATGGTTTAGCCCGGCTGGATATTGTATTTTTAGACGTTATTTTCATGGGACTCTAAAATCTTTCTAATGTTATCTGCTCTGAACTTTTCTATTCTCTCAATTATAGTGAATTTGGCATGGGTTTTGAAATCGTGTTTTTCCAGGCGGAAATGTTGTTCTACAGGTAATAATTTTTCATGGGGAGTCGACTTAATTTGATTGCGATAATAATTAATTCTGTAGTGAATGGCCCATTCAGATTTTCCTACATATTGTTTCTGGCATAGTGTTCATTTTAGGAGGCAAATTATGTTATGACTTCTACAGTTAGAATAGTGGTAGATTTTGAAAGTAGATTTAGTGATTGAGCTAGTGAATGAATTCGTGTTTTTAATATGGTTGCAACATAAACTTCTTTTGTTGTTACATGGTTGGGAAAATCCTGTTGTTTTTGTTCTTATTTTATTACGGATTAACTTGTCCCCTGAAATGTGGTTCCTACCTATGATTTCTTTTAGGTTCTTAGGTCTACGATATGCAAGAAGGCCGGGTTCCTTAAACAATTTTTTTAGGTCTGGTTTGAGATGTAGTATTTCCCAGCGACGTTTGATTATTTGGGATAGTGGAAGCAGAGTGGGATTGAAAGTGGTTACTAGAGGGATGCGGCTAGATTTATTTTTATTCTTGTACATTAGGGTGTCTTCTCTTGGTGTGAAAATTGCTTTATTTATTTGTTCCCTGATTAGGTGTTGTTTATAGCCACGTGTTGTGAATTGATGCTCCAGATTTTCAATGTGTTTATTTAATTCTTCATTGTTGGAACATATCCTTCTGAGTCTAAGTGCTTGTGAATAGGGAAGGTTCTCTTTGAGGTGTTTAGGGTGGGAAGACTTAAAGTGCAGATAGTTGTGGGTGTCGGTGATTTTAGTGTGTAGTGTCGTTTGTAGTTTCCTGTTTTCATCTATGTAAAGGCGGGTGTCTAAAACTGTTACTGATGTTGTGGATTTTTCATAGTCAAACTTAATTGAGTCGTGCACTGTGTTTAGGGTCATAAGGAATTGGGTAAGTTTGTCATCACTACCCGTGTATACAAAGAATATATCAGAATACGCAGTCGCTACCAATGATTGGATAGATATGGGCCTGCTCAAATTTTCCCATGAATATTGTAGCATATGATGGAGCTGCAATGGTGCCCATGACACAACCTCTTATTTGAAGGTAGTGTGCTCCATTGAAGTTGAAAGTATTCAATGTAAGTACATGCTCCATGAGTTTTATGATAACTTCTGTGTTGGGGGGGTCTTGTTTTCTTCTTTTAGTAAGTGCTTCCTGGAGGGCGTTTAGCCCTTCGATGTGTTTAATGTTTGAATAGAGTGACCTAACATCCATAGTCAATAGAATAGCATTCTCTGGAACTGTTTGTATATGATTCATTTTGTTCAGTAGATCTGTTGTGTCTCTGATGTAGGATTTTACTTCCTTAGCTAGTGCTTGTATGTAATGGTATATGTATTTCGAAATTTTTGTCGTGTGTTAGTTGAACGATGAAATAACCGGCCTTCCTGTGTATTTTAGGAAGGAGATAGAAACGCGCAGGTGTAATGTTTGTGGGTGTAAGTGCTGTGCATGTTTCCTTGTCGATTAGATTGCCACGAAGCATTATGTTTAGTGAGCTAGTTAATTCTTTTTGGTATTCGGGAAAGGGATATGTAGGCAAGCTTTTCTAGGTTTCTTTGTCGCTTAGCTGTTTGTTGGCCTCTTTAATGTATTCTTCGATTCCCCAGATCACTGTCGCACCCCCTTTGTCAGCCTGTGTTATGATTAGATCATCTCTATTTGTCAGCGTGTCGAGGGCTATACATTCCCCTTTAGTAATATTGTCACGTGTCAGCTTACGTGCTATTTTTTTCTTTATGTCATTTGCTACGGCCAGTTCAAATGTCTGTATAGTAATGTCTGTGTTTTGTGGGGTGTAGGTAGTGTCCTCTTTTAATATATCAAGTATGGAAGGTGTGTGATCATATATATATAATTATTTTAAGACATTTTTATTCTTTTTATAGATACAAATATTTAAGTAAATGCTCTGTTTGTAATAAACAGTATTAAAGAACATTTAACGGCTGGAATGTCCGAGAAATTTTCATAGAAAATATTTGTTCTCCGAATGTTCTTCTGTGGCCCAATAGGTTAAAGGCGCGTAAGGCTATTTGACGGTTCCGTATAGGATACAGGTTCGATTCCTGTCGTAGGTCGTATATTTTATATGAAAGTTTCTCGGATATTCAGGCCTGTAAATGTCATTAATACTGTTTATTATAAAACACAACATTGACTTAAGTATTTGTATCTATAAAAAGAATGTATAAACATAAAAATGTCTTAATATGTATGTATTTTGATTGAAAGCTCTGTAGTACTCATACCGTACTCATGCTGTGAAAATGCCACGTAGTAATAACGGACGGTCATGTAAGGAAATGCAGACCCCCATCTTGAGCTCGTGGCTATTTCGACACGAGGTTCTAAATTTATAACAAATATTCGCTCGTTTTAGCAGAAGTTGCTTTTGTTAAATCGTTCTTTAAAGGTCTTCATAAATCTTTTGCATCTTCATTGTTACTGGTGTATGTGGGTGTTAAAATGGAGAACAGTGACACTCTAGCGGACGTCGCGGAAACTAATTCTTATTGCATTCATCTTGTTTGAACTCGCGCAGTGCGACTTGACGGATTCGACAGTATTTTTACATCATTTGCCAATGCATCAGTTCATTGTCAGAAGAAGCCTATTTTCCTTTCTTTTCTTTTCGCTTCCGCAGAACTGAAATCACTTCTATTGGCTTTTTAAAACTATATTTTATTCGATGTTTCATTAAAATCTCTCTTCTACTTACCTTATCCCCTCTCTTTTGCTGTCTCTCTCTCTCTCTGTTTCCGATTTGGACAAACTCTTCATTTCTTTTATCTTTTATTTTCTCATTTATTTCCGTTTCCTTTCTTTTTCATTTTTCGAATTCAAATTTTTCTTTACTTCTCTTTTTTATTACGAGATTCTCCCACATTATTTTATTTCCGTGTCGCTTTCTTTCTTTCTTTCTTTCTTTCTTTCTTTCGTGATTTGCTTATTTTGACTTCTACCTCGCTTTTCCTTCAATTTGCCTTTCTGTCATTCTTGCTTTCTTTCGATCGTTATTTTTTATTTTTGTTTTAGTTATTTAAATGCTTCCTCGCTTTTCTCTCTTTTCTTTCTTTCTCTCTATCTGTTTTTTTTTTCTTTTCTTTCTATCGTTATTTTTATTTCTTTTTTCTTTCTTTTTATTTTTGAACTTCTTCCTCGCTTTTCTGTCTTTCTCTCTATCTGTCATTGTTTCTTTCTATCAATATTTTTTTAATATTTTTTCTAGTTTTTTTTTCATTTCTTCCTCGCTTTTCTTTCTCTATATCTGCCGCCTTTCTTTTGCATTTGCTTATTTTTTGTCTTTCTTTCCCACATGCTAGTAACTTTTATTTTCTTTCTACTTTTCTTCATAATTCTAATGATTTTTCATTTATTTTCATTTCCCTTTGTCTTTTTCTTTTTGTCTCATTTTTTCTTTCTGCCATGTTCTTTCTCAGATTCTTTCACTAACGTTCACTTTCTTCCGTCTTTTCTTTCTTTCATCCTTTATTTCTTTTCCTTAATTTTCTTTCATTTTCTATTTCTTTCTTTACTTCTTGCCTTCCTTCTCATTTAATTCTTATGTCTCCTTATTCTACTCTTCTGTTTTCTATGCTTTTTACATTTACCTAATCTTTCTTTCTTTCTTTCTTTCTTTCTTTATTTCTTTCTTTCTTTCTTTCTTTCTTTCTTTCTTTCTTTCTTTCTTTGTAACCTGCCCAACAGTCGAGTGAAAATCATTGTAGACAGTATAGTAAAACTAAACTTCATCCTATATTCCTCTTGTCTGATACAGTTTGATAAATGTTTTCTTAAAACAAAGAGAGGAATGGTAAACAGACAGTTCTTGAAGTATTTATTTTTGTTTTTCTTTAACAGATGGTTCAGCCCATCTGGACACCATAGAAATCCTTCCATTGTCCAGAGATCAAATAGCAGACTAGAATACTGCAATTCCAACATTTATTTTTGTTTGATGTTAAAAACGTGAAACTATTTTTTTTTTAATTTGAGGTATTTAGAATTCAAGACTTCGGACGGAAGATCAGATTTTTAGGCGTCTGTCTGCTGAAGTAATTCCAAAGAGCTCATCAACAAATATAAGGAAGATAGTAATGATATACAATACAAAAAATCAATAATTTATGTCTGAATTTGTGAGATGAGGAGTTATCATTATTCACATTAGTTTCATACGGAATAATGTCCTCATCTTTGTTGAAATCGACGTAGACATCATTTCACCAAAGTGTATTTTATTTGGTATCGGTGTACTATTTATCATATATATATATATATATATATATATATATATATATATATATATATATATATATATATATATATGTATGTATTGCGCATTAAGCCAGCAACCCTTTATTTATGCATGTTTCGTTAAAGACGACAGACATGGTAATGCGATTAAGCTTTTTATTTAATATTTCTTGGGTTCGAACAATATTTTGGGGGGGACAGAATGTGAAGAGGAGGGGAAGAATAAGTAGGAGGATAAGAAGAAGAAGGAGGAGAAGGGGGAACAAGAAGAAGAAGAAGAAGAAGAAGAAGAAGAAGAAGAAGAAGAAGAAGAAGAAGAAGAAGGGGTAGTAGGACAAGAAGAAGAAGAAGAAGGAGGAGGAGGAGGAGGAGATGGAGAAAGCGAAGAAGAAAGGGATTCCACAAACTTGATTAATCACAAAATTTATTTGAAATGAACACAAAAATTGACGATTTGAAAAAAAACATAAGCTTGTTGATCTCTTGTCGTCTGTGAGACGTATTTTTGGCAGGCCTATTCTAGAAACCCTGGCAAATGTCTTTATTTACACTATACGCACTCAAACTAATATCCTCAACTCTATCGTTTTAATCACAACGTTTAGGTTTTGTGCTTTCTGGTCATTTTCTTGTGCCAGTCGATCCGATTAAACATCACATCAATACAGGATATACCTAGACAAGGCCCGGGAAATATTTTTGACAGTGTAAATTTACGTCTACCGGACTGTGTATTGGAGAGAGTTGCAAATTTATTATTAATGTTTTATCTTTCGGGAATAATTGACCTAGAATAATATTGAATAAATTTCATGAATATTCATTGTCTTTAATAAAGCTACTGCGTCCTTGTTACCACGCTTACAACATGATGATGGAAATTCAGACAAACATTTTTATTGTATACAATGATTGTTTATGAATAATAATAGCTAAATATTTCTTTCTGGATTTACCGCTGTTTTTACTCTGCTTGCTAAAGTAAATCTTAAATGGATCCAAAAATAGCTTGAATAGAACTGAACTTTGCTGGACGGTGATGTTCACGCAGCTTAGCAGTGTAAATGACGCCAGGATTTACGTTGTTTTATTCCCATAAATAGTATACAAAGTAGAAACCAGTCGAAAACGATATTCACTTCATTTTAAGACTCTCGAATGCACCAGCCTGTAGACATAAAATTGCTGCATTTTTTTAAACAGTAGATTTCTTAGAAATTACTAAATTCACTTTTCGGATATGAAGATAAAGATTGCAGATATGATCTTTGAAATAACCGTACTAGGAATGGACATGGCAATTGAACAATGCATGACTGCATTCTTTCCGTGACTGAGTGCTCTCTGGCAGACGGGTAGAATTCCGTGACTATTGAAGGATATAGATTCACAAACTGCCGGACCGGAAATTTTTTTTGGCTTGTTTCACAAAAAAGGATAACCACTCAACTATGTGTATCCATTAATATCTCGTTTAAAGCAAGAGAGAAAAAAATAGATATCTATTCTAAAGGAGCTAACATTAAAATCCTGCAGATGTTAACGAGATTCGGAAAAAGGGCAGGTGATAATGATCAATATTACCACTTCTTCATATTGCAACACGTATGGTGTTGGAATATGAGGAAGTCTCTCATTCCAACCAGAGGGAACCTACAATAAGACGCGAAACGTGGAGTTAATAGATAGATAGATAGATAGATAGATAGATAGATAGATAGATAGATAGATAGATTATGAGGTAAATAACAACCCACAGATATATATATATACGTATTTATATGTGCCTGTGTGTGAGTATATATATATATATATATATATATATATATATATATATATAGAGAGAGAGAGAGAGAGAGAGAGAGAGGGGAGGGAGGGAGAAAGATATATATATATATATATATATATATATATAGATAGATAGATAGATAGATAGATAGATAGTCAGATAGATACGAAGAGGTCGAGACAGATCGATAGATAGATATACAGATAGGACAGACTGTTGCATTGATGTGTAGATATTGAGGTAGACAGATAGGTCATGAGGTAAATAATTTCAGAAAATAGATAGATAGATAGATAGATAGATAGAAGAAGTCATACATACATATATATATATATATATATATATATATATATATATATATATATATAGAGAGAGAGAGAGAGAGAGATAGATAGTTAGATAGATAGATAGATAGATAGATAGATAGATAGAAAACGTCATACATATATATATATATATATATATAGAGAGAGAGAGAGAGAGATAGATAGATAGATAGATAGATAGATAGATAGACAGACGAGATAGATAGATAGATAGATAGATAGATAGATAGATAGATAGATAGATAGATAGATAGATAGATCATGAGGCAAATAGTCCTTACCATAGATTGTTAGATCAAGACTGTAAGATAGCGGAAGCGGATATGCTCACATCAATAGATATATAAGAAATGAGTTAGATAGACTTCAGCAGGTCAAAGGATATATTCGAAGTAGAAGGAATATAAAGTTATATGTAAACACATAGAAAAATCGAAGAAAATCAGATACTTAATGCCTTCAGGACTTTATCGATCATGACGCACCACACATTCCATTCCTTTTGAAAGTGTTTCCCCAGTTCCTTCTTCACCGCCTTTGGAATATCCCTTCTCCGAGATACGTTGCCATGCCTTCCAAGGCTCGCTCGTGCACTCTACGCTGTTATTTGAATCGGAGGTGGCGAGACTGCCTAGCTCTACTTGCCGCAGGCGATCCTGCCAGCAAATCGCCTGCGTACAGATAGAAATAAGAGTTAAGCAGATACATAAGAATAGAAAGAGTTGTAAGGCAAGTATATATCTTCTCGCCGAACTTATTCAACCTATGCAGCGAGGCGATTCTGAGAGAATTAGAAGTCCTACCAGGATTCACCACTGACGTCCACAATCTTAACAACGTAAGATATGCAGATGGCACAGAATTAATAAAAGACACAGAAAGAAAACTATAAAATCTTACTGAGATTAGCGAAGAAAAGCTACAAGCTAGAAAGCATGGTAGCTAGCAAAAGTATGATCTCAAAATGCAATTCAAAAATCGTGGATACCAAAATCAAACGAGTAATATATATATATATATATATATATATATATATATATATATATATATATATATATATATATATATACATATATATATATGTGTGTGTATGTGTGTCTGTGTGTGTGTGTATGTGAAATCTGCATGGGTGTGTATACAGTATATGACAGAGCAAGATCTTTAATATTACCTTCAAATATTACCCCATATTAACTTAACTAAAATTTAAGTAAAAGAGATTACCTATCTATTAGGTTGGTGCAAAAATAATGTCGTTTTTTGACGTTAAAAAATACGTCAAAAACGACATTATTTTTGCACACACTTAATAGAAACCGTCACGAGTTAAATTTATGAACAAAATTCAAACGGATAAAGATGTCAACTTAATAATCAATGATAAAACTTTTAAAGAGATTAAAAAAAAGATTACTAGAAGTAAATTTATATTTTAAAATAAAATTTTATTCTTTTAATGTGCTTTTTATGAATATTTTTCTAATCGACTATTTCATAGAAAATCCCCAAAATTTAAAAAAAATTGAAATCCCTAACAAACAACAAATTAAATTATTTGTAGACAGTTTAGAGACATTCAAATTGATATCAAACATTATAATCTTTATGAACCCCTAAAATAAAACTTTCAAACTAAAACAAAATAATAGCGGCTGTTTCCAACCATTTTTTACAAAGAAAATTAGTGACACTTTCTCTCATAACTTCCTTCTCTCTTTTTCTCTCTATGGTTTTTTCTTCTCTACCCTTTCGATATCAATATATGACTTCCGTTAAGTTGACCGTTTAAATGTGTCTTCTCTCCCCCCTCACTTCCTCGCTTCGGTAATTTACATATGTTTAATACGGCCCGTCAAAAATGTGTATATTTTCTTTTCCATTTTTGTTTCATCCTTTGGAAGTAAAGTCTGATGATCCGCAGTCCTTTAAAAGGGCTGTGGTGAAATAATTTATTACATGGAAACTTAAAGTGGTCTATTTTTATTTAAATTATTTGCTCTGGATTTACATTGAGCTCTCTGCATTTTATCCTCCTTAGGTTTACCCATACGGATTACTAGTTTTTATAAACTATATATATATATATATATATATATATATATATATATATATATATATATATATGGTATATATGTGTGTGTGTGTGAATGTCTGTGTGTGTGTGTAAAAATATATAGAAAATAGGAAAAAACTCGTTAGGTAAATAATCCAAACTTCTTTAGTATTTTTGTTATTATTTTTAAATATTAGTCTTCCTGTGTTACAAAAGCTGTTTCTTCAAATGATTCTGTAAGCTACGTAACAAATGGTGGTCTGAAGGAGCAAGTTCGGGAGAATAAGGTGGATGAGGAATTTTCTTCCAACCAAGTTCTTCGATCTTTTGTGACGTGATTCTTGCTGTGTGGGGTCGCATTGTCCTGATGAAACATCACCTCTTTTCGATTCACTAGAGCAGGTCTTTTTCCTTCACAGCTTGGTTCAAAGGCTCTAATTGCTGACAGTATATTTGAGCATTGATTATTGCATTAGGTGGTAAGAATTCAAAGTAGATTATTCCTTGGCGATCCCACCAGATTGAAAGAGGAACCTTTTGCCCATGAAGTTCCCTTTTCGGTTGTGGCTGGGGTCCTTCCCCTTTACCTCAGCCACTGTCTACGACGCTTAACATTTCGATAAAAGATCCATTTTTCGTCACCAGTCATAAGTCTATCCAAAAAAGGTGAAACAAGTTGGCGAGAAGGGAGAGAAAAGCAGATGTCAACTCGAGATTTGAGGTTGTTTTCAGACAATTCATGAGGCACCCATTTTTCAAGTTTAGGAACTTTTCCAAGTTGTTGAAGATGACGATGGACAGTTGTATGGTTTGAACTGAGAACCACTGCCAATTCCTCAACTGATAAAGCAGGGTTTTCTTCAAGGGCTGCTTCAAGAATCTTTTCATCAAACTCAACTGGACGTCCGGTTCGATTTTCATCTTCATCTCCACCTCTGAATTTTGCAAATCATCTTCTGCAAGTTCTTTCATTCACATATTTCTGTCCATAAACTGAGTGAATGTTTCTAGCCGCTTCGGCTGCCGAGTTTCCTTTCTTGAACTCATAAAGCAATTAGCGCCTCAAATGATTCTTGGCTACTTCCATGATAGCAGGGTTTTGATCAAACAAAATTTAATTTTATTGTTCTCTGAAATAAAATTTGATCAGTTTAAATGCATCTAAACCTAAAAATAATGTTCAGCTCCATTAGACATTATAAAATACTCTTTAAATTGCATTGATTTTAACAAAAAGTTAAAATTCGGAGAGAACATATGGGATGACCTTATATATTAATAAACAACAATAATAATAAATAAAAGTTTATAATAGTAATATTTTAATATTGTGAATGACTGTTAATGCAAAATCTTTATCAGTTTGAGTATAATTCCTGAATTTTATTTGTAGCTATTTTTAGATGGGTATTATTTCTTAATTAAAGTTTAGGTTTCACATAAAGATGGAGTAAGATTTGAAGGTAATATTAGGATGGTGCAAAAATAATGACGTAATAATGTCGTTTCTTGACGTATTTTTAACGTCAAAAAAACGACATTACTACGTCATTATTTTTGCACCAACCTAATAGTAAAAAAACAAATTCATACCACATATATATTTACGCTAAAATCACATACACATACGTGCATGTGCCTGTGCAATTACACATAGCCACACACACACACACACACACACACACACACACACATATATATATATATATATATATATATATATATATATATATATATATATATATATATATATATATATATATATATATATATATACACCGGTATACACCGGTATATATGCATATACATATACAAATACCTGCACATACATTTACATATTTCAACATACATTCATGTTTATACCAATTTAAATTTTTTCCTTAAATTTTACAGTTAGCGTTAGGTGGTGAATTATATATATATATATATATATATATATATATATATATATATATATATATATATATATATATATATATATATATATATATATATTATAATAAAAGACAGAACAGTAAGATGATATATAATCCGGTGTTATGTTAATTACTTTAGTCACTTTATTTATCTGGTGTTGCAAGCAGCGGACGATCCCTTTATTTACGCTGCATGGAAAGTGGGATTTGAAATTGATGTACTGTCCAGTGAATGTCGGTTTAGATAAAGGCGTTGTTTAGATCCAGTTACAGGGCCCAAAGACTCTGAGTTCAATACCTGGTTAAGGCAGTGGAGAACTTGGAGAGGAGAATTAACAGGAGATAACTGATAACTGTCGCCCATTAGACATGGCACGTGGAACTAGAACAGTCTACCCTAGTAAGCGAAATATAGGGTTTTGTTCGACAATCCAACTACGTTGTAATAATTATGGCGACCAAGATGGCGACAATAGTCAGAATAAACTAAATAGTGTACATAATACCTGATATCAGATATATAGACAGACATTGAAAGGCCGAAATGTTGTAATAAATATGGCGACAAAGATGAGGACAATAGTCCGAATATTGTAAATAATGTACATAATGCCTCACCTCAGAGATAAAAACAGACACTGAAAGGCCGAAACGTTGTAATAAATATGGCGATAAAGAGGAGGTCAATAGTCCGAATAATGTAAATAATGTACATAATACCTCATCTCAGAGATATAGACAGATACTGAAAGGCCGAAACGTTGTAATAAATATGGTGACAAAGATGGCGACAATAGTCCGAATAATGTAAATGGTGTACATAATACCTCACCTCAGAAATATTGACCGGGGGCGGGGGAATCTATGCCAAGACACGGAAACGAATGTAGCAATCTACAGAAAGAAAAAAAAAAGAACAAATGCAGGTAGGCTAAAGTAGAATAGCTCAAGGAAAATGTGCAGAAAGTGAAAGAAATGCATAAAAATGAATATAGCTGGCCACTGGTATTCGGGGATAATTGTTTCCCTGCGAGAGATAACAGCGAGAACAAAAAAAAAATCAAGAGTTACAAAGGGAAATAATTCATAGAAACCTATGATCGCCAACGTCGTGAAAATTGAAGACATAGAAGAAAAAAATAATTGCTCGGAATATGAACACGGTTCAAAAACTATATCGTAACACTATCCCCTTCCACAGAAATATCCAAAAATATATGACAAGTGTCATAGAATAGATATAAATACAGAGAAAGAATGAAAGCGAATATTGTGTCTTCATCTAGGTACGCGAATATATTACGCGATATTCTATGTTTATTTAATATTTTGCCAGCAGTGACCCTGACTCTAGTAACTGGTTCATTGAAGCCACATTTCCACACTTTTTACTGTACAGGTAAATATAATTAACGTTGAAGTATTCATTTATTTAAAATGACGAGCATGGCACAGCGTCTATCTTGAGTTCAGAGATGTCACAATTAAACTCTTCGTAATTCATATTTATTTTACCGTTTTTCATGTTTTTTTAATGAACTTTAAGCGGTATAAAAATGTAAAGTTAAAAAGCGAAACAGAAAATAAAAAAAGAAGAAATAATGATCTCTATAATCTTTCTGAATGTCTGCTAAAGATCGAACTAATTTTCGATGATTACACGCTCAGGTTTTGAATTAGGGAACATTGTAATTAATTCAAACAGGATTGCCCGTGGGGTAAACCAGAAAAATGTTCTAAATGTCATGTTATTATCTTAAAAATTAGTTCACTCTGTCTTACATCAGTAGATGATCGCCAGATTCAACCTGCCGACGGATCTGCGTGTTTGTGGTGTATATGGGAAGGCCTGATGAAATGACAGTGATTGATGATTTCATTTTGACATCCGATACACCGTGATAGCTCATACTGAAAGAATCACCAAAATTAGAATCCTGGATGGAAATCAGGGAAAAGTATCTTTGATTCTGGTCAACTAATTTCTGCTAACATAAAATATGCTATCCAACTTTTCTGACAGGAAATAAACTCACAAATATTAACTTATTGAATATGTCTTCCAATTGACACATGATTATGTAGATAATATAACTGGATTACGGGTATTAAGTCGAAAAGAAAGATCAATATACACACACATTCTAAAGTAAGGCGTGTAATCAATTATCATATGAAAACACTCTACATTCTTCTTAAATGTTAAAACTGACATATATTTCCACATGAAACGATGGTGACTATGGTACACTTCACAAAGCCTGTTGCAATTTAAGTCTTACCATCATGTCAAATACATGTAGAATTTTGTGAGATGAGTATTTTAATAAAATTGTTTATGGGAAACAAATTCAAAATCAAACTCACTTTCAGTAATAAATTTCAACCCGAGAAAAGTTGTTAACTATTAGCCGACGTGAAAAAAGGCCCCAATAAAAATATTTCATAAAACATTGATTTTTTTATGCGCATTAAATATGTTACTTTCATTATGATGAGAACTGATGTTATATATATATATATATATATATATATATATATATATATATATATATATATATATATATATATATAGTCTTAAGATGTGCTATATTTATGGCATAAAGTGGTCAATATCAGATATAGAGCGTGTGTAAATATAAAAGTGAACATAGAAGCCAACACATAGAGCCGACCGTCTGTTTCATGCTATATGCAATCGTGGCCTGACGATTGCACCTAGCATGAAACTGAGTGTTGACTTCTATGTTCAATTCATATCCATATATATATATATATATATATATATATATATGTATGTACAAATATGTGTGTGTGTGTGTGTGTAAAATTCCCAAAAGAAATCTGTAGAAAAACAATTACGACTTAAGTGTCTGTTTCTACAGATTAATTCTGAGGCACTTTTTACGTATTTGTTGACATGGAAAACAAAAAAAAGACACCTATGTTGTTATTGTTTTTATGCAGATTAATTCTGAATTTTTTTTACATCTTTGTCGACATAGAAAACATGCATTTATATATAAATACGCCTTAAAATGATATATTTTTATATTTGCATTTGACAGAATAGCAGTTAGTATCTTCAGTGAATTTCCTTTTATTTTTCGGTCTTCCCCAGACTTCTTTCACTATCAAACTGTTCAAATTAAATTTGGATTAATCTCTCCCCGGTACCCTTTTTTTCTAAATTATGTATATTTTGCATGTAAACGTTATATTTTGATTTTCCTAAGTAACCCCCCCCCCCGCTGACAATTGCTGCTGTATATAATCACTTGGTTATTAAGAGTAAATGAAATAGAAGAAAAACTATTCTGGATTTGACAGCTGAACTTAATTCCTCTAGAGAAAAATCAATTTCACTCTGAAATGTAAAAAAAAAAAAAAATCAACTTAGATCAGCAGGACTTAGGATGTGCATTGCCATCAAGAAGCCTGTATTATAGAATTTGAATCAGCAGAAAACATTGTTGTGGCCACAAAGACATGATAACTGGACATTGAAAGAGATGGTAGAATTTATTGTGGACAGACGAGTTAAAATTTGAAATTTTGGTATTAAAAGAAGTGGAAAAACTGAATCCTGAATGTTCGATTCCTACAGTTAAGCATTGTGATCGGTGTGTTATGGAGTGGTGGCGTTTGGGAAATGAGAGTGATGTAAATTTGCTTCAAGTCAAGTGAATCATGAAAAAGGTACCATAAAATTCAATTTTGCAAATACATGCTATACTATCTGGTTAACATCTAATTAGAAAATAAGTAAACTTTCAACAAGACAACGAACTAAAACACTTTTCTAATTTATTTCAAAATAACCTCGAGTCAAAAAGGGAACAACATTTTGGAAATTATGACTTAGCCCCCTCAATCACCTAACCTCTCTCCCATTGACTTATTATAGGATGAATTCGAGAGAAGAATTTGAAGAGAATACTCAAAGAGTGAGCGTGAGCTTTTTCAGTGCTTCGAGAATATTTGAGACATTATGTCATCTATTTTTTTCAAAACATTCAGAAAGAATCCTAAGAATTTGTAAAGCAGTAATTAAGGAAGATTATGGTATTATTGAGGAAAACAAAATGTGGCGCTGTTGCAGGATAATTTCTATATTTATGTGTTTAAATAAAACTAAATATCTTGTAGGCAGGGAAATTTCATTTTTACTTAAAAATATAAAACTATCTCAATATTAAGGTGTTTGAAGAAAAGCAGGGTGATCCTAAACGTTTGGCTGTAGTGTATAGACACTCAGCTGTTCTATTTCACATAATGTGTATTAAGTTTCTCGGCCTGCGTAAATAAACATAAAACTCTACATTTAGTTTAACTACAAGGTCAGGAAAATTAGTTTTCTGGAGATATATTAATAAAGCGTCATCAATATACTGGATATATACTGATTGTTTAACGAAAATATTTTAGAAAGTATCAGACCAAAGAAAAAACGCTCTTAGATATTAAAATTTCAGTGATATGTTTTTTAAACATCTATGTGTTTCATCAATACAAATTTAAATTCATAAATATTGATACAGATTCGCATTCTTTGTTCAATTTTATTGACTTTTTCATGATGAGTTAGAAAAAATTCCCAGGTTATTATTTTGATAAACGCTTTTGGCTAATTATTTAATCATTTTCAAGTTGTTCATTATTAATCTGATTTTTTTTGTATTTATTTTCTAAGCCACAATATTAATAGAGGGAATATTAATTCTTAGCTCAGTTGTATAGGAAGAGTTGTAATTCAACGCATTCCATTTGATTTCAAAGCGATTAATATTGTGGGTTGCCTGAAACTTTTGCATAAAAAGTACTTCCTTTATCTGCAAACATCTTTTACAATTACATTTTACTATGAGAGTCTTATCTACAAGGGATTGGGAAGTTATGCATAATTGTTTAAGTGCTTCTTTATCGATAATAATAGAAATCGTGTTATCAATGTTCTACTTAACGAGGTTGTGGTCTGACCCAGTTATGAGTTTGAAATACTTTTTGTTTTCTTACAAGAATCCAACTTTAGTACTGGAAAACGAAATTGATAAACTCGATTGGATTTTAAAAATGTGTTCTTAATGGTAATTATGAGGTTGCAGTTTTTTTTTTTATATTCTATTGTAAGATTTACTTGTCTATTTTTGTCCACTAGTGAACTGCGTTGTTATTTTGATGCGGGGAGAATTTGTCCTGTTTATATATTTTTGTGAATCGGGCTGCAGTAAAAGTTGTGCTGTATTTTCAGTATTTGTGCGTTTAATTTGTCTATGGATAAACTTATTTGATTATTGATAAAAAGTTTAGGAAAACTATTATTCAGCAAGATCTGTTTGACATTTCTGCGTGTGCTGAAAATATTTCAGGGAAAAGGATGCTTGATGTAATTAGGAAGTTTCTTCATTTCACATTGTTATTATACATTAAAGACATTTGGGTAACTCGTGGTGGTGTAATATTAGGTTGGTGCAAAAATAATGACGTAATAATGTCGTTTTTTGACGTATCTTTTAACGTCAAAAAACGACATTATTACGTCATTATTTTTGCACCAACCTAATAGTTAATGAGCTTGTCTCGGTAGAACAATTGCGAGTAATGAGTAATGATTTCTATCCTCACTGGGTGCCCCAAACTTTCAGCCTTGGAAAATCTCTATATTATGGGAATCCACAATAATAACTACAGAAGACTTCTATTTTTGTTGTTGATTCTTGCTAAATATATTAGTGTTGCCGTCTGCTTAAACATCGAGGAATGAGGTTCTGTTAATAAGTTCGTATGTGAAATTTTGTAGAGATCTTTTCAAAGATGAGTTTTAGAATTTCAATTTCTTTACTATATTCTGATAATTTAAAAATGGTGTCGTTATTTAGTGTTTCGTTATAAATCCTAGAGGAAGTAGGACCTCAGGTGCTGTCCATACTAACAGCGTTGTGTGTGTATATATATATATATATATATATATATATATATATATATATATATATAATTTGTGTATTTAGGCAACAATTCATTTTTCATGAATATTTCATTGAATCCTTTTAGTTTTTTATACAATATCTCTTGCTATCTAATAATGTTTTTCTTTTCAGATGATAAATTATAAAAACTGTCCGAATGTTCTTTTTATCCGAGGGCTTTCAGCTATATATTTAGTCATTTCAGATGAAATATTTTAACTGTTAAATAAAAAATAGTTTGTTGGATGTATGTATTTCTATAATGTTTGCATTTTTCAAATATATACCTACATACATACATACATACATACATATATATATATATATATATATATATATTCATATCCTCACCGTTAGCGCCACTCACATTCGGAGCTGTGGTGTCAATATAAACAGTTACATAAATTTGGTTAAATATATCTTATTATTGAAATAATGAGGCAAACTATATTTTGTATGGGAATTGTTTTTTTTAATTTTCTATTTAAAATAAACGTACCTAAATTATATGTATTTTATATGTAAAATCTTACTTATTATAAAACGCAGATTGTGTGTGTGTGTGTGTCTTTACGTTTATATATTGGATCGGATTTCCTACATTTTTCAACCGATTTCAACAAAACTTCACAGGACTACGTAAAATTACCTTGCGGTGGTTCTCACAGTGCCAAACCTTGGAAAAACACAATTGTTTTTGCACGAAATCAATTTGAAAACACGATTAATAGGCATCACGAGAATGAAAGGTGGACAACTCATATCGATTTATACTTATTATAAGACCCAGGTTGTTTTTTTTTTGTGTGTGTTCGTTTATATATGGGATCGGATTTCCTACATTTTTCAACCGATTTCAACAAAACTATACTTTTGTTTTGGCAGGTAGTGTTTCTTATTGTCTTGCACACATTTTTCTTTATTTTTATATTCAGAATGCTTTAAAAATTCCATTTACAAGACAATTGTTTATAATAAAATACTATTCAA
This sequence comes from Acanthosepion lycidas, assembly GCA_963932145.1. Lineage (NCBI taxonomy): Eukaryota > Metazoa > Mollusca > Cephalopoda > Sepiida > Sepiidae > Acanthosepion > Acanthosepion lycidas. The sequence continues at coordinate 76,465,168 of OZ010605.1, forward strand.
TCGGTAGACTCATAACGATTGAAAACAAAGTTTTTGTTTGAGTTTGGGTTTGACCAATTCGTAAAAAAAAAAAATAATAATAAAAAAAAAACTAATTAAGACATGCGTGTCCGTCAACCATAAACAATAACCTTTGTAAATTTTATTTTTCAGTCTTTATGATGGTTGATACTTGATCTATCTCTTACTGTTAAATCCCCGGGTAACGCCAGGCTCTACTGCTAGTCATAAATAAAGCGCACGCATCCGCAAATATTTACTTTTTATCGAATTATAGAAGTAGAGATAAAATATAAATGTATAAATATATGTACATGTATATATATATATATATATGTTTTAGGAAATTAATTACATCTAACATATTTTTAATTTAAACGTTATATTTACTTAATAAACAGGATATTTATTTATATAGGAATATGTATATCTCTACCGGCATGAATATTCGAGAAATCTTGTTAGATAAATATGGAGTCTCGAGTAGGACTCGAATCTGCGCTCCGCGGGCAAAACGCCATTCAATTCGAAATGTTTTATACCACTCGGCCTCCTAGTACCTCTTAATCACGATAATCAATCTAAGCCCGAAAAGTGTTCTAATTCTCCCCATATATATATATATATATATATATATATATATATATATATATATATAATATATATATATATATATATATATATAATTTATATATATAAAATTTATTTGTTATCATTTTATCATATAGACAAAAACTTTTTACTCACTACAAAGATACAACTTCGTTTCTGTGCATTCCAACTGCACTTCGACGGGTGGGATTCGAAAAAAAATATAATGTCTATATGATAAAATTATAATAAATAAGTAATTATCGTTCCATTATCGGTATCGAGCCCTCTTTTGGATAAATACTGTGAACGTTGGAATTTATATATTACTTTCCTTATTATCACATCGGATATATATATATATATATATATATGTATATATATATATATATATATATATATATATATATATATATATATATATATATATATATATATATATATATATATATCAAATAGTAGGTTGCTATTAATTAACGCTAAAAGCTCCTTGCTATGAATTGAGACTCTGGTAGACGGTGTTGCTTATATCTTGTGTATAATGCAGTATCCTCTGTTGTGTGTGTGTTGATAGCCTAAGGGTGAAAGATCAGTCGGATTTCGATCCCTGCTTCAAAACAGTCTAGACGCACTAATAAGCAGTGATTCAGCACAATGGTCAGTCCGTGGATTACTATATATATTAGGTTGGTGCAAAAATAACGACGTAATAATGTCGTTTTTTGACCTTAAAAAATACGTCAAAAACGACATTATTACGTCATTATTTTCGCACCAACCTAATATATATATATATATATATATATATATATATATATATATATATATATATATATATATATATATATTTGTGTGTGCATGTGTGTGTGTTTATACATATTTAGATGTGAATCTTTTATCGCTACCTTTCTAACTTTAAATAATTTGTGTGGATGCATGTGAATGTTTTTATATGTATATTTGTGTGTGTTTTTATATATGAATTTGTGTATCTTTGTGCGTCCGTTGTTCGTGTAGGGTAAAGTATATTGCCAGACAGTGATTGAGTTCTGAGTCCATAGTTCCATATTCGCTAAAAGTTAAATATCAGGACTCCCTATTATTTGTACACGCCTATACGTGCACATCAGTCCATAAATATAGCATACCTTATAATATATTTAAAATTAACACCACGCACACATGCCAGCGTGCACACACATATACACACATTTATATACAGACAAAACACATTGTTGTACAATATTGCATGCTAATTTCAGCTTCAATCGAAAGGAGATCTAAACTATTAACTAAATTCTAGAAAGACCTCCAGCTTTTGTATTAGTAGTTTGTCAGTTCTACAAGTTATCATCACAAGACTGAAAAAAGATTATTTGGTATGGTTTCCTAGGAGCGAAACTTTTCCTACATTGATCCGAAACACGGTAGCAACTGGATTGATTGTTCTACACCGTTTTTTTTTATTCCCAATCTGCAACCGACGTTGTTTCACCGTACTTGATTCGCTGGAAGCAACGAAGTCTACAGTCCTCATGGAAGTATCTCATAGTAATTGATCACCAACAATTGATCGATACATTCTGATATAACATATGACCTGTCATCAATTTTTCTATTTCCGTGTGAAATGCACACATAGGTAAATACAAGGTACACATTGAATATCACACGCTTATTTCCTTGTTTTCCGAGGCCAGGTCACTGTCCTATCTCAGATTATCATAAGTTTCTGGTAACAAGTATTTCAATCTTTATAAACTAGTTTCATTCTGCTATATACCTTATGTTTACGGAAGCTTGGATATTACGCGCTCACTTGTGACTTAACAGATTTTGTATTATGGTCAGTCTTTTTACTTTTTTATATATATTACCAATTCTTCGGATAAGGTGTTAAGTAGTCTGCCCAAAGTAGTGGATAAACCGTATTTTTAGTTATTTTTGTTGAAGTACTACGACTATCGCAGTCATTATCAATAACCAATGCCGTGTCTGTGTCGTAGTTAGAATTCCTCAGAAATATCGTGATAAAACGGATCATGAACGAAAATGACATGTTCATCGTTAATTAATCGTAGCTAGGGATCGGAAGCTAATGAAGGATTGAAATAAAGTTCAAATACATATATACTATTCCGGGATCATTTTCCAACTTATTTAAGATGATCTTCACCCTCTCTGACTTTCTAATTTTCTGTCCTGGCGTAACACGTTTCATGTACGATTTCATAACTTTTTTCACTGTTCTTTGGACTATCATTGCTGACACTCATCTCTCACGTGCCAAACGCCAAATTTAGTTGAATCTTTTGATAGCTAAATAAGTATTCGTATATAGGTTCTTGTATATTATAGCTTAACAGATGTATCGTGATGAAATCAATCATGAATAAAAATGACATGTTCATCATTAATTAATTATAGCTAGGGATCGATAGCTCATGAAGAATTGAAATAAAGTTCAAATACGTATATATTATTCCGGGATTATTTTCCAACTTATTCAAGATGATCTTCACCTTATCTAACCTGGAGTATATGGGCTTGAGCTTCTCAGTCATCACTTTCCAACTTTGAGAAAATGTCAAAAATATGTTCATGTAGTCTTATGGGGACTGCCTTATACTGCACACTGCAACCACTATTCCGTAGATGCAATGTTTCAACCATACCGCTAATCTATTGCTGTTTCCATGAAAAATGTTCTAATGATTTCTATTGTATAATTTCACCAGTTCAAACATTTACAGACTGAACATGTCATGAACACTTAAAAGGAATCTATCCATCTTATCATATTCTTCACTTCCTATTTTAACTACAATTATTGATAGCACACTTTTCATTTATGATAACAGTTTTAACAGTAACACTACCGCTCATCTGTCAAGCATTGTACTGCGTGAATTAAAATTATTATTTCAAGTGGTATGGAAGTTAGGAAGAGCGCAGAACAACCTCTTAACTGCTATTGTTTTCAGGTACACTCTATCAAGTATGTTACACTCTCTGAGAGTCCCAGCTACGGGTAATTATTTCGCCCCCAAAATGGGATGTAAAAAAATGAATGTATAGAAATACATTTTCACGGTAAAAATGTCAGAAATACATTTTTGTAAAAAAAAAAAATACCAGCAATACATTTTTGTAAAAGAAATACCAGGAATACATTTTTGTAAAAAAAAAATACCAGGAATACATTTTTGTAAAAAAAAATACCAGGAATACATTTTTGTAAAAAAAAAAATAATACCAGCAATACATTTTTGTAAAAAAAAAAATGCCAACAATAGCTTTTTGTAAAAAAAAAATATCAGAAATATATTTTTGTAAAAAAAAAACTGCCAGCAATACATTTTTGTAAAAAAAAAAAAATTGCCAACAATAGATTTTTGTAAAAAAAAAATACCAGCAATACATTTTTGTAAAAAAAAGTGTCAGCAATACATTTTTGTAAAAGAAAATATATATACCACCAATACATTTTTGTGAAAAAAAAAACCCATATAGTTTTGTAAAAAAAAAAGAATACCAGCAATAAATTTTTGTAAAAGAAAATGCCAGCAATATATTTTAATAAAGAAAATGCCAGCAATAAATTTTAAAAAAATACCAGCAATACATTTTTGTAAAAAGAAATACCAGCAATACATTTTTGAAAAAAAGAATACCAACAATAATGACAGCAATACATTTTTGTAAAATAATAAAAAAAAAATGTGATCTGTACATTTTTGAAAAAAAGAATACCAACAATAAATGTTTGTAAATGAATTTACTAATGTTCCTTAGAAGATTAATTTTCAGCATTAAAAGACACATAAGTCGTTACTATGCCACTAACAAAAAAATGTTAAATTTAGACTGTAATTAAACAGCAATACTAAATATGTAAGTATTAAAAAAAATCACTACGACTTTTCTAACTTCCTCTTGGATGGATTTTTAGAGACAACTCTTCAGAGGTATCAAAAGTATTTGAATAAAAATCAATTGTTTTTTTCAGCTGGAGTGGTTACTGTTTGGCCTTTGGTAAAACTCAATTCAATATTGATTTTCAGAACAGATTATTTACACTTCAAATATTAGCACGCTACTCTCTTTTAACCACATTCTGTTTAAATGTCTCTCGAAATGCATTTAGAGTGATTATTTTATCGGTAATTTGGTAACAGTTAAGTTAATGTAGGAATTAAGACTAAATGATTGCGTATTAACTCGTATAAATGTTGACTTAATAGAAACTGCGTCTTGAAGAGTAAACCTATTGATGTTTCTTTTGTGAAGCTTAAATGTACAGGTTGTGTCGCTAAAGTATGGACACCTTCAGAAAAAAATGCATATTTTCAATAAATTAAATTTTCAACATTTTATTGAAGTGAAATATTAATAAATAACACCTTCAATATGATTTTCATCCTTTGTAATGCAAAAGCAAGATTCACGCGAACTTGATGCAATAACTCCAAATTGCCTTCAGTTATATCACGTTCAATCTTTATGCGTTCAATCAAGTATGTTGCATCAGTGATTTTCATTTACACCTGGTCCTTTAGCATACACCAGCAAAAAGTCAGCCTTTATTTTTCTTTCGATAAAAACATGTTTAATCTGTGGAGATAAAAAATATATATTTAATAAGATTTCCCATGTGTCCAGATTTTAGGGATACTCTGTTTAACAAAGTCACGATCATCATCATCAACAGCATTGGCCTCGTGTAAATGATCCGGTGTAAGCAAATGACCAACTCCCTCTAAAATCATTCGGTTGCTTCCCAATGTCCGAGTCTATGTGAATGACATTCCAGTCTACTCAGCATATTTCCCTTTCTGTCTACCTCCCCTTTTTGCATTTTGTAGGATACCAGTTGTAGGATTTTGGGCTCCTATGACATGACTTTACCAAATCAACAATCACTACTTGATGGACCTTATGAGGTTTTCCAACACGCCAGGCTCTTGTCTGATTGCGCCTTGTCCAGCGTAATTGGTACTGTATTCGACATGAGTGAAACATAGAATGGATCTATAGCATCTCCTTTATAATGCTTGGTTACTTCACTGTAATTCTACTCTTAATATCCCAGATTCGGTGGCTCGTCCTGGGTAAGACATTAACCTATATCCACGTCCTGGGTAAGACGTTAAACTACGTCCAGCAGCAAAGCCTCTGGTAGGGAGGTTTTGAGGAGCGTGGAACCACCTCTTAATTGCTGGTGTTCCCAGGTCCACCCTGACCCGGGGTGGTAGCACCTGTTAGGGTCCCAGCTATGGGCAAATTGTTAACTATTACCAGCAATACTTTTTTGAAAAAATTATTAACAGCAATTTTGAAGGAAATATATTACTAGAAACAGATTTTTGACAAAACAAAATATTACCAGCATTAATTTTTTTTGTCTGCATTAAAAAAAAACAATGAGCTTTATATCCTGTAAAACAAAATTAACCAAACCAATCTAAGCCAAAGAATGCATATTCTATTCATACGAAATTCTATCCTAAAAATGTTGTCGGCATTAAATAACCCATTGAGGTTGATATGCCATAAAACAAAATAAACCAAACCAATTTAAGCCAAAGAATACAATTCTATTCATACGAAATTCTATCCTAAAAATGTTGTCGGCATTAAATAAGCCATTGAGGTTGATATGCCGTAAAACAAAATAAACCAAACCAATCTAGACCAAGGAATATATACTGTATTCATACGAATCTATCCTAAAAATGTTGTCGGCATTAAATAACACATTTAGGTCGATATACAGTAAAAAAAATAAACCAAACTAGCCTAAAACAAAGAATACATATTCTATTCATACGAATCTATCCTAAAAATGTTGTCGACATTAAATAACCCATTGAGGTTGATATGCCGTAAAACAAAATAAACCAAACCAATGTAAACCAAAGAATACATATTCTATTCATACGAATCTATCCTAAAAATGTTGTCGGCATCAAATATCCTATTGAGGTTGATATGCCGTAAAATAAAATAAACCAAACCAAACCAGATTCGGTTGCATACTTACACACTGAGAAGTCTACTTTTTATGATTGACTCTCAACATTTACTTGTTCCATTTGGGGATGTTTACTCTTCTGTGCGGAATACAGATGTAGATATGTTCTATTCTTGCTCAAAATGATATGGAAGTATGATGAATCATTCAAAACCCAACCAAAAACCCTTACAAAATATTTGAACATGTTAACTTATTTTTTTGTTATTTTTGTCATGTATGGTTAACATTATAATCACCCCACATTAACAGAGCCTAATTAAATCCATCTTGATAAAAAACGAATTATAAATAGTTAAGACTCCAATATTTTATTATTCATACTGTAATGTTTCAGTTTGTTTTCTGAGCTGATTCTATCTTTTTATGTCCTTTTTCGCAGAATCTTCAACAAAAATGCCTTTGATGATATTAATATCTCTGAAGATATTACTTAATTTTCTAACCCCTAAAAACATTAATTTGCATTCCAAATATTGATTATATGTCATGTGTTTTAAACAAATAATGACAGAAATAATAAGGGAAATTGAATCCCTTAATTCTTATCGCCAAATCGTAATGATTGGCGTCTAAAAAGAATTTCTGACAGGCAACAGTCCTACATAACAATGACATTACTTGGTTGACAGGGTTCATATCTTTTCCTCGTTCAGAAATGACGATAGAAAATCGATGCCTCATGGCAATATTGATCACGTGTGAAATCAATTGCAGTTACAGACAATTTTATCAGTTTTGCTTTTCTTCTTTTTCTTCTCTTATCTTCTTTATTTAAACTTCTACATTTTTTCTTTCTTGCAGTCTCTCTTTCTATTTTCTTCTCTCTATATTTTTTCTGTTTCCTCTTTTCTATATGCTTCTCACATTTCTCTTGCTTTGATTTATCCTAATTCTTTGTTCATTTTTTTATTTTATTTACTTTCGATATTTGTTTTATATATATATATATATATATATATATATATATATATATATATATATATATATATATATATATATATTTCTTCTTTCATCTATTTTCTTCGACGTTCTTTTTTGGATCTCATTTTTCGTTCTTTCTTTCTTTCTTTCTTTCTTTCTACAAATTCTTTCATTTCATCTGTTTTCTATTTTCTTCGACGTTCTTTTTTGGATCTCATTTTTCGTTCTTTCTTTCTTTCTTTCTTTCTTTCTACAAATTCTTTCATTTCATCTGTTTTCTATTTTCTTCGACGTTCTTTTTTGGATCTCATTTTTCGTTCTTTCTTTCTTTCTTTCTTTCTACAAATTCTTTCATTTCATCTGTTTTCTATTTTCTTCGACGTTGTTTTTTGGATCTCATTTTTCGTTCTTTCTTTCTTTCGTTCTTTCTTTCTTTCTTTCTACATACTCTTCTATTTCATCTGTTTTCTATTTTTGTCGACGTTCTCTTCGAATCTCATTTTTCTTTCTTTCATTGGTTATTTCTTTGATTCTTTACTTCTTTCTTTCTTTCTTTCTTTCTTTCTATCCTTTTTTCTTTCTACATATGTCTTTCTTTCATGTGCTTTCTATTGTCGCCGACGTTTTTTTTTGTCGCATTTTTCTTTCTTTCATTCGTTCCTTCTTTGATTCTTTCTTTCTTTCGTTCTTTCTTTCTTTCGTTCTTTCTTTCTTTCGTTCTTTCTTTCTACATATTTCTTCATTCATCTGCTTTCTGTTGTGATCTACGTTTTCTTCGGATATAATTTTTCTTTCTTTCAATAATTATTTATTTCATTCTTTCGTTCTTTCTTTCTACATATTTTTCCCTTTCATCTGTTTTCTATTTTCGTCGATGTTCTTTCTGGATCGCATTTTTCTTTCTTTCAGTCGTTCTTACATTCATTCTTTCTTTTTTTCGTTCTTCCTATCTAGATATTCCGCCCCTTCATCTGTTTTCTTTTTTCGTCGACCTTCTTTTTTGGATCCCTTTTTTCTTCCTTTTATTTTCTTTTGTTATTATTTCATTCTTTTCTTCGTTCTTCCTACACATTCATCCCTTTCATCTGCTTTCTGTTTTTGTTGAGGTTCTTTTTGGGACCTCATTTTTTTCTTTCTTTCCTTTTTTCTTTCTTTCCTTTTTTTCTTTCTTTCATTCTTTCTTTCGTTCTATCTTTCTTTCGACGTATTTCTTCCTTTCATCTGTTTTCGTTTTTCTTCGACGTTCTTTTTTCTATAACATGTTTCTTTCTTTCCTCTTTCATGCGTCCATTCTTTCATTCTACATATTTTCCTTTGATCTATTTTCTTTTTCCTCAACTTTCTTTATTTATCTCATTTTCTTTTTTTCCTTCTTTCTTTCTAAATATTTCATTTTTTTCTACTATTTCACCTTTTATTTCAACGCTCGTTTTTTTTTATTTTATTTTTGTTTTTTCGTTCGTCTTTTCTTTCGTCTTTTCGTTCTTTCTACATAATTTTCTTTGCATCTATTTTTCTTTTTTCTTCTATCTCGTTTCTTTTTTTCATATTTTTTTCTTTCCTTCCTTCTTCTACATTCTTTATTCCGATGTTTTTCTTTTGTTTGCCATGTTAGTCCTTTTTCTTCTACTTTTACATTTTTTTCATCTTTATTTATCTTTTCTGTTTCTTACTCTGTGTTTCTTTCTTTCATTTTCTACATATCTTCTCTCTACTTCTCTAAGGAGAAGTAGAGATATGTAGATTTTCTTTTCCTCAATTTATCTCTTTGTTTTCTTTCATCTGTCATTCCTTCCGTCCTTTCTTTCTTTAAATACTACTGGGTGACTTGAAAGTCTTGACACTCCTACATAATATTTTTATTTTATTTCCGATGGCTGACAAGGATAGATTTACAAAGAGTATGGAGTGAAAAATCGTTCAGAACACCCTCTTCTTTAATTTTCCTCTTCTTTCCTTTCATATTTTCTTTCATTTTCTGAATATTTATTTTTCAATGTTTACTTTTTTCCACTCCCCTCTTTGCATTTGATACTTACTACGCCTGCTTTCAGTCTTATAAACATTATACATACATCTTCCCCTTCTTTCTAAATATATAAATTATAATTTTGCTCCACAAGTTTTAAAAGCCGACGGCCAAACAAAGAAATAATAGAATATGAGAATCAGTAAAACAGAGTGCTAGAGAAAAGCAATAATGACAACATAATTGCAATATGCGCTTTTGTAAAAAAAAAAAAAAAAAAAAAAAAATATTACCGAGATATTATTGGTTCAGTGGATGAAACCGTTGGTTGGATTCAGTAACTTGATCCGAAGTTTTATGACGGCAGTGGTGAACAAAAAACTTGAACATTATTTACATTATTCGGATGATTTTCTTCATCTTTGTTGCCATGGTTATCACGACGTTTCAGCTCTTGTACGCTCCAAACTTCTTCAGGTAGTTGGAATGTCGAACTGAACCCTTTATTACGCTCGCTAGGTGTAGACTGTTCTATTTCCACGTGCCATGTCTAATGGAGGTCAGTTATCAGTTATCTCCTGTCACTCTCCTTAAGAACACATGGCTCCTTGGATAAAAGAGTTGGTTAAATCCTGTGACAGGACCCAAAGATTTGTGAGTTCAATACCTGGTTAAGGCAGTTGAGAACTTGGAGAGGTGAATTAACAGGTGATAACTGATAACTGACATCCATTAGACATGGCACGTGGAACTAGAACAGTGTACATTAGCGAGCGGAATAAAGGGTTCAGTTCGACATTCCAACCACCTGAAGAAGGCCGGAGCGTACAACGGCCGAAACGTTGTTAAAAATATGGCAACAAAGATTTGGAATTGTCCGAATAATGTAAATAGTGTCCAATAATACCTAATTTCAGAAATATTCACAGATACCAAAAAACTTGGAGTTGAGTTAAAGGTATATAACTGAAGCGTCATTGCACCTGGAACGGTTGGGGAAATAAAAGGTTTAGTTCACGGATCGTACAACAGCCAGAGCGTAGAACGAAACGTTGGGAAAATGACATGATGAGGACAAGAGTGCGAACAATGTATATTAACTTTGCAACAATATATTTCTAAACTATTTGAGCGATCTTTTTGACGAATGTACGATTAGTATGTATATAAATATACATTCAGTTGTGCTATTCGTTCAGTATATATATATATATATATATATATATATATATATA
>OZ010605.1:76480920-76498420 GCA_963932145.1 Acanthosepion lycidas
TCTATTCATATCTATCTATCTATCTATCTATCTATCTATCTATCTATCTATATATATATATATATATATATATATATATATATATAGCCATGTTATATAACATTTTGAAGCGCGTTTTTCGCTCTATCGAATCGTGTTAGTCGTTACCGTTCTCAATCTATTCATTCATTTTTTGCAGGCTTTTCGACAGCATGGACAAAATTAAAATCCGCACGATTTTCTTGTTCCAGTTCAAACTAGGCCGAAAAGCTGCCGAGACAGCTCGTGATATCAATGATGCGTTTGGACCAGGAACCACTAACGAACGTGTGGCACAACGGTGGTTCAAGAAATTTCGCAAAGGTGACGAGAGCTTCGAAGATGAAGACGGTCGCGACCGGCTGACTGCGGCAGATAACAAACATTTGAAAGCCTTAATTGAAGCCGATCCTCGCAAAACCACACGAGAAGTTGCTGTTCAACTCGAGGTCGACAACTCAACAGTCGCTCGCATTTTAAAGGGAAGTCAAAAATTTGTATAAATAGGTGCCGCATGAATTGAACAATAATCAAAAAAATCGTCGTTTTGAGGTGTTTTCTACGCTCCTTCTGCGCAGCATAAACGACCCATTTCTCGAGCGGATTGTGACGTGTGATGAGAAGATTCTCTAAGACAACCGGCGACGTTCGGCACAGTAGTTGGATGCCGGAGAAGCTCCACAACACTTCCCGAAGCCGAAATTGCACTAAAAAAAGGTTATGGTGACTGTTTGGTTGTCCGGGCGAAACGATTACAACGGAGAAGTACTGCCGACAAATTGACGAAATGCACCAGAAACTCCAACGTGTGTGCCCGAGATTGGTCAATATGAAGGGACCAATTCTCCACCATGACAACGCTCGCCCGCATGTTGCTCAACTGACCCTGGAGAAGCTGAACGAATTGGGCTACGAGACTCTGCCTCATCCGCCATTTTCACCGGACGTCTCGCCCACCGATTATCACGTTTTCAATCATCTCGACAACTTCCTGCGCGAAAAATGCTTCAAAAGCCGAGATGATGCTGAATCGGCCTTCAATGACTTCATCGCTTCCAGAACTCCGGATTTCTATGCTAATGGGATAAATAAACGTGTTTCTCGTTGTCAGAAATGTGTCGATTCTAATGGTTCTTATTTCGATTAATAAAGTTTATTATCAAAGGAATTATGATCTTTTGAAGTTGAACGTCAAAAAACGACATCATTTTTGCACCAACCTAATATATATATATATATATATATATATATATATATTCATATATATATATATATATATATATATATATATATATTCATATCTATTTATCTACCTCAGTTTATTAATATCTATCTATCTATCTATCTCTCTCTCTCTCTCTCTCTCTATATATATATATATATATATATATTCATATCTATTTATCTACCTCAGTCTATTATTATCTATCTATTTATCTATCTACGCTCTATCTATATCAATATATTCATATATATATCTCTCTCTATATATATAAATATTTATATCTATTTATCTACCTCAGTCAATTAAAATATATCAATCTATCTATCTATCTATCTATATATATATATATATATATATATATATATATATATATATATATATATATATATATATATATATAGTCATATCTATTTATCTACCTCAGTCTATTAATATCTATCTATCTATCTATCTCAATATGTTCATATCTAGTTATCTGAGTCTATTCACATCTATCTATCTATCTATCTATCTATCTATCTACTACCCAAATTACAATACGACAGACTCCTAACTGAACGGACTGTGAAGTAGTAATATATTGACATTGTTATAAGCAGATGCAATAGACAAAATTCAAACTCAGCGTGGGATACATTAAGAGAAGCTTTGCCAAAGTCAACAATCGAGATTATTCGAAAGAAAACTAGACAAAGAAAAGATAAAAAATGGATGACATGAAATTCTCGACATGATGAAAAGGATACAAAATACAATGTCAAGTTGTCCGATGGGGTTCGCATTCATTTCCTCATTTCATATTGGCTATGTGAACATAGAATAAATTACAGATGACTCTACGTTCTCGTGCTTATCCAAATATAAAATATATATTTCCAAAGTGGGTTATAACTTTCAAAAGATTTGATTGATAGATTTCTTTTCACAGCTATCAAACCTTTATGGGTTATTATAGGTTAAACGTATTTTTAATTGTAGGAAAATATTTTTAGATAGATATGAATAGACTGAGATAAATAGATATGAATAGAGTGAGATAGAGAGATAGATAGATAGATAGATAGATCGATATATATGAATAGACTCAGATTATGAATATATTGAGATAGATAGATAGATAGATAGATAGATGGTTATGAATAGACTCAGATTATGAATATATTGAGATAGATAGATAGATAGATAGATGGTTATGAATAGACTCAGATTATGAATATATTGAGATAGATAGATAGATAGATATATAGATAGATAGATAGATAGATATGAATAGACTCAGATTATGAATATATTGAGATAGATAGATAGATAGATATGAATAGACTCAGATTATGAATATATTGAAATAGATAGATAGATAGATAGATAGATAGATAGATAGATAGATAGATAGATAGATAGATAGATATGAATAGACTCAGATAAATAGATATTATGCGAGTGAATATTGCATAAGCAATATTTGGAGAAGGACAATGGTTTTTCAAATGGAATTTCTGCTATTTAACACATAGCTGATAGAGATGTATTCATATATTTTCCGAGGGTTCGTAAATGAATGTAACGAACCCTGCTGAAATTTGAACCCGGTTGCAATTCGAACTTGGCATTCCGATTTTTCCTTCAATGTCGCTACCATTACCGGAATATCCAAAGTTCCCCAGAGAGTGATAGAAAGATGCAATGTGAAACTCAAGATAATGAGCGGAAAACAGCGAGATATGGTGATGGCAAATGGGCGTCACAACCAAATGAACTCATCAATTTGTATGCGAAATCCCCCGAAAGCGTAAAGAACGCGAATGATTTACGAAGGGTATCCTTATCACAGAATTCTACAGCGAAGGAAAGACACTGACCAAAAGGTCTAAAATCATAGCAATATGGCCTTTCATTGTGAAATAAAGTCAAAATGCACTCTTGTGTACAAATAAATTAGCTCCCCGATAACATCACTTTCTGAGCTGTGAATCTGCTTTTTAATACGGCAACCTTATTAATTTTCAAATTATTTTCTCTGAGGGGCATTTATTTTGTACACTCTTACCAAACTTGTTTAATAATTCACAGCGGAAAGTCTATTTGAACTGGATTATTTGTCAATTACAAATCTTCTCCTTTCATTAAAGGCACTTGTATAATGGTTTGGGTATGGCCTGTTTAACGGCATATCAACACCTTCTGGGTCATTTAATAGCGAAATCTTATTTTCTTGTAATTTATTTAAAATGCATTCCTGGTATTTTTTCTACTATAAAATATATTTGTGGTAATTTTTTCTAATGTATTTGTTTTCATTTTTAGTTTCGGAGACTAGCCTTGCTGCTGAATGTGATATATTTTCATAGCAAAACTTGTATAAGCTACAAAGGAGTACCCTTTGACTTTCCTAGTATCATACTTCATAGAGGTAGAATACCGAAATTGCACAGTATTTATTTCAACTAAAAAATAATAAAAATACCGAACTTTACCAACTACGAATTTTCTTAATGATTTTCAGCCTGATGCTGTGAAACTAATATGCTTACAACGAGTACACCCACCACATTAAAAGTGAATAAAATGTGAACATAGGTAAGAAGTAAATTTACTTTCATATTGGTTTCGTGGTGATTTTTACTATTTCAACCTTATCCCAATTTAAAAAAAAAAAAAAGAATTCTAAATAACGTAGCTACCAGGAGTTAATCCAACGTGAAAATGAAATCTCACAAAGCATATTCGAACAGTATGAGAAAAAAGAATTTCAAACTTACTCGTTTTTCTTTTTTTAATGTCCCCAAAAGTCTTTTAATAATCAGCAAGGGGTTGCAACTTTTAAATTGACTAAAATTTTCGCCATAGCATTTCTGGTAGGTACTATGTAGATTTAGTATAACCGACTTAACATCCATCTATTTGTCAATGATTGTTATAATAAATATGAAAAAAATAAAGAAAAGGAAAACTAAGCCAGATCAAATACTGCCTCGTTCTGGGTATGACGATAAACTATATCCGGTAGCAAGGCTTCTGATCAAGAGGTTTTCAGGAGTCTGGAACCACCTCTTAATTGCTGGTGTTCCCAGGTCTACCCTGACCCGGGGTCGAAGCAACTGTTAGGATCCCAGCTATGGGTAAAAAGTTAACTCACATCCTGTTGCCAAAAACTTTATGAAAGTATAAAATACATTTTAAAAAGAATTAATACTATCAATAGATTTGACTCTTGACAAAACGTCAATGGAACCTAATCTACAAAACTGATATTTTTGCAAAGAATGCATATTCTTTTCATAGGAACATCAAATATCTGTGAGATGAGGCATTGTAATTATTTACACTGTTTGCATTGTTCAAACTGTAGTCCTCATCTTTGTTGCCATATTCCCGACGTTTCGGCCACTGTGCGCTCCGACCTTCTTCAGGTGATTGGAATGTCGCACCGAGCCCGTCATTTCGTCCACCCGTGTAGTGTGCGCTAGTTCCACGTGCCATGCCTCTTCTGGATATTGCAGTATCAGTTATCTCCCTTTCCCTCAACTCATTTTCTCATCATCTCTGCTGTAGACAGGAATTGAACTCACAACTCTCTGGTTTGAGTCAATGGATTCAACCAACGCTTTTATGAAACATAGCCCAGTGGATACAAACAAGGATGAGGTCTACAGTCCGAACTAAGTAAATGGTTACGATACCTCATCTCAGAAATATAGAGAGATCCTGAAGAGGCCGGAGCGTACAACGGCCGAAACATTGTGAATACGGCAATAAATGTGCGGACAACACTTCGAAAGATGTAAATAGTTTAAATAGTTACAATAACTCACCTCAGAAATATAGATAGATCCTGGAGATGTCCGGAGCGTACAGCGACCTTAACGTTGTGAATATGGCAAGAAAGATGAGGACAACATTCCAAACAATTTAAATAGTGTAAATCCTACGAACCTATACTAAAAATCTTGTTGGCAATAAATAACTTATTGAGGTTGATCACCTATAAAACAAATTTAAATCACACTAAAGCATCAAACACTGTCACGTAAAACGAGTAAGGTTTCATTCTTCGTGTTTGTATCTGGGCCGAAGTCTATGAAAAAATTCAGTTTAAATATCACATATTCTTTGACCCGCAATGTTGTACATGTTGGTACCATCCAATTGAAATTTCTGGTGCACCTTGTACTTTCGATTCTGATTTCGAGAAAAAGCCTGTTTTAGTAGCTGGTAGAATGAATCCAGTATATATTGATATCACCCCAGATCAGCATCTCTTAGAACAAAATCCTTACTGATTTGAAATTTAATTCGGACGACTTCTATTTCCTGAACTATATACATCATACTATTGAATTCTACCCGTCGAATCAAACTGTCCAACACAATTCAGTGTGGAGAATAATATATACGCGTTTATATTCGAGATTAATTTTTGAATTATGCACATTGCATTTTTGATTTTTCTATACAGTTGTCAAATATGGTCTGGTGCCACCACATTTCATCTTGAGGCCCTCAACAAAATCTAGAGACGGATATGGAATGTGATTTCTTGAATTGAAATCTCATCTACAGTAACATTCTCACAGATGTGCTGTGGCTTCCCTCTGTCTTTTCTACATATATTTTCATGTCAACTGCTCTAACGACCTACATTCACAGGTACCCCAACTGTATAAATTTAAATGTGCTACAAGACTGGCATCTCGATCCCACCCTTTCACTGTCGAAACGATTAAATGTAACCGTCTCTTCTATTCCAACAGCTTCTTCTCTCGCACTTCCTCCTACTTTCTTCCCTGATAGCTATAATCTTAAAATATTCAAATGTAATATCAATCGACAACTTGTGATGTCTTGATCCTGATCTCCGTCATTCTCTATATCCTTTCTTCAAACAACCTTCTTTACTCTTTCTCTCATTCCCTGTGACCCCTTGCATGCTTGTGTCACCCCCGCCCTGCCTGTGGTGAAATGCTTATAAAAAAAAAGGTTCGAAATAAAAAAAAAGAGAGGTATGAGTTTATTTAACGTGTAGACATGATTATAAACAGGAATGCAAGGTTCTAAATAAAGAAAACTTTGATAGTAGTTTAAATATATTTTTACTGTTTCATCGTATATTTGCGGTCAATTCACAGGTAGGTTATGTTATTTGCGTTAAATTAAATAATATGCCACTTTTTACATTAAATTTCACCCTGTAGAAGTACAAGGGCAACTTGAGGTAGATGATTGCGTTAAACGGTAGTTTATATGGATAATAGGGAAAGACAATTGTCGGATATAGTTTGAACACATTAAGACTGTAGTGATCCTGAAACCATCCGCATGGGAGTCTGTTTTATAGGGGAGTGGTTCTGGGGAAGCTGTTTAACAATACAGAAGCGGTGATAGAATGTGGGTGGGATGTGCTAGTATGTAAGTGGCATGATGGGTCCTAGCAGGGAACAACAGACCTGGAACGTCGGTGCCCGATTAAATTAAAGGCTTAACAGAGACTGATGCTTCACTCTTGCGCCTTAGAGTCTATTATTATTCGTGTTGGGTTGATTACCCAATATGGATTTACAGTGCAAATATTTGTAAATGACATACCGTTAAGCGGACATCGTTACATGTGAAAAAATGAAAAGGTTTAAAAAATAAGTAACGAAAATTCACCAAATTAAAATGCTGGTCTCTTATTAAGAAATACTTAGACCACTGAGAAAATTACAATTCTTCCTGCATCTGTTGATTATTTAAATTTTTGACAAATATTTGCTACTGGCTTAATTATTTTGTTGCATTTTTCAAAAAATTTCTCAATGTTTTCCTATTATTTTTTTCTGCTGAGATAAGATCTATTTCTTTCCCACCAAATAGCTGCGTATAATAGCAACGCGGGAATCTATAGTGCATCTTCGACTATAAAAAACAACAAATATAAAAGTCATGATATAAACACATAATGTTGTAGGCAAAACTATCTTTTAGTTATCAAACAAAAGCCTTGTCATCGAGAATAGAGTACCAAAACACGGTTTAGGAAATATATGCTGAAAAGGGCAGGGATATATATATAAAAAAAAAACAAAAAAACTATGCGTAAAGAGATTATCCGGGAAGAAGGGTTATTATTACAACTGAAAGATTCGAGGATAATCAGTTCGTGTTGTAGACTATCCTGTGGGTGAAGTGGTAGGAAATATCATAGCTATTATTATTTTCCGATTTTCAAGTTAAAAAGGGAATTTCCCAAAGAACACACTTCAGAATTCAAACAAGGGCGAGGAATTGAAATAAATATTTTTAAAATTGTAACTCTCTCTGCAATTTTAAAGTTAACCGCTGTCGGTGAAAAACATTTCAGTTTTAAAAAGCAATTTTTGAGAATTCGATCACAAATAAAATCTTTAAATTCGACTATGGATTGAACGATTAAGCTTGAAGAAAATAGTTATATATATATATATATATATATATATATATATATATATATATATATGTGTGTGTGTGTGTTAGGATATTCCATCGAAAACATGTAAAAAAATCGCTATACAATTGCAGTCAGGTTTAGATGTGTATCAATGCATCTCATCAGGCGACTGAAAATAACTGGAGAGTGACCGATTTATCACACACACACACACACACACACACACACACACATATATATATATATATATATATATATATATATATATATATATGCTTGTTTCTTATCCAAACGTAAAAAAAATAATTTTCTAAAGGAATGCAGATTATTATCACCTTAAATATTACTTTAAGTGGATACCCATATTTAAGTAGACGATCCAGGTAATTTTTAAGATCTGACTGAAACCAAATTGGTTAGCTTTACGCATTCAGTTTTCTAGTTACACTGAGGAGCTGTGATACAGCGAAACAGTACTGTTTGCGAAAGATATATATATATATATATATATATATATATATATATATATATATCCTTGTGCAGGTATGCAGAAAATAGAAAAGAACACGTTGGGTGCATAATCCGGGGTTCCTTAGTATTTTTGTTTTTATTTTTAAAAAACAGTAAATCTGTCCTCATCCATAACGGGGACCAGTGGATAAAAAACACCAATGACAACTTTGACATTACCATGGGATCTCTAGACTCTGCAGAATCTTCGGACCTTGTAGGTCTATTTATACTGTACAACCTAACCGCCCACCGTGAACTGGACGTGAGGGACATCGGGCTGTACAGAGATGACGGGCTCATGGTAGTGAGGAGCTCCACAAGCTTTAAAACAGAGAAAATTAGAAAGGTAATTTACAATGAATTCGGGAAACTAAATTTAAAAACAACGGTCAACACTAAATTAAAAAAAGTAAACTTCCTAGACGTAACCCTAGACTTAACTAACAACGTTCACCTACCTTACAGAAAACCTAACACTAATCCCTTGTACGTACATCCTAAGTCAAACCACCCCCCATCTATAATTAAGCATATACCCACATCAATAGAGAAAAGAATAAGTATGAACTCAGCAAATAAAGAAATATTCCAACAGCACAGTAGTTTTTACAACACAGCCCTGAAAAACAGCGGATACAAAAACTTTGACATAACCTATAGAAACGTTAGTACCAATAATAAGAGAAACAGGAAAAGAAAAATCATCTGGTATACCCCACCGTACAACCAAATGGTCAGCACCAAACTAGGCCATAAGTTCCTAGCCTTAATTGAAAAGCACTTTCCCACTAATAGCAAACTTAGCAACATCTTTAACAAAAACACATTGAAACTAAGTTACAGCTGCACTGAAAATATAGAAAGAATCATAAAAAGACACAATAAGAAAATCCTAGAAAAACACGCATACCAAAACAGTAATAAAACACATAAACTAAAACTAGATAAAAATAACGAAAAATTATGCGATTGTAGAAACCCTAAAAACTGCCCGTTGGAAAATAAATGCCTCACAAAATCCGTGGTATACCAATGCACTATCTCATCCATTGAGAGCCCTAACACTGATAGGATATACATAGGATCAACAAAGAATAATTTTAAAATTAGATGGAGACAACACAAGAGCTCTTTCAACAATATTCAAAATAGAAATCAGACATCTCTATCCCAATATTTCTGGCACCTAAAGGAAACGAATAAAACACCAAAAGTAAAATGGAAAATAGTAAATAGAGCAAGAACCTGTAGAACCTGGGATGACCCATGCCTCTTATGCTTACAGGAAAAACTACACATCATTAAATTCCTAAATAATGAAAAATTATTAAACCATAGGCAGGAGTTAACGGTTTTTTGCCGACATCAACAGACTTTCGCATTAGATAATTAGCATAAAAAAAAAAAATAAAAAAAAAAAAAAAAAAAACATAGCTAAGTAAAATTCTAAAAAGCTCAGCCAAACCCTTAAATAAGAAAAACCCCTTTTTGTCGTCATAAAAAAAAAAAAGAAATTCAATGCAAAGCGATCTGTATATTAAACACTCACTTAAATAAACAAATAAATAAATAGATAATCAGATAGACAAGAATAAGAGACAATTCTCCAGACACAGAACGACTGTCGGCGCACCATAAAAATATCCTTCACTGGGAACCAACTAAGGGATGACCGTAAACATTAGCCTTGAAATGGATACCCTACCCAACCTTAGCAAAACCTCTCAGAGGATGATGAATCTACTGATAAGAATTAACTCCCTGACCACTTAAAGAATGAAAATAGTATAGCCACTCCCACAATAACAAATTCTGTAAAAACACACGTAAACCGAGAGATAGCTTATTCCTAAAATTTCGCTTGAAGATGAAACGTGACTAAACACCTCAATCCAACTTAATTTTATTAATTATTTGGATGATTTCGGCTCACGTTTTTGAAACATGAGAACTCTTATGTAGCGAAGGAATCATATTTTTAAACAAAAAATATTATTATATTATATATATATATATATATATATACTGATTTCGCAACGTATAAAGGTATGAAAACCAAGTTCAAAGAAAAAAAGAAAAAGGTGGGTTCGTTAACTGGTACCGACGACCAACAAACAATTTTAACATTTATAAATAAATGTTATGTAAAACTAACACAATATAAAGTATGGGAAAAGTATGGAATGACAGGCTTACAATTAATAAACGAACGCTAAACTGATATTTGATGTCATTTCAAACGTTTTTATTTCAGGAATTTGGAGTTCGGATGTTCGTAATTACAGAAAAACAAGAATATTTTTTTAAAAAAAGTTGGTTGTTCTTTCTTTGCCAGTGTAAAATATAGGATTCTGAAAAAATGTTTGCATTCCGTTTCCCCTTCATTAAGAGGATGAAAATAAAGATGGTTTCTTTGTATTTATTTTGGTACAATATTCCCTTATCCTTTACTCATTAAATAGTCAAATACAACCACTATAAAATTTCATTATTCATTACAAAACAGGTAATGGGTTAGTTTTATGGATGTATCTTTCATCCCTCACGATCGCGTTAACTGTTGCCGTACGAATTCATCGATAAACTAAAGTTACAATACCAAGATCCCACTGTGATGTAGGCCACGTGAGCGTAGCTGAACGATTCTCACTCACTTTCTTAGTATGTCATTTTTTTGTTGTCAAGCAACCCCAAATTATTTTCCTGTGTTCTCAGTACAGATATGTAGTACATCCCAAAAAAAAGGAAGGATGAGAAGGACAAGCACGAAGGCAGCGTGTCTGCTATTAAATTTATTTTACCTCTGATTTAATAATTAACATTGAAGGCCAATATATATATATATATATATATATATATATATATATATATATATATATATATATATATATAATGTAATGAAAAACAAACCACTTTAAGGTATCAGTACGATAATTTATTTCAACCAAAATCCTTTTTTAAGGATTCAGGATCATCAGGTAAAACTTCCAACAACGAATTGAGAGGAAAAATGGGATTAGAAATATATATATATATATATATATATATATATATATATATATATATATATATATATATATATAGACAATATACATTTGTATAAAATGACAGAAAAATATCATAGTTTTTCTTTTTTTTGCCGACGCGTTTCTACTTCCGACTTTTTGAAGGCAAAAATGTAATTGCTATTTTTGTTATTATATTAATAGTTACATTACAAAGTCTAAATTAAAAAAAAAATATAAATAAATAAATAAAACCGAGACGCCTCTGCGCAAGACTCTTTCTGGTTAATGTAAATTTCCTTTATGCTAAGAGATGTTTTTATTCTTTTCTTTTCATGTCGACAATATAGTTAAATTACTAGATCAAATCTGTGGACAAGACAAATTGGTATAAGATGACAAAAAAAAAAACTCTTAGTATAAAATAAATTTACATTAACCAGAAAGAGACCTTTGCAGAAGCGTCTCTCTTTTTTACATTTTGATTTTTTTGTAAAATAACAGCAAAAACATTTCGATTTCATTTTTTCTTTGAAAAAGTCGGAAGACGAAATATGTCGGTAAAAACTATTTTCACAATTGCCATATATATATATATATATATATATATATATATATATATATATATGTATATATATATATATATATATAATTACACATATACCTACGTTTGCACTACGTCTCGAAGTTTCAAGTCTTTCCATTCATCAAGTACAAAAAGTTATGAACTGTTCAAAACGTTATTTTTAATTAATTTTGCGTCTCATGGGAACAAACGTTACATTTTGGATTCAAAGTTCAAGATTATTATAAATATAGTATTACAATGGGTTATAAATTGAAAATATAGAGAGTTGGTAGGTAGATATCGAAAAATAAACTAAGTTATTAAAAGTAAGGTTAATAGAAGTATTGATTTGTTAATGTGTATTGAGTCAACAGTTAAGATAGTACTACGAACTAAAAACGTTGCTAGTTACCAAGTAAAAAACGTGGGCAGACATAAAAGAAAATAATAAAAAAGAAAAATATATAAAAAGAAAAATATATAAAAAGAAAAATATAAAAAATAATAAAATACAAAAATAAAATATGAACGCTGGGCATAATAACCGTTAAACGCTAGGATGGTGCAAAGGATACGAAAAAAAGTATACGAAAAAAAAGTATACGAAAAAAATAGAGACAGGTTAGTAGGGGCATTACAGCAAATGTTACGTTAATTGCTCTAATCAGCATCGAAATATTTGAGAAGATCTTCTGTGAATGCATGTGAACTGAAACTCACTTCGCTTGTTCAGCAGATTATGATTATTGATGTATTTGAGAATAGTTGGTTTTTCTTAGAGGCATGGAGTCAATTTTACTTTGTTGAGGGTAAAAGGTTTGGTTTCCGAGATGAGAATCAAATTTACTACACGTGTATAGTTATCTATTTTGATTTCCCAGAAAACAATTTTGAAAGATCCGTACTATTTGAATATTTTTTTTATTGATAAGTGACATTTTATGAATAACGGGTTTTCCAAAGGTCATCAGTAGAACCAAAATACAATTGAGTCTTACCATTACGTTCAATGCTAGCTTTGTAAATAACGTCTTTATTCATCCATTTAGAATTTATGCAGCTGTTGAATGCTGAAGCGATGACACTCTGATACGTAATGTAGGTATATTTGTAATTATTAATATACATTTTAAAGCTCTGTTTAACTACATTGAGCAATTTTGTGCCAACATTAGTTAATAAATAAATGTATATATAGTCTTGAGGGAACTTTCCGTGGATTATGATCGGTGAAAGTTCTTGGTCTGCATAAGGTGATTTTCAATCAATCTATTCACAATGACGTAAATTTAAACTTTTCCTGTTTGTAATATTGTGTAAGGCATGAAACCGCATGACTCAATGCAGTGTTGTTTTATTTATACAAATTTGTGAGGATGTCCGAAAAGTAATAACATTTGACCAAACGAAGACAGTGTGGGTATATATATATATATGTTCACTTTTTCGCCCAACACGTCATCAGGAGAAATGTTGCCGCTTATTAAAATGTTAACGAGGAATATTTTGTTCGGCACTTCGACGTCGTATAATGGTTAGCAAGCTTTCTTTTTCTGATTGAGTAGTGAATTCTATCCTCACTAGGCACCCGGTATTTTCGGACATGTGCCACAACTAAACTATGCTGTGTAAATTAAGTAGGCACTTCGACGTGGTGTGATAGTGGGAAGGCTTGTCTCACTAGATCAATTATGAGTGAGAAGAGAGTTCGATCCTCACCAGGTTCCGACTACTTTCGGCCTTGTCCCACATCAAAACTACGCTTATAAAATGGGAACTATATATATATATATATATATATATATATATATATATATATATATACAATTAATTATTCATACAAAAAGTAGATTAGTAAAGTTAATGATTTAACATGGCGAAAACACTTCGCAAACAAAATTTTAAAGTTGCATTAACCTACGAACTACTCGATGAATGTTATGATCCTTGTTTTGAATAACTACAAGCTGTATAAGGTCTTTTTTTTTAATCTACAAATACTTTCAACTGTACATACAGTCATCTTCAGGCATGGAAATTATTTTGTTTTTTAGTAAATTCAGCTAGCATCAGAGACAAATGATTAAATGCGAATCGAAATATGTTTTTTAGAAATGTGTTATTGGTAACGGATAATACATACATACATATATATTTATTAAAGACATTTTTTATGTTTAACGTTCTTTTTATAGATACAAGAATTTAAGTAAATGCTCTGTTTATAATAAACAGTATTAAATAACATTTACCGGCCTGAATGTCCGAGAAATTTTCATAGAAAATATTCGTTCTTTGACAGGATTCGAACCTGCATCCTATACGGAACCGTCATTTACGCTGACGTGCCTTACCGTTAAATGACGGTTCCGTATAGGATGCAGGTTCGAATCCTGTCAAAGAACGAATATTTTCTATGAAAATTTCTCGGACATTCTGGCCGGTAAAAGTTATTTAATACTGTTTATTATAAACAGAGCATTTACTTAAATTCTTTATCTATAAAAAGAACGTTAAACATAAAAAATGTCTTTAATAAATAAATTGTCGGACTTTGTCCATTTCGCAATATATATATATATATATATATATATATATATATATATATATATATATATATATATATATATATATATATATATATATATATATATATATATATATATATATATATAGTCTTAAGGTGTGCTATATTTATGGAATAAAGGGCTCAATATCAGAGATAGAGCGTGTGTAAATATAAAAATGAACATAGAAGTCAGCACTTAGAGGCGACAGTCTGTTTCATGCTATATGCAATCGTCAAGCCACAATCTTCAGCCACTAAGTGTTGACTTCTATGTTCACTTTTATATATATATATATATATATATATATATATATATATATATATATATATATATATATATATATATATATATATATATATATATATATATATATATATATATATATATATATATATGGTTGTACGAAGACTTGTCCACCCTACTAAAAAAGTAATGAAAACTATAGAAGAAAAAGTAATGAATCAATACAAAGCACATATACTGGACTCTATGTAACACATGAATAAGGTCTGTATGGACAATATTATTTTCGTCTAAGTATTCTTGTCGGCTATCTGGAATAGAAAATTATATTATGTAGAGGTAACAAAACTTTTGGACACTCGGTATGTTACAAATAAAATGTTATAAAAAAAAAAAAACGAATGTCATTTAAATTATAAAAAAATAAGTTAAATTTAAATAATATTTATCTAAAATATCTAGTCAAATTCTAAAAACAGGGATATATACTTTCGATTTCATCTGTATAGTAACTGGTTTTTTGTTAACAGTTTGAAAGACCTGATCCTACCTTCTCTATTTTTGAATTTTCTGTCTTTCATGATTTTATTTTTTATCTTCCAAGCTAATGGAAATCTGTAGGTGCCACATCTGGCGGATTTTAAGCTTTCTTGATTTTCTTTTGTAGTTTGTGTAAAAATCTAAATCGCTTCTTCAGATATCGTAAGATTTTATTGGCATGCACTGTGGTCATGGTAACGATTTTATTTCACCTCAGAAACCATATTCATTTATCAGATTTACTACTGACAGCAGCATATACATGCTGTATAAAAATTATCTTACAAACATTGGGGCGATTTTTTCACACTCGAAAGAAAGCAAAATATAAATATATGTTCGCAAATACTTCGTTTTTGAGTTAAATTTAAAGTAGACGATTTTCAATGTAAATCCACGATATAATCTAAAAATACTTATTATCATAGTTAGTTGTGCCATGGATCCTGTCTCAGGACCTCGACGATAAATAGTAGCAATATCATCAAATTATATATTTATTTGAAAATGGAACGTCTTTTGAAACATATTTTGGGACAGTCTTAGCGTTATTTCTGCAGTTCATTGTAAAGAGTCCTTACAGTATTAAAAAAAAAAAATGTTGGGTAAATCTAAAATCTTTGTTCCCTGTGTGTACGGTTTAAGGTTGATAAATCATTAATTTAGAAATTCAAGAAGAGGTTGGTTGCTGCAGAATTGAATAATGGCTATTCTACAAAATATTAAATGAAGATTATGTATTCTTTTTTCTACTGTACGAATACTTTTTTCACCCATTAAAATGGATAAATGGGATTTATTTCTATTAAAATGAATTTTGTTTCGGGTTTCTATGGATTATGGAATTATTATGCATCTATGTACAGTTAATTATATGAAAACTATCTTTATTCATTAGTGTGGAATACAATAAATTAAAAATATATATGTGTAATAATATTTGTTCCTCCACCCCACACACACTTTATAACCGGGATTTTTATTGGGTGACCGAAATCTTCAGTTACGAATGAAAAAAAAGATTTTGCTAGTTCTCAGAGGAAAAACTGAGATTGCAGATTTTAAGAAGTCAGTCTTTGTGTTCAATGGCGTCTGATTGAATCGGTTCGTGGCTGTTTAATCCTTTCAGTCAGTGAATTACTAAAGATGGTTTTCGATGCAAATGGCATCGGTTCATTTCTTTCATTAAGTAATTCAATGTGCAAGGCGTGAGGTTGGAATGTCATGATGAAATTCTACTTGATATTGTCAAAAGATATATTTATTTGAAAATGGAACATATTTTGAAACATGTTTTTGGACAATCATAGTTTAATTTCTTCAGTTGATTATAAACAATCTTAGCAGAATATATTTTTGTTGGGTAAATCGAACATCTATATTCCCTTTGTGCAAGGTTTACGGTTGATAAATAATGTCGTTTTAATACTTATTGCTTGAATAATGTACTTACAAAGGGTTTAAATGTACATGAAAAATTCATTAGAATTTACTTATTAATCTTATTTGGATATACAAATAAACTGGACTTCAATAAAATTAGCTGATATTATATTCATAAATCTATTTATACTGAACACACATACACAGGATGCATCAAAATAATTTTGCTAAATTTGAGAGCATGTTAATCACGCCCAAACAAAGACAAAAGTCCATATAAACATATGTCGACAAATCCTTCGTTTTTGAATAATTATGGTGAAAGAAAGTTTATGGCAGAAGCAGTTTAATGTAGAATCGGTCTTTCTCGATGTTTATTTTCTGGTGCCATGAATACTGTCTCATCAACCCGACGATAAACAGCAATATGGTTGGATGACTCGGCTGCCTTCTGTCTGGAAAAGCAATCCGATACAGCCACCCAGTCTCGCGTACATTACCATTCGTGCGGATGTTTGAAAAAATTATATCTGCTTGCACACGATACGAATATTCTGCAATAGTTAAACGAAACTGTAGCGGATGTGTTAATTATAATGGGTAAATACTTGTTGAGAATAGACAGCGTGAAAATTAACGATTTCCACTAACATTAACAATATCTATATTCATACATGGAATAAGATACAAAACTCAACGGAATGATTTCAAAACATAACTATTAGATTTATTAATGTTTGTCCCTTTGATTTGGTAATAGTTGTACCGGAGTTCATATTAAGAAGAAGTAATATTAAACTTGTAATTCAGAAGAATAAAGTTTGGAATTGTGAGTTCTAAAATTGGTAAAAGTTCAGAAGTGATTTCAGAGGTTGATGAGTGAGTGTATTGGAATTGTTTCGTGTTAAATAAATTTAACTTTGTAACTTCAAAAGTATGAGTGACGTGGAGTAGTTTAGCAATTGGTTATCCGTCACAAAGCTCACTGATAAACTTGTGTTCGTGCATCGTATTTATTTACATTCCTGG
>OZ010605.1:76503420-76515920 GCA_963932145.1 Acanthosepion lycidas
TCAACTGGATGTCCTGTTGGGTCTTCATCTTCAAGGCTTAAATTTACACTCCTGAATTTGGCAAACCATCTTCCGCAAGTTCTTTCAGGCCTTCTTCTCCATAAGCAGAGTGAATATTTCGAGTCGCTTCGCATGTAGAGTGCCCATTTTTAAACACATAAAGCATTATGTGCCTTAAATGCACCTTCGACAACCCCAAATTTGAGGGACTAATTTGAGTTATAAATGCAATCAAATTATTCTGTAAAAAGAAATTATATTAAAGTAATGCTTTCCAAATTCATATGATTATCAGTCAGTATAATTTGACATTTTAGAATACTGTAAAATCTGATGAAAAATAAATATACGATAATATGGACAGAACTTATGGGATGACCTGAAATATATACAGGGTGTGGCAAAATGACCTGACACTTTTTTTTTAATAAAAGCGAAACAGTGTAAGGAACGAAAAATGTGTTTTTATTTTATAAATGTACATATGCTATTTTGGTTCATTACGTTTAAAAGAGTAAATCTGTTATGTGGTTGCCGTTAATTTCCAGACTGTCGAAGACGTTCGCGAAAACTGTCCATAACTCGACGTGTCATTTCATGTGGATTTTAACTGTTAAATAGATCGAGTGTATACTTTTTATTTAAGGTATCCCCACAGAAAAAATACCATTAATTTAAATCAGGTCATCGAGCAGGCCAATGGCACTTTGTGTTGTATTTACCGATTCGTTGTTCTTGACAAACATTTCCACACCTAAAGGACGATGCTCGCCTATACAATTCATGTTGGCAAATGAAAAGATAAAAGAAACTAATTGGCATTATATGGACATTTCGTAAATTAAAACACATTTTTCGTCCTGTACTCTTTTTGATTTTATTAAACCTACAAATGTCCCAGATCCTTTTGCCGCACCCCGTATATTAACACAAATCGTTTTTCTTTTTCGACTGTTCATTTATAGTGGCTTATTAGTTATAGTGGAGTGTATGAGTCTTGAAACAGATTAGTTTGATTTGGTCTTGTTAGTTAGATAGCCCACCATAAGAGGGGTATAAAACAAGAAAATCAAATTGTAAAGTGATACAACAAATTTATATACATATAAATCAATTGAGATCTGTAGAAATAAGATTAATGTATTTTGGTTGATTAAAAGTCGTCAAAAAGTTTTTAGTAGTCCTTGCAAAAATAACTTTATGTGTACGTAGGCATGAACATATGTGCGGATGTATCGTAGGATAGGAATGTCTTTGAAGTAATCGCTCAGTCTTAAAATGTTCCGTTCGTTTCTCAAGTATAAAAGGGGTGAGGGAGAAGAGTAGAGATAATAATAACGATCGCTTGACGTTTGCCAAGGGACGTGTTAATACGCTCGTCTCCTTCTCTCTAGTGATAGTCGAACATGCCCGTCTTTTATTTTGTTTGTGGAGCTTGAAAAGGTCATTTGGGAATTCACTCCCGGATATTATTCGGGCCTTTCCATTGGACTGCGAACAAACTTAGCGTCGGCTGGCGAAAAGGTCCGTACAAGAATTTGTTTCTGAGAATTGAAGATTATTTGAATGTTGTTTTTAAATATTTCCTAATTTTCTATTGGCCGAAAAACATTCCCCATAAAGTTGTGCAATTTTACGAGTTTTATTTTGGATTGACTTTTGCGTGTGTGTTAAGCAAAGTTTGTAAATTCGAGTCTTTTTCATTTCTAACACAATCAATGTGTCAGTGCTTAGTATTTAAATGTTTAAATCTAGATCTTGTTTTCTTCACTATACGTTTACTTTGTTTTTCTTTCTTCATCATTTTTTTTCTTTACACAACTTGAGTTTCATGTATACACCTCTTTTTATTTCATTCTTTTTTGTTACTTACATGGTTTTTGGTTTCTTTGTCTGATCTTCTTCGTTGGTATTTCACTTCTCAAGTTTCAACTACTTTACAAGTACGATTAACCATGGGAAATTGTTGGATTTCAAATCACCTATATCACCTCCATATTCCAATTTAAAGAAGAAAATTGCTTACAGAAAGTGCCACCCACCACCACGACCGCCATATCAAAAAAATAAAGCGCAAGTTTTCCGTCGTCGATTTTTCCCTTAAAACTAAAAAAATAATCTTTACAAACTCTTTCAGTTATTCTATCTTTTGCTTATACTCATTATACTCACTCCCCACTTCCTAGTTGTGAAGTTGAAATAAAAGTTCATCTTCTCTGTGATGAGGAAACTTATTACTAAGCAGCCAGTAAGTTTTCTCTACTGCTTAATTCCAGTTTAAATCATATCTATGCATCATATGGTTTGAAGAAGTTCAATAAAAAAACAAACTCTACAACGATATACTTGCGAGCTATTATAATAACAACATGAATTCAGTGAAAACTGAGTTACAAAAATGGAGAAAAAAATAAGAAAAAAGTAAATTACAAAAAAAAAAACTGTAAACTTGTGCAAATACACTGGAGCAAAACGAATAATTCCGATATTATTTACTGTTTTCGTATTTGTCCAATGAAGCATGACCCAGTGCACATATTAGTAGTTTGTATGTCCATTCTGCGAATTTGCTTCCTGCAGATTGATCACAAAATTCTCAATTAGATTTAATGAGTTTCCGGTTCAAATTATACTACTTTGATTTGCTGGCTGGTAAATCGTGACAGTGTGTTCGTGCAGCGTTACAGTTTTCTTACGCTTCCTTGGAATAAAGTCCATCGCAGACAATGGCCGTAAGACAACTAATCGACAGTCGAAACAATGGTGTCTGGGCGTGATAAAAAACAGATGCAATCACGAATGACGCAATATTTTTCAAGGTCAAACAAATGTTATCATAAAGCCCGAAAATAGATTCATATTATTGCATAACACTGCAAATGACCCAATCAGAAGAAAAAATAGAAATCGATAACATCTTGTCACTCCAGTCGCTCTAAAACTGACCGTGTAAATGGTACATGAAGACGACGAAAGAAAGCTGAAAGATTAAAAAGGAGGGTAAGTTTGTAAGTGAACAATTGAAGATATCAACAAAGAATGAAAAATGAAAACAGAATAAAAATGGAAATAGTAAAAAAAATGACATGGCTATGTAAGATAAAGAGGATAAACGAGGGAAAGTAAAGGTCGAAAGGAAAAAAGAAAAGAAGAAAAAGTGAAAAAAAGAAAGAAGGAAATGAAACAAAAAATGGAAGAATAATAGAGAAGGATGTAGGAAATAAAAAATACATAAAAATGGATAAGTAAGTATGTAAGGAGAAAATGGAGAAAAGAGAAAACAAAAAAAATAAAAGGGAGTCCGAGAAAAAAGAAAAACAGAAAAAAAGAATGAAAGGAGAAAAGTAAGAAAGATTAAGAGAAAAGTCAAGAAGAAAGAAAGAAAATAGAATGATATACAGAAAAAGAATCAAAATAAAGGAAATATGAACGAAAAGAAACGAAGAATAAATAAAAGAAAGAATGGAAAAAGAAAAGAAAGAAAGAATAAGAGGAAATATGAACGAAAATAAAGACGAAAAAAAGAAAGAAATGAAAGAGAAGAGAAAGAAAGAATAAGAGGAAAAGGGAAGAAGAAAGGAAAGAAATAGAAAGATATACATAAAAAGAAAGAAAAAATAAAAGGAAATATGAACGAAAAGAAATAAAGAAGAATAAAGAAGAAGAAAAGACAAGAAAAGAATAGGAGGATAGTGAAGAAGAAGGAATGAAAAACGAAAGATATACAGAAAAAAGAAAGAAAATAAAAATAAAAATGAACGGAAAGAAATAAAGTAGAAAAGGGGGAAAGAATAGCAAGGAATAATGAAGAATAGATGAATGAATAAAATAAATTAAATAAACTCTTTTTATGAAAACTGAAAAGGTAAGAGAAGATGAGAAAACGATGAGTAAGAAAAGTTAAAAAAAAACAAAAGAAGAAAAAAATAGAATGCAATCGAAGGTTTGTAAGGAAATCAAAATATAAAAAACATTGCTTCGCAAATTGGTGAGAAAAAAAAATAAAAACAGAGCCGACAACCATATAAAAGCCAATAAAATTAAAAATGGAATGGAAAAAAAATGGCGAATAAATTGAAATTGCAAGATAAAAAATCGAATACTAATAAAAAGAAAGAGACATAAGATGATGTCATATATATATATATATCTATATATATATATATATATGTGTGTGTGTGTGTGTATATAGGTCGGTTTTGTGGAAAGTTCTCTGCCTGACTAAAATACTATCGAATGCAATTGATTTTTCCTCATATGTTAGTATTTGCATAAGCCGTAGAACTTTTCATCAACAGCTCTTAAGTATACTTCTACACACGTAAGTACCCAGGCTCGGTTAAATACGACCCCACCTACAGACTAATACATATATATATATATATATATATATATATATATATATATATATATATATATATATATATATATATTAAGATAAAGAATGATAAAAAATGAAGTACATTTAAATGAATTATCGTTATTACTTATGACATTTTTCAGAGGCATTTTCTTGATCCCGTTAAAGATGTACGACGAAAAACTGTTTCTATTAATTAATTTTCAAGAAGAAAGAAATTAAGAATGAAAGAAAAAAGATCCTATTTGAATGAAAGCAAAACGAAGGAAAATATATAACGAGACTGAAAGAAAGAAAGAAAGATCCTATTTGAATGAAAGCAAAACGAAGGAAAAATATATAACGAGACTGAAAGAAAGAAAGAAATATATAAGGAGAACAAAAATGAATAATCATAAGTGAAAGAAAGATCTTAGGCAAAAGAAAGAAAGAAAAAGACAGAAAGGAAGACAGAAAAAGCAAACAAACAGAATAGCAATATCTAAGGTGAAATAGGACGGTGTTAATGAGGAGAAAGAAAGAAAAAAAAACGAAAAATTCCAAGTAACTAAAAACAATAAATATATTTAAAAAAATGATAAGACATATGCAAAAAAATAAAAAAAAGAAAGAATAGAAAATGTTGTGGAAGCAAGAAAGGTCCAAGAGAAAGAAAGATTCAAGAGAAAGTTAGATTCAAGAGAAAGAAAGATCCATGAGAAGGAAAGATTCAAGAGCAAGAAATATTGAAGAGAAAGATCAAAGAACAAGAATAATCCAGAGAGAAAGAATGATCCAAGAAAAAGAAATATTTAAAAAAAAAAAAAAAAAGAAAGATTCAAGAGCAAGAAACTTTCAAGAGAAGGAAAGAATTCTCGTAGGGAAAAAGAGAGAATAAGAGAAAAAATTCCGATAAGACAAAAAAGTCAATTGATTTCAGTGAATTCACTCCATTGATTATTAATCGCAAAATCAAAATAATAACGAAAAAAATGTGAAAATTTAAAAAAAAATGTGAAAAACGAAATCATTTTCTCATCACTTCACGTATTTAATATTTCGAAACAAATTGCGACGGACGGAGATTAAGGAAAAGACTTCATTATAAAAGATTAGATTTTACCCAAGTCTTTTCTTTCCCAAACGTCCATTTTTTTTTCAGTACGATTTAAGCAAACACAAATATCTTAGCTCTTTTTTCTTCTTATGAATATATTTTATATCTTCAGTGTTGGTGATATTTTTTTCCAGAAAATTTTGTTTTTGTATTACCCGTGTACTACGGCCTCACATCGGTAGTAAGTGGGTCAAGATTCTCCATCATTCACATTAAGTTAACTTTAGCATGCAAGATATTTTTTGGTTCAAGTTAACGTAGATTGAGCAGCAAGTGTTTACTAAACACATTGTTATTGTATATTAACTTGTAACTATCGCCCTTATAAAGATAACATCTCTAATTTAACAATAAATTACTTATTTTGAACATTGTATCTTCTTGTTTGTTACTGACCACATAATTTCGGTCTTTGCATTCTCCAACCTAATTAATATGACCTGTGTCTGATGTAGCAATATCGAAATAAACTGTTCAGAATATTCTATGCAGGTTATTTTGGAATTCTAAAAGGCCACATTTAAAATGATATAGAATTCTAAATAATGGCTTATATGAAAAGTGCGGACGTATACGCAAGCTACTGCGGAGGGCTAATTGGAATGCGGCCCAATATTAAATGGACCTCTGGTCCAACTTAGAAAACAGCAATAATAATTTTAATGAAGTAACTTTGAATCCCTATATTCACTCCATGGAAATTCAAAATATCGCAACTCTGATACGGGCCGAAACTTCGAGTTAGGCCGAAACTCTGATTTGGGCCCAAAATCCAATTTGGGCCCAAAATCCAATTTGGGCCGAAAATCCGATTTGCATCCAAACTCCGATTTGGGCCGAAAATCCGATTTGAGCCTAAATTGGAATTTAGGTCGAAAACTGCCTTCTTTAAATCACAAACTCCGTGGGACGTCCAAACCTCAAATCACCAGTCCTTTCTCATCAACCCAAATTCCATAGAATTTTGAAGAAATACAAGTTACTTTCTTAATTCACAGTTTTGTAGATATTTTAATCTGAATTAAAAAAATAATAATATCACAAAGTGTTTGCTTTAAATTAAAATCAATATAAATTAAATTCTTTTAAAATCACATTTTTTTTCAGTTATTTAGGTTTGTCACCCGGACATACATCCCAATGTTGGATGTTCAAGTACCGGCCAAAGGGAATATTTTCAATGCTGATATCACCCTGATTCCAAAAGGTATATTATGTTTCTGTAGAATTAGTGTGGCCCGAGTTTTGATTGGATTTCAGTCACACGGACGAATAGACAGAATTTGCCATTTATTTATGTAGGTGTTATTTTACTGATTACGACAATAGTAAAAATATGAGAGACTGAATTGTAAATATGAGAGACTGGATTGTAAATATGAGAGACTGGATTGTAAATATGAGAGACTGAATTGTAAATATGAGAGACTGGATTGTAAATATGAGAGACTGGATTGTAAATATGAGAGACTGGATTGTAAATATGAGAGACTGAATTGTAAATATGAGAGACTGGATTGTAAATATGAGAGACTGAATTGTAAATATGAGAGACTGAATTGTAAATATGAGAGACTGGATTGTAAATATGAGAGACTGAATTGTAAATATGAGAGACTGAATTGTAAATATGAGAGACTGGATTGTAAATAAAACAAAACCTTCAACGGAAAATATTTATTTGCTCTGCAAAGGAGTTATGCTGAATGCATCAGGAGGTTCAGATTTTAGAAGAAACCATTTGGGTTCTAATATATTATAGTAATTGTACAAAAGTATAGTACTCATTTCTAATGCTTAAAGTCTCTTATTTGTTAATTTGCTATGAATCTATTACAGTATTTGACTTTATATATATATATATATATATATATATATATATATATATATATATATATATATATATATATATATATATATATATTAATAAAAAGAAAGAACAATAAGATATATAATCCGGTGTTCTTATAGATATTTTTATTTTTACAAAAAAATGCTCAATGTAAATTTACAGAGCATTAATATTATAACTTAATAGATTAAAATATGGTTTTTCGCTACATGGTTCCAACCATGTTTCAAAAATGGAAGCTAAAAGCCTCGAATTTAATTTTGTACTTAAATTAAAGACATTAGTTCCATTTCATCCTCAAGTGAATTTCATCCTCGTTCAAATTCGAAAAATTCGCTTGAGGATGAAATGGAACTAATGTCTTTAATTTAAGTACAGAATTAAATTCGGGGCTTTTAGCTTCCAATTTTGAAACATGGTTGTAACTGTGTAGCGAAAAACCATATTTTAATCTATTAAGTTATAATATTATACATATATATATATATATATATATATATATATATATATATATATATATATTATATAAAGATTATATAGCTTCAACGTTAACATTATGTCTTCACTTGTTTGGCATGAATTCATAATGTTTCTGAAACTGCTGTCGTATGGTGTAGAGGACCAACTTGAGATTGGAAAGTACGTAGATGGTTTCTGAAGTTCAACAATGGGCATACGAATCTTTAAAATCAATATGGTAGATGAAGTCCATTTGTAATTGACAAACAATATATGAAAAAAAAATCCAGTCGAAAATTATCCCCATCAAAGTCTCAAGGAAACATCTCATAAAAGATGTTAGCATTTTGACAATATCGGTCCATCTCATGAAGATTGTCTTGGTGAAGAAACGATAAATGTGCTTCATGAAGTCAATGAAAATAAAAGAGTTCGATGACGTGAGGTGTGTTTGATGCTGTACATGCGAAATTCGAATGATATATCTCTTGATAGAATAATAACTTGTGATGAGAAATACAATTTTCATGACAAACGCAAACGACGGGCTGAATGGCATGAATCGTGAGGAAACACCCAAACACTTCCCAAAATCAAAATTTAACCATTGGCGTTATCCTTTATAGCTCTCTGAAATCTAACCAGAACAGCATTGTCGAGGTTTACTAACAGCACTGGATGAAATACACATTGAGTTAGGCAAAATGCAACCGGCATGTTTAATTAACGAGATCCAGTTCTTCGTGAGAATACTCGATGACATGTTACCAGTACGACACTGAAGCAACTCAATGACTTGTATTTCAATGCCGCACCCAACATATCGCCTTCATCCTTTACTGCCACACATTTTCAAGTATTTTTTGAACGCTTTTTTTTACGCATTTCCCCCCAAGCAAAGCGGGAGTGCCAATAGTACGCAGAAGGTTACAGAGCGTTAAAGGGAGAGAAAATGCAGGGTATAGGTGAGGGTGAGGAAAGGATAAAACATGAACAGGCTTCAAGAAAACAAGGTTGCGACTGACGTTGCATTTAAATATTTGAAGGTGGTACTTTATCAGAGAAGCAAGTAAGAGGAAGGGAATTCCACAGTCCTGAAGGGCGAGAATAGAAACTGTTGGAATAGAAGTGGCGGTTTTCATTTAATTATTTTAAGAGTAAAAACGTAGGAATTATTTTGCCAATCTAGTAACACGCTTAAATTCAATCATTCGGGGCACCAGGGAAGAAAAAAAGATTTTCAGAGCAGATGCCATAGAAATATTTGTAGAAAAGACAGAATAAAAACACTAAAAACGTCAGTGGGAATACGTCTGAAGTAGAGATGCCAGGTCAAGATCGATTTATTGCAGATTTTACTTTGGATTTTGTCGAGAATCTCAAGATGAACAGCAAGGACACCTTCCAGAATATGGTAACATTATTTAATGCTCGGACGAATGGTAGATTTATAAATGTGCAAGATGGACTCAAATGAGATAAACCTTCTTGCACAACACAGAGAACCAAATTTCATTGCAGTAGATCCAGCTACTGATTCAATGTGGTTGTTCCACCTCAGTCTAAACAATTTTTAAACCAAAATATTTTTCTTTGCAAAGACGTCATAGAAAGTGCATTCAAAGATTTCTTGGCGCCCACATCTTTACTCTTTTGATTTGTTTTTGAAAAATGTATTACTGATAATTTTTTTTAATATTTTTTAGTTTATACAAAAAAGTATTACCTCATTTTCCGCATTATAGTCCGCACCTGTATATAACCCGCACTCCTCTAAATTCAACTATCTGGACTTAACTGATTCGACGCTGGTGACCGGTTTTTGTGAAGCTAGGTTCCTTTACCGCCAATACCGGTCACACACGGTTCGAAAACACAATTCAAATATAACCATTAACATTATATAACACACATCCTACATATTTTGAGAACATATTGCGTGTTATAGTCCTGAAAATACAGTACTGGTAATTTTTTTACTATGCTGTTACTTTTACTATAAAAATATTTATAATTTGATTTTTTTTTTTATTCCAGTTCGGTGGTTAACTATTCGATCATAGCTGGGACCCTAACTGGTGCTACTACTCAGGGTTATGATGGACATAGGAACATACAGCAATTAAGAGGTCTTGCTGTCGAATGTAGTTTATCAGCATACCCAGGACGGTGATTACAAGGTTGGTCGATGATAAACTGAATCATTTTGAGGAATGTTCGTATTTCGCTGGTCTGTTTGGCTTGTCTTTCTTAGATTTCAGGGATAGCCATTTTCTTTCAGCCTTGTTCCATACTTCGTTAACGTTTCTGTCTTATCTGAAATCATTTTTGAGTAGGCGAGCGCTGATTAAAAATGTACACAACTTTTCTTCTCGACCTTTTAAATTTGACATTAGCTTCAATATGCAATGAATTCTCTTTCAAGACAACTTTTCTTTTCACGTGCCTAAAAAAGACAAAAAAACTTAAGCATTTATTCGACCGTCAAGATATAGAGAAAAAATATTGGAAGACACAAAAAATATCTGCAAAGATGATTAGTTTGTAGGAACTGATTGTTTTGTAGTTTGTATATCTATCTCACTATCTCTCTCTCTGCCTCTCCTTCTTATATATATATATATATATATATATATATATATATATATATATATATATATATATATATATATATATGTGTGTGTGTGTGTGTGTGTGTGCGTGAGAGTGAGTGTAGAAAGGAGGGTTGCGGGTGCGTGTGTGTGTGTGATTGTAGAATGGAGGTCTGCGTGTGTGTGAGTGAGTGAGTGAGTGAGTGTAGAATGGAGGTCTGCGTGTTTGTTTGAGTGTGTGTATAATGGAAGTCTGCGTGTGTGTGCGTGTGTGAGTGAGTGTAGAATGGAGGTCTGCGTGTGTGTGTGAGTTAGTGAGTGTAAAATGGAGGTCTCCGTGTGTGTGAGTGTGTGTAGAAGTCTGCATGTGTGTGCGTGTGTGAGTGAGTGAGTGTAGAATGGAGGTCTACGTGTGTGTGTGTGTGAGTTAGTGTAGAATGGAGGTCTGCGTGTGTGTGTGTGAGTGAGCGAGTGAGTGTAGAATGGAGGTCTGCGTGTGTGTGTGTGTGTGTGAGTGTGTGAATGTAGAATAGATGTCTCCGTATGTGTGTGTGAGTGTGTGAATGTAGAATAGATGTCTCCGTATGTGTGTGTGTGTGAGAGTGTGTGTAGAATGGAGGTCATCTTGTGTGTGTGTGAGTGAGTGAGTGTAGAATGGAGGTCTGCGTGTGTGTGTGAGTGAGTGAGTGTAGAATGGAGGTCTGCGTGTGTGTGCGTGTTTGAGTGAGTGCGTGTAGAATGGAGGTCTGCGTGTGCGTGTGTGAGTGAGTGAGTGTAGAATGGTGGTCTGCGTGTGTGTGTGTGTGTGTGTGTGAGTCAGTG
This sequence comes from Acanthosepion lycidas, assembly GCA_963932145.1. Classification (NCBI taxonomy): domain Eukaryota; kingdom Metazoa; phylum Mollusca; class Cephalopoda; order Sepiida; family Sepiidae; genus Acanthosepion; species Acanthosepion lycidas. Next base: position 76,514,601 of record OZ010605.1, read on the forward strand.
AGTGTAGAATGGACGTCTGCGTTTGCGTGTGTGTGAGTGAGTGAGTGTAGAAGAGGTCTGCGTGTGTGTCTGTGCGTGTGTGAATGAGTCAGTGTAGAATGGAAGTCTGCGTGTGTGTGTGAGTGAATGAGTGTTGGATGGAGGTCTGTGTGTGTGTGCAGAAGGACAAGAAAAGCCATACGCATAAGCGACCGACTTTCATTCATTTTACAAGCCTTAAATTACCTGATAAATTCGTGTCTATGATTTTATACTAATTATCATATATGGTTAAAAAAAAGAAAAGAAAAGATAAGCAGCTACGATTAAGAAGATATCATGCAAAAAGATACACAACTAATATATTATTACTCGAACGTTATTTTTAGCGGTAATATTTGACATAATAAAAAATTATGAAAACATACAATCATTTAATATTTGTATTTACACTATTTAATCCACAGGGTCAGACCGGTTTCTATAGCCTTGGATGGCAACTTGTCTATCGCAGAAAGAAATGTCAACATACTGCATGAGAAAATCTGCCTCGTCAGTCATGTATCGAAAGATACATGATCGCCTAAGTGTGTATCACGCATGGCACATAACTGATTGATAAAGTGTATACAGTATATAGCCCTGTACATTCAGTCACGTCGCACATATTTGTAATTTTAAATAAAGTACATGTAGTAAATTAAATCTTTGCGTATATGTTATAATTTACGTAATGTTTATTTAATGGCCAGTATTTTAATTGTTTTCCTTTGTGTTATATATTGATTTATTAATTAAAGTGGCTGTGGTTTGTTCATTTGTAGTTGTTCGTGTGTGTGTGTGTGTGTGTGTACCTATAACCGTCAGTAAATAGCTCATTTAAAAAAAAAAAAAAAACATCTTTCGGTCTACAAATAATTGTTTCGTCTTCAAGTTTTAACTTTAAAGGAAAAAATTAGGGACTGATGATGAAGACATGGATCTTAGAGAGTACTTGCTTAACTTAAAAAATATACACTAGAAACATCTGACAACAGTTTTATAAATGAGGATCACATCATTCAATGGCTTAACAGTATTTTAATGCATACATTATGTTCCACGAGCGAAGTGATTTCGCCATTAATTGATTTTGCTGATTGATTCTATGTATGATTATATATATATATATATATATATATATATATATATATATATATATATATATATATATATGTACACCCGTATAGATGTGTATATTTAATATTTATTCAGTTATTTATTAATATTTTTAAAGTTTATATTATATTTTTCATTTGTTTAATTATTTAAAGTTTATATTATATTTATTTTATTTATTTG
>OZ010605.1:76520920-76533420 GCA_963932145.1 Acanthosepion lycidas
AAAAATAAAGGTTTTACAAATAATTGTTTTTAAATAATTGTTTACGGACAATATTCTCGATGCCCTTAGCACGGAGAGTTCCTTAAAGTTGTTAATACGTAAGAAAAAGCCTCCAGTAAGCAGATCTTGTTTTTTTAAACCGAGCAAATATTTGATATTCGAATCTATATAATTTCTATTTGAAATACACCAGAGTATTTTACCTACAGGAAAGAGTCAATTTCATCCTTTAGCTTTCAATTAAAGCTAAAACGAAACCTTCAAAAATGTGTTTTCATTTTTATAAGTTCATTTTAAACTTTAGGTATCGAAAATATTGGCGAAAATGTGGTGGTACAGAATTTAGTATAATTGTCCTTTCGATTAATTTTCATTCAAACAATTTACAATTCGAATAAATGTTTTTCGAATGATTATTTTAGAACACGATTACTTTCGAAAAATATTCACATAATTGTAATTTACAAGGTACACGGGTGCCAGGAAGGGATAAAGAAATCAGTTTATCATTTTATTTAAGCCATGAATGGGGCATCAAATGCTCAAATAGTGAAATTTAGTTAAGAGTGGTTGATTTAAAAATCATTTTCCAAATTCAAAAATCAATGTAGCTTCGATAAAACTAGGGAGGCGTGTTTTATGTATTACTGATTATTTTGGTCTATAGGCCGGTAGAAATTAAGTTCTTAGTATTAAAAACAAGGATGTCCTAATCAAACACGTTTACCTACTAAAATATAACCATTACAAGCACAGTAAATAATGTTGTATAAAACACCCGACTAAATGCTGAAAAAACTCAGACACACAGTCGCACATCTTACACATATAAATATATATGTGTGTGACTTTAAGGGTGTTCCTTTATATGCCAAAATAACGCCGAAATCCATTTTAAAATCCATTCCTAAAATCCATTCACACATTCTATAATTCTTAAACGAGAATACTAAATGAATTAAGTTTCCAGAAAAGCCTTCTAGAAACACTTTACAACCCAAATCTTGGCGAACAACTAGACCAAAATTCCTAGATCTCTTCAATAATATATACAGACAATTACTGTGAGGATATTTCATTTTGTAGTAGACTTTCTGCTATTGAGGTTTTTGTAAATAGATGTGGCAAAATTATGGATATTTGCATATACTAACACGTCAAATAAAGGGATTTTATAGTTAATGTTGAGTTCGTAAGTAAAATGCAGGCATTGGTAGTCTTAGAGGATTATTTTTGCATCTGGAACACTAATAATCAAAAAGCAACATTAAATACATTGTGCACACTTATACCACACTCTCTCGCAGAATAACATGTCACCTGCCAAAAATTAATCCAGTCCGTGCAGACGTCGACCAACGCATTATGAACGACGAAAGCATAACTATCAACATAAGACAAATACTAATAAATAACATCATAATACTCTACATCCCAATGAAAGGAAAACGTAAAAAAAAAAATCTACAAGCTATTAATATACAAATAAACAGGGTACATTAAGTAAAATGTCATTCACTACAGGAGAGGGCATTTTCAAGTGTATATGATATAATTAATATATGCACATATTTTATCTGTATTATAATAATTAAATCAGCAAAAAAGTTAAAAAATAAAAATTTAGATTGAATTAATAAATCAAAATTGAAATCTTTCAGTACATAACTTAGCATTGCTCACTTCACAAAGAAAAAAAAAAAAAACTCACCCAGCGGACAGGGAAGTTTTTTTTTTTTTTTTTTTTTAACCTTATTGATGATTTTTTTTTTTTGCATTAAATTTCACAGCCGAGCCGATGCAAATAAAAAGAACATTATATTCGTTCCTTACGTTTGATCGACGGAATGTGAGTGATTGTTTTTCCATTTTACACTCTTTTGGAAATCCCCAACATTTTTTAGCCGTTAATTTATTTACAATTGAAATTCATTTTAATCGTCTTCCAAATTCCCTTCCCCATTCGTTATTTATTAATGCATCTTTAATTGTTTACTGTTTCGCCAAGGATTACCTTTTGAAAATATGTCGGCCGAATGGGCCCTCAACATTAGATAAGAACGTCCATTAAATCTATTTTCCATTTTTGAGGACAAATGTCCTTGTTTGTATATATATATATATATATATATATATATATATATATATATATATATATATATATATATATATTTAACTGATTCAAAATATGGTTTCTTCGCTACACAAGAATTACCATGTTTCAAAAAACGAAGTTAAAACTTCAAATTAATTATATAATTAAAGTAAATGCATTAGTTCTTTTTCATCTTTTTTCATCAATTTTGGAACTGTAGATAGGCAATGAGATTCAAAATTTTGCTTGAAGATGAAACAGAACTAATTTTTTAATTTAAATATATAATTAAATTTGAATATTTTAGCTTCGGTTTTTGACACATGGTATGTTTTAGCTTCGTTTTTTGAAACATGGTAATTTAATTTGAAGTTTTGAAGATGAAACAGAAATAATGGTTTTAATTTAATTACATAATTAAATTTGAAGTTTTGAACTTCGTTTTTTAAATCATGGTACTTTCTGTGTAATGAAGGAACCGTATTTTAAATCAGTTTATTTATAATATTTATTCTCTGTAAATTTATATTGAGCCCTGTTTTGTAAAAATAAAAAAAATACCAATAAGAACACTGGATTATATATCTTACTGTTCTTTTTATTATGATATATATATATATATATATATATATATATATATATATATATATATATATATATATATATATATATATATATATATTGTTCAATGAAACTGGCATACTTTGTCTTCTAAATGAGGTAAAACTAAATGAAATATTTACTTTCAATCTAGACTTCATATATTAGGTCGATATGCTCTTTCAAACACCATCTGACGTAATGTCTCTTTTTTATGATTTAAAAAGCTTTTATAGTGAGTATTTTTTGTAATTTTTTAACTGAAAGTTTAAAGTCGAGTACACTTAGAAAAATTTTAGTAAAATTACTCAAGAATTTCTTAAGTTAAATTAGGACTTCAGACTAAACTATACTCGTTTAAATTGTGATATATTTAAAACTGCACCTTCAAGAGTAAAACGTACTGATGTTTCTTTTAAGAATCTTGAATATTAAGGGTGTGTGGGGTTCAGCGTACCCGGATTAAAGGAGAATTTAATACGGGATACCCTGCACACAAAATACAACGCAAATTTCAAGAAGAACCAACACGATAAGAACGTTTGTAGAAAACAGAACATTGTATACTTGTTATCTTGTAATAGGGTAAAAAAGATTAATGCTTTAGTTCGTTTAAGCAAAAATGTGATTTTTACAAAAATGTCTGTGTTCGCTGTCCTTCAACAGAGTAATGTCTGTTTCTTTTGTTTTTGTATAAGTGTAAAGGAAAAAGGGGCGATCAATTTAATTTGAAAAAGAGAGTGTGGATGAGGAATAAAAGATAAAAGGAAAATGTACTAATGAATTGTTTTGGAGTCAGTTGTAAATTTGTTGTTGTTGTTTGCCTTTCCTAATCCACTTTAGGCTCTGAGTGTCGGGTTGAGTCAGTGATGGAATTCACTGACAGTCTTTTATGATCTCTGCGCCGTTCTGACTGGTGATTGACTTGAGATTCTCTATTTATTGTTGACTTTTTTCACACTAGCTCGTTATCTTCTTTTTTAGTTTAGCATCGCCTCCTTTGATTGGTCAGAAAATTAATTTCACACCTTATTGCGAAATCTGTTTTTAGTCGTTTTGATCCGATTTTACGGGTGTGCAAATCTACTTTGTGTTTTTTAGTCATTTGTTGGAATGGTATAAGATTTGTCTCTTATAGGTGCCTGTAAAGTGTGGTTACCAAGGCAAAAATGCATATTTTCAAGAAATGAAATTTTCAACATTATATTGAATTAAAATATTAACCAATAACATCTTCAATATGATTTCCTTTCTTTGTAATGCAAACGATGATGCGCTTTGCAAGATTCACACGAACCCGATGGAATAACTCTAAACTGCAGTCAATTTCGGCAAATTCACTCTTTATACGTTAAATCAAGTCTGTTACACATGTGGTTTTCATTTTGTACACTGTCTCTTTAGCATTGCCCAGAAAAAGAAATCAATTCTTTCTTCTTTCGACAAAAACCTTGTTTTATCTGTGGAGATAAATAAATAACAGTATTCGATTTCCGCCTTGATCGTAGACGATAGCGTGATGAGCCAGATACTTACTGAAACTATACAAGGAGCAGAATATTTTGCCGGCATATGAGTTCCACTTGAGGTCTTGGAGAAGTTTAAATAGTCGCTCAAGGCAAGAGGCCTCCCCGAGAGAACATCCGTTCACCGTAATGGGCGATCGTTCTGAAACTTATTTTACCCCTTTTCCCCAGCTGAGCTGTGAGAAGTAGCGAGCTATTATTTTAAAATTTATGATTTCTGCAAACATTTCTGATTCACCCGAAATATATAGAAATCTTTAAATAAATAATAATATGGAGATTTTCGTTCATTAAACCTTTATGTGACGCTGGACATGTCATTTTAAATTAAATATATTTATTCAAATGTTTACACAAGCCATTACATTTGGTTAAATTTGTATATTCTAGAAATGTAATAGGTGTAAGCACTTTTGAGTCGCATTGTTGTACTACGATTAGATTCATAAAGTTTTGGTATTATAGCGAAAATTTCATCTAAACAATTACCATGTATGTATTTATAGAAAAGACACAGGGAGGCTACAGTATAGCGGTGGAATATTGACTGGAGATGAGATGCCAGGCCAGGACCTATAATATTTCTGATTCTACTTTGGATTTTATCAAGAATCTCAAAATCCATAGCAAGAGCTCGAGATCATATGTGGCAGCAATATTCAAAGCATGGACGAATGGTAGACCTATATATGTAAGGTAGATTCAGTAAAGATAATTATCTCTCACGACATGGAGTGCTGTCAACTGTAGACGTAGCTATGGGTTAAATATAATCTTTCTAATACCTGCCTATCGATTATGTTAGCTAGAGAAGGTATAACGAGCCATTATCCTGGAGGTGATAATCAGGCATGTTTTTCAGAGGCGAAAATGGGTCACTCAGATGAATATTACGACATAAATTTCAAAATTCTCAACATCGTCGTTAGAAAAAATCATTTTTTCTATAAATATGTTGCTTTAAAAATATTAATGTTGGATGCCAATTATTTTTTCTTTAAGAGTCTGTCGATTTGGACGAAAAAAAAACAAAAAACATGGAAGCATATTGGCCATACAAACTTTTTTCTGAATTTTTGGTTGTAAATTCAGCAGTAATCTGACATTCCATTTGGTAAAAAAAAAAAAAGAAAGAAAAAAAAGATTTACTAAAAATTCTTGAATTTTTAACATAAAAAAGAGCAACCGAGTATTATTTTTTTTTAGTCTAGATGCACCCTTGTCATATCTTCTTCGAAATATGAACTTATTTAAGCCAAGTGATCTTAAAATCTTTTCGGAAGTAAACCGATTTTCATTTAAACCATAAATGTTAAACGGATTATCTCTTTAATCCCTTCTTTCTATCCTTGAGAATTACCGACGATAGTCGAAAGTATCTGGGATATAATTCACAGTTCTGTTCATAACCTTCCAAGCAGAATGTAAATTACATAAAACAAAAATCCTAAATTACCTCACATGAGTATAGATCTATTTCAATCAACGCAAAAGTACGTAAGTCTTTTTCAACTCCTTTGTATAGACTGCCTTCAGTGTCGGAATTAGAGATAAATCTAATAAGGTTGAAATAGATCTATACTCTTGTGAGTTGATTTTGGATATATATCTATAGTACAGGTAATAAATTCGTTGGTATAAAATCGAAGTAGATCTTAGTAATATCAAATATTAAAACTGATCCACAAAAAGAGCTCAATACATTCTATTATAACAGAGCATATAAATTACACAACAAAATCCCAAATTACCTCACCTGAGTATAGATTTATTTCAATCAACACAAAAGTACGTTAAAAAAAATAAAAAATACTTTAAATAAAAATTGTTCATATTGTCCATGGTCATATTTATCGAAAGATATATATATATATATATATATGTGTGTGTGTGTGTGTGTGTGTGTGTGTGTGTGTGTGTGTGTGTGTGTGTGTGTGTGTGGTACAGGTAATAAATAGGTTGGTATATGATCCAAGTCGATCCTAATAATATCAAATATTCAAAATGAGAGATCAATGTATTTATTATAACAGATCATATAAAATACACAACAAAATTCTAAATTACCTCACATGAGTGTAGATTTATTTCTATCAACGCAAAAGTACCTGTGTATGGACTGTATCAAAATTTTTATTGCCGCGAAAGTTAGATTTTAAATCTCAAATTGCGACACTGAACATAGTCCATATTACAGAGTTAAAAAAGACTAACGTACTTTGCATTAGTTGAAAGAGATTTATACTCATTTGAAGTAATTTTAGATACTGTTGTGTAATATATATATATATATATATATATATATATATATATATATATATATATATACATATACATATATATATATATATATATATATATATATATATATATATATATATATATATATATATGATCCTAAAAATTACTTCGGATGAACTTTCTGGGGAGAAAGTGTGTGTTTGTAAATAGTGACTATTACTGCTACTAATGAAATACTCTTCGATAAAACGAATCCAGTTCATTCAGACACTGGCCTATTTATCTAAAAATAAATACGCTTAAATTCTCCGTCACCCGTGCCGTGCGGCAACAGTCTAGGGGTAGTTTTTCCGACTGACGCTAATTCAGCTTGGTTTCGATCCTAGCTAGACGCAACTGGACGTCTAGCCACACTCATGAACTGTGATACAGCGAAATAATCTATGGATGGCAATATATATATATATATATATATATATATATATATATGTGTGTGTGTGTGTGTGTGTGTGTGTGTGTGCGTGTGCGTGTGTGTGTGTGTGTGTAAACATATGTCCGCGTGTTCTGTTTCCAATTATTCCTTCAATATTGCCAGATAAGTTGTATTACATTCCGTTTGATTTTGAAAGATAGCATAAAGATTTGGCACTGAAAACTGTTTAGCAATTTCTGTTTCGACCTTAGCTAGACGCAACTGGACGTCTAGCCACACTCATGAGCTGTAATACAGCGAAACAATCTGTGCATGTCAATATATATATATATATATATATATATATATATATATGTGTGTGTGTGTGTGTGTGTGTGTGTGTGTAAAAATATGTCCGCGTGTTCTGTTTTCCAATTATTCATTCAATATTGCCTGATCAGTTGCATTACATTCCGTTTGATTTTGAAAGACGGCATAAAGATTTGCCTCTGAAAACGGTTTTGCAATTTCTGTTTCGATCTTAGCTAGATGCAACTGGACGTCTAACCTCACTCATGAACTGTAATACAGCGAAACAATCTGTGCATGTCAATATATATATATATATATATATTTGTGTGTGTGTAAAAATATGTCCGCGTGTTCTGTTTTCCAATTATTCATTCAGTATTGCCTGATCAGTTGCATTACATTCCGTTTGATTTTGAAAGACGGCATAAAGATTTGGCTCTGAAAACGGTTTAGCAATATGTACGCCTTATTAGTTTAGTGAAATTATGAAATCATAGAAGAGTGGTATATTAAATATGCAACAAGAATTGAAGGTAAAAGAATGCTTGTGTCCCGGCTTCAAAAAGCAGAAGCAAGTGAAAGTCAGCTTTGATTGGTGTTTAATGTTCTCGTTTTCCGCTAGAATATCTTTTGTTACAATGTCTGTAATCGTTTAATGGATAGAATACTTTGATGTGTCCCGATCAATAAATACTACCTGCTACATCAGGAATTATAAAACAAGGCTACTGCTTTCCCTCCCGAGGCCAATGTACTTAAGATAAGGAGTGACTAAGTCGATGACATAAGTATTCATATTTGGGATAAAAATGATCTTGAACAGAAGATCTACATATACTAGCAAGCGATCCAAGAAAGAGGATTTAAAATAAATGTTTCCAAAACAGAAACAATACTCTGAAATTGGTATAAAAGCAGGGATAGCACGTACGTTGAATCCATAAAAAGCCATGATGTGGATTTAGAACACATTTCAATTACCTTATTGTCTGGGGTAATTACAACAAGGAAATTGAACATAGAATAGACTGCGCTAGAGCTATTTCCCACCCACCCCAACCAAAAAAACAACTCTAAATTAATACAAAACCAAAACATTAATAGGAAATCTACAGTCATATGATTGTCTTGCACGACGGCAAAAACTTTCGGAAGAGTCTTTCTAAAGAGTCTGCTATATACAACAACTTTTTAAGATCAATGGCTTAAAATGTGTTTGAACGAATGAATCCAGTGTGTCTTTGCGAGCCCACACACCTTTGTACCTTATTGAATGGCGCTACATGATCACAATCAAAGAACTATATCAAATAAGCATTACTCACACTATATAATCATTTATTATGCATGTCAGAGATTTCACGGGAAAATTGCAGCAGACCAGTATATGTGGCGACAAAATTACTAAAGTCAGAGTTGACTTCAGGAATACATACTTACCTACATACATACATACATACATACATACTTATATATATATATATATATATATATATATATATATATATATATATATATATATATATATGTATATATATATATATGTAGTGCAGTTCAATTTATATTACAATGAATCATTCATACAAAAAGTAGATTAGTAAAGTTAATGATATAAAATGGCGAAATCCCTTCGCTAACAAAATTTTAAAGCTGCATTAACCTAAAAATCACTCGATGAATGTTACAAACCTTGTTTTTAAAAATGATAAGTTGTATAAGGTCTTTCTTTAATACGCAAGTATTTTCGATTGTACATTCAGTCATCTTCAGCCATGGAAATTATTTTTTTTTTGGTAAAATTCAGGTAGCATTCGAGTCGAAACAATATGTTTTGTTTTTTCTGAAATGTGTTATTGATAACGGATACAAACATTTGGAGCGTGCAGTCGCAACGCTAAGGTTGAATTTTTTGAAAATTTAAGAAAGAAAAAAACATATTTCTATATATATATATATTGGATAGATGCTCGGATTGAGGAATCAAATATGGGCAAGTGTCTTGCTCTCGATTCCAAGGAACTGAGTTACTTGATCCTCAAACGTCAATAAAACATTACATATATATATATATATATATATATATATATATATATATATATATATATATATATAGTATTTTTGTTATTATTTTTAAAAAATAGTGCTCGATACGAAAGTAGAGCATAAATATAATTATTTATTTAAAAATATGATTCCAACTCGCTACATAAGAGGTCTCATGTTACATGAGACCTATTATGTAGCGAGTTGGAATCATATTTTTAAATAAATAATTATATATATATATATATATATATATATATATATATATATATATATATATATATATATATATATATATATAACGAGATCATGCAATACACAGTACTGATCTTTGAATTATCAGGAATAATAACTAATAATCTATTGTCCCTATTAATATGCTGTAACCTGTATTTGTTTTGAGATACCATCTTTATTTGATTGCTATTTTCTTTTTCCATGTACCATTTTTAAGGAGAACTCACAAATATTATATTTAATAAATATACGGTGTAGCTGGGCATGATTACATTGAAAACATTTTTTTTTTTTTTTTTAGAAAAATGCAAAGAAGAATCTTCGAAATTCTCAGTTCTCACCTGGAATATTTTCTTCAATCACATTCCGATCGCAATTACATAGCTTCCCGCTCTCCTTTCGATAAATGTTCAGTAGCAATTGTTCTGAGAAAAATTCATCTTTGGTTTATCAACTTCATTAATTTAAGTTTAGTGGGTTCATTAGATTCTTCTTTCTTTTTATGTAACTTGTCCCTTCAGGATGTAAACGATCATGGCTCTCCACTTTCCCTTATCCCTTGTACCTCTCAATATGTTTTGTTCCTTTGCTACTTCCATCGGGCCATCTTGTCATCCACTTGCTTAAGCCCGCTAGATACGGAATGCGTTGTTTTAACTTGTCTCTCTTTCCCCCTATTCGATCTGTGAGTATCAAATTTTCAAAGCCCGCCTTTCTCATTACGTGTCCCAGAAATTTCAGCAACCTCTTCCAGATGTTAAGTATATGTTTCCTCCTTGTCTGCATCCTCTCCAAAACCACTTCGTTGTACACATGGTCGGTTCATAATATCCTTATTATCCTTCTGTAGAACAATACCCCTGCCGCCTTGATCTCTTCTTAATCTTTAGGAAAATTTCCCACATTCGCTGCCGTAAAGATGACAGGTGTCATATCTACAAAAATTCAATGAAATACTCATCGTCTGTCTTCTCGAATCCTGTTCATTTTCGTACTCTTTCTCCTCTGTAGCCTCTTTTCATTTTACTTCATTATGTTGTTTTTCATACTCATTATAGTCTTGTGTCTTAGTGGTTTTATCGCCTTTCTTGGGAGTGAAACGTATAACAATGATGGCAAATAGTTCATTTTTCAGGAGGATTGTTTTGCGTAAATATAGTTTTTAACCTAAAGTGCCATTTTTGTGATTCATGCTACTGAAAAACAGAATATCTTGCCGAAAAAGTTAAACAATTTTCTGCATTTACCATGACACTGTCTACAAACAATATGCCAATTCGATTTTTGTTGTATCCTTAAAGAGGTTACAAATAAATAGGGTACTCGAGCTAAGGAACAGCAACACGCGCGTAGACGAAAGAAGAGCGGTTTATTCTAAAAGAGAATACACTGCTAAAAGACAGGGAATCGTGTGCCAGGCTAATAATTCCTGAAGCAAGTTCACACGTATATACTGTGCTCACTATATCTAGCTACTGATATAGCCAGTCCACATAGGCGATAAGGAGTGTGGGACATTACATTTCAACTCTCCCCATGAACTAATTTTCCCATGAAATTTTGCTTATTACATCGTCTTATTGGGGTTAAGAAAAAATAATTGTTTTTATTTCTTTCCTCTTTCTAGTACTTTTCCGTCTCACCAGCACAAAAAATTTGTCTTCTCAGTCTTAGTAGTTTGTCTTTACCGTGATAACTCTTGCCCAGTCATTAAATATATTCCAATTTCTTATTCAACATTTTTTAGTTGCTGTTATTAAATTGATTTTCATGGCTTTATTACGAAAAAACATCTGTAGTGCCCCCATGATGGTTGAATGAAGACTGTATATTGGCTGCTGGCATCTATTTAGCTCTGCTTCTTATCACATTATCACATAATTTTTCGGGATACACGTGTTTTGTATTTATTTTAAGCAGAGAGAATGACGTCTACCGGTCAATGGATTTGATAGACATTTTTTTAATGATTTCAACCCAGGCTAGGCGATAATGCTTCTGAGAATCAAGGCGTTAATGCGAGTGAAAAAGAATAAGTCAGTGAGAGATGTAACCGGAAACCCAATCCTAAAGGGAACAAAGAATAAATCTCTATTCTTGTTAAAAAGACAGGGAAGGAATGTGAACATAATAATAGAAATTTGCTCTCCGGTAGGTTTCAAAACTGGCTTTCTTTTTTGTACGTGTGTGTGTGTCTATGTGTGTTTGTGGGAGGCGGCTTTGTCCCATCTTAGTCATTATCAAAAACTTGATGTTATCAATATGGTAGACAATATTTTCATCATGCCATTTTTTTGAATTGCTAGCATTCAGATTAATTCAAACAGACAGATATGAAGCCACGTGTAAAACGGTTTAACTGATCTCGACTGTAGCAGAAAAGAATAAAACAATAGTCGCAATAATCATCATCATTCCTCTTCTTCTTCTTCTTCTTCTTCTTATTATTATTATTACTATTAAAATTATTATCAGTAGCATTAAATTTATATATCCACATTAAATATTATAGTAGTATTATATATGAACATTAAATATTATAGTAGCATTATATATGCATATTAAATATTCCGTATACAATTTGATGAGAGAAGTATTTTTTTTCATGCTGGTAATATATTTATATCGGGTTAACCAAAAAGTTCATCGGTTATTTGATAGTACATTTACTTGATAAACCAAAGGGACATTCAAACTTTTCAATCCAATATAGTCGTGAACGGAACTCGTTGTCGAGAATTGAGATGCTTATTGGCATTTCCTTCTGTGAGAAATGAGTCCTATGTTGGATGTGACGAGACGTCCACAACCACCGCTTGGTAGGGTAGGAACATTCAAGGGATGGAAATTTCTGGTTTTTCTTTCTTCTCTTTTTGGTTTTTCTATTCGGCGTCTGGTGTTTTCGAAGGATGTTGTTTTTTCGTGGACTGTTTTACAATTGGTTCTTTCTGTAGCTTCCATCTACCAATTGAACATATTGATTTTCTGTCCCCAGAAAAATCAATACAATATATATATATATATATATATATAT
>OZ010605.1:76535920-76570920 GCA_963932145.1 Acanthosepion lycidas
AAGGATAGCACTCACTGGTCTTCGGCCATGATGATTTGTGGCTTTGTTCTAGGACGGCTGTCGACGGCTCTCAAGAGTTCCGTCTACCCAATTTCACTCACCAGACTTGGGTGAAAACATAGTTTGTTTTTCAGGCACTTTCCAAACGTGCCACACGCTGGGGTCGATAACATCACGAAGTCTCGTTCCTGACAAATCGATGAACGTCCTAATCACTCGGTCATATATATATATATATATATATATATATATATATATATATATATATATATATATATATATGAAACGGAACTAATGCTTTTAATTTTTTTGAAGATGAAACGGAACTAATGCTTTTAATTTAATTATATAATTAACTTAAAATTTTTAACTTCCATCTTTGAAACATGCTTATTACTGTTTAGCGATAAAACATATTTTCAATCAGTTAATTTATAATATTTATGCTCTGTAAAATTACATTCACTGTTTTGAAAAAAATTAAAAAAATATCAATAAAACACCGGATTATATATCTTACTGTTCTTTCCTTCTTTCTTTCGTTATATATATATATATATATATATATATATATATATATATATATATATATATATATATATATACACGCACACACGCACAGACACATCCACAGAAAAGAAAAAAGAAAACGGAAAGACACATAGAGTGAAATGTAACGAAAGAGAATGAGAAAGAAACAAGAAAGAACAATTAAAATAAGGAAAAAGAGAATGTGAAAAGAAAAAGCTATAGAGAACCTGACAAATGATGGAACTAAGTGCAAGACAAATAAATATCTCGCTCAATGAAAGAAAGAAAGAAAGAAAGAAAGAAAAGGCGGAGAGAAAGAGAAGTTGAAAGAAAATAGGAGATGAAAATGGAGAACAGAAAGGAATGCCAAATCAGAAAAAAGAATGAGCGAGATAAGAAAAATGAAGAAATTAATGAAGATGATTCCAGAGGAAAATAAACTAATTTGTCCAAATAGAAAAAGAAAGTAAGCAAGAGAATCCTGATTGAGAATTTGAGGGAGAGGGAGAGAGGGTGAGGGAAAGAGGGAGAGTTAGAGGAAGAGCAAAGCACAGACAAGAGACGGTGATGGAATCAGAGAGATCAAGAGAGAGAAGGAGAGGCAGAGAGATAGCCAGAGAAAGAATTGATAAGGTAAAAAAAAAAAAAAAGTAGATGTATTGAAAGAAGTGAAGAGGAAAAAGAAGATAATAAAGAGAGTAGAATAAATATAGCAAACCTCTCAGATACATAGAGAGATCAGAGAGAGGAATACAGAGAAAAAGAGAAAGCGAGAGTGGCGGCGCGTATGAGAAACTATTGCTGTCATATCTGGTCTTGAGCTCTTTTCATATTCGTTGAGATTCTCGACAAAATCAAAGGAAGGGTCTCGAATATTATAAGTCCTGATCTGGCATCTCGACGTCAGTCTCTTTCCTACCGCCGTAACCTCGTTTCTCTCCGTTTTTTCTTTAACAATTTGGCAGTTTTTCTTATATTTAAGATCGGCAACTAGTTCTAATCGTTTTAATGTTGAAATAGTTCTAATTGTTTTTTCTCGCACATCTCTTCGTAATTCTTGCTTCTCTGCATGTTACAATCTTCCAAAGTTTAAATGCAACGTCAATCGCTATATAATGAAACCTGAAATATGTCTTTTTATTAAATTTCTTCTCACTAGGGTCTTATTCATCTCTTTTACTCTCAGTAAATCTGCCATCCTAGTTGTGTTATCGCCTTGTTGTGTGTGTCATGAGTAAAAAGCGTACAGGGATAATGAAAATTATGAAAAGGAAAGAATGAATAGAATGAAAGAGTGAAAAAATTAATAGAATGAAGAAACATATAGAAATGGAGAGAAAATAGAGAGAGAAATGGAAAGAGAGAGTAAATGAAGAAAGAAAGAAAAATGCAGAAAGAATAAAAGAGACAAGAAAGAAAAAAGAAAGTATGATAGAAAGGAAAATGAAGGAGTAAAAGAAAGAAAGAAAGAAAGAAAAATTGAGGAAGACGAATTAAAGAAAGAGAAAATGAAGACAGATCGGAGGAAAAGAACAGGAGCGATTTAGAAAAAAGAAAGAATAATCAAGGAGTAAAAAAAAGAAAAATAAAGAAAGCAGAATCAAAGAGTAAAACTAAGAAAAAAATGAAGAAATAAGAAATTAGGAATAAAAGAAAGAAAGCAAGCAAGCAAGCAAGAAAGAAAACAATCAACCAATCAAGGAAGCAAGCTAGAAAGAAAGAAAGAAAGAAACAAACAAACAAACAAACAAACAAACAAACAAAAAGAAAATGAAGAAATGAGAATGAAAATTTAAATGAAAGATCTGAAATTAAAAAGAATGAAAGAATAAATGATAAAAAGAAAGAAAACGGAAGAAAGAAAATGAAGAAAAAATAACTTAGGAGTAAAAGAAAAAAAGCAAGAAAGGGAGAAAAAGGAAAGAAAGAATGAATGAAAAAAAATGAAAAAAATAAGAATGAAAAATAAAAGAAAGAAAGAAATTTAAGAAAGAAGACTGAAAGAATAAATGATAGAAAGAAACAAAACGGAAGAAAAAAAGAATGAAATAACGAAAGAAAATGAAGAAAGAAGAATGAAAAAATAAATGAAAGAAAGAAAAATGAAAAAAAAAAGAAAAAAGAAATGCGATACTTTAAAAGGACAGAAATCGAAAAGAGAAAAAAAAAAGAGAAAAAAAAATCGAAATATTAGTCGTCCCTGACTAACTGCTCAACCCTTTTTCTTTCTTTTTGTGTGGATGTTAACTCAAGATAAATACGAAGCATTACCGCCCCATTTAACACTTAGCCTCTGTTATTCCACAGGTTATCGAGGCAATGAACACACAATCACCCAGTCTTCCAGATCGATGTCTTTCCTGTCTTGAAGAGCATACCTTAACACAAACCGATCCAAACCTAGAAACAAACCCACAGATGTGGCCAATGGGGCATTCACCAATTCAATACCGTGTCCTGTTACCGCCTGATACCATGCATTTGCAAACGCATCAAAGTTAAGCGTCGGTTGTACAAAGTCACTATACCTTGATGATTGTATCGATAAGATAGTATTTTTCAGGCCAGTCTTTCATTGTCAAGGATCAGAGTTTTAGAGGAATGGTGAGGTGAAGGAGATGGAAGTGAACATTCGATTACATTTAGTAAAAGCTGAGCCTTAAGCAAGCTTGATCCTTGTCGTGTGCCCAGTTTTTAAACTTTTACGTCAAGCAGGCGTTTTTCGCCGTTTTTAACTGCAGATTATGTCAGAGATCAGAATTCTGTGCCGATTCGAGCTCCAAGTTGCAAGTCTCTTACTGTGGACCTTATTGTTCCCTTTCTCTTTGTCGTAATATTTTTTTATATATATTCCGCGTTTTAGCTTTTTGTATTTTATGGTATTTTTTTCTCTCAGTTCAGTCAGTTTTCCGTTGTCTTCACAAGTTTTTCCCTTTATTTTATTCCTCTTTTACTTATTTGGTTTGCTATTATTCATTCTTAAGCACATTAATGTTATATTCAGCGTTATTTTTCTTTTAAATTTTATCCTAGATTTTTCTTTCTTTCTATTCTTTGTATTCATTTTTCTTTCTTTTTTTTTCTTTGTATTCATTTGCTTTTTTTTTCTTTCATTAATTCTTTATCGCTTTAACTTCCCATTTTCTAATAACATTTAAGTCTTTCTTCTTCATAAACTCCTTCCACTTGCTCCCTCTTTTCTTTTTTTCTTTATACGTAATTTTCCTGCCCTGACATTCTTTCTTTGCTTATATGTTTTTATTTTGTCGTTATTTTCCTTCAGAGTTTAATATTCTCATTTTATTTCATTAGCTTTATTTAATACAAGCGGGGGGATAAACAGCGATTTTCATTCAATCTTTAAAAAATAAACTTCATTGTTTTTTTTTTTAGTTTGTTAGAAAATAACTAAATTTAGGAAAATACCGCATTACCAATACACCAGTCGAGGGCAGCGGGCTGAGTGGGAGGAGCATCCATATATTTTTCATTCAAAAAATCATTTTATTTTCGAATTAAATACTGAAATAAATACTCTATTAATGTTGTTCACAACAAGTTTATTAACATTTTTTTCGAATTATTATTAATAAAAAAGCAAATACATTTAAATTAAGTTATATTTAAGCATATTTAATTTAATCATTTTTCCAAGCAAAAAATATAGCTATACTTACTTCTTCGAAAGAAATGATTATTTACTATTTATTTTGGAAGGGAAATTAGATCGTTTTAATTATATAATGATTACATTAGTGATTATTTTCTTTTTAAAGAAAGTGAAAGAAGCAGACATTTCTCTGTAAATGAATTTAATTACTCAGAGTAGAAGTTATATACATTGAGTATTTAGTTTTGAAAATCGACTATATATAATTTCAAGTTATATTTGTATTTCAAAAGAAAAATAACTTTAGTAAAATAAAGATTAGAAGAGACAGACATCAGTTATTGTCAGCAGGAGTACCAGGTGCTGAAAGATTGGATGTGCAGGGGGTGAATGTAACGGATAATGGCGCGTTTTTTAAACGGGAAGTCAAAGTCCATTTCTTCTTGGGATCCTTAGATTCACTTATACGCCAATACCATTGGGATAAATCCAGTTCTCTTCAACGTGCTAGGCAGTAATTATTAAAAGAATTATCACTAAACCATTATTATCTCAAACATTTTTTCTTACAATCTAAAAAATATTTTCGGCTTTAAAATAACGTTGAAAGGGTTGATAATCCGTAGAAAACGAATCAATCAGTCATTGAAATACTGATTAGCTACACGGGCATGCCATTTAGATTTATTTACATTCTCTGAAATATAAATGTATAAAAACTTCAGTGACCACAAAGTAGGGATTATTTTATATATTGATTGTAATACAGAATAAACACCCACTTTATTCCACATTATAATTTCTTGATTGTTTATCAAATTCTGATTTGCAATGTATTCCACTATTTCCCCAGCTACGGTTTAATTATTCAAATCTTTATAATTAAATTAATTATCTCATAAAAAAGATCTGACAATCTAGAACTATTTTCTGGCTTTAAATAACCTTTAAAGTTTGATAGGCCGTAGAAAAAACGAATCGCTCAATCAATTTTTTTCATTTATTTACTTCTTCATCTTGAATTTTATTCTTTCTCTCGCTTTCTCCGTCTCATTCAATCATTATTATTATGTTATTCATGTCTTTCATTTTGCTTTTCTAAATCTTACACCATCCTGGGTATGACGATAAACTACATCAGACAAAAAAGACATTGATCAGGATGTTTTGAGGATCGTGGAACGACCTCTTAATTGCTGGTCTTCCCAGCTCCATCCTGATCCGGGATGGTAGCACCTGTCAGGTTCCCAGACAGGCAAATAGTTAACTCTCCAAAAGGGGTCAAAACACGATGAACGTATAAAAATAGGTTTTAATACCGACATGTTTTTTTTGAAAACAATTTACCAAAAAATATATTAGCAGCAATATATTTTTCAAAAAAAAAAAATACCAGCAATAAAAATCATGTCGGTATTAAATAACCCATTAATGTGTTGATATGCCGTAAAACAAACCAAAGCAAACCAAACCTAAATATTATACTAAATTTTTAAACGCTCATTCCGTTTGCATTTGTGCTTTCTTCATAAACCTGAAGTGTTTTGTTTCTTCCGCCCCCCCGACTGTATTAGATCTCTTCTAGTCTTTTTTAATTTTCGTGGTTAATCGTGATATAATAAGTCGAAATATGGGCACCTCGAAGTGGTGTAATTGTTAACAAGCTTGTCTCGCTAGAACAATTACGGCTAGAAAAATTATGACTGAGTAGTGA
The DNA here is from genome assembly GCA_963932145.1 of Acanthosepion lycidas. NCBI lineage: Eukaryota > Metazoa > Mollusca > Cephalopoda > Sepiida > Sepiidae > Acanthosepion > Acanthosepion lycidas. Next base: position 76,541,776 of record OZ010605.1, read on the forward strand.
GTGCGATTCTCACTGGGTGCCCCCTAATTTCGGCCTTGTGCGACATCTAAGCTATGCTTGGAAAATCACTAATAAGGTGAAGTACGATAAAGTAGAAAAAAGACAAAAGTGGATTAACTCTTTGAATATTAAGTTCGATATTGATGCTGTGAGTTCGATCCCTGTGTTGGGTAGTGTTTATTTGCACTCAGTGGAAACGAGTGATTAATAACTGAGCAGTATTTAAAATAAAAGAAGGACTAGATGATATCCCTAGACATAAGCTGTTGAACGAAAACAGATGTACACGCGTAGATTAAATAAAGGGTTCAGTTCAGAATTCCTTATAGGTTAACCAGCTCGATATAGACCTGAGGAAGGCAGGAGGTAATATCTGCCAAAACATTTTGATAACAATAGAAAAGAAGAAATTATCCGAATATAAATATTGCAAATATTTCTGTTTTATTTTTTCGTCTTTTTTTTCTGTTTTATTTTTTCGTATTTTTTCTTTTTTCTCTTTATTTCTTATTAGTGCTTTCAGTTTTGATTGCTAATTTGATTCTTTCATTCATTCATTCTTTCATTCATTTATTCATTCATTCATATATTCATTCATTAATTCATGCTTTCATTCATTCATTCTTTCATTTATTCATTCTTTCATTCATTCTTTCATTCATATATTTATTCATTCATTCATTCTTTCATTCATTGATTCTTTCATTCATTCTTTCATTATTATATTTATTCATTCATTGATTCTTTCATTCATTTATTCTTTCATTCATATATTCATTCATTGATTCTTTCATTCATTGATTCTTTCATTCATATATTCATTCATTGATTCTCTCATTGATTCTTTCATTCATTCATTCTTTCATTCATTCATTCTTTCATTCATATATTCATTCATTCATTCTTTCATTCATTCATTCATTCTTTCATTCATATATTCATTCATTCTTTCATTCATTCATTCTTTCATTCATTCATTTTTTTCCGTATTTTTACCTTTATTTTTAATTTTCATCATTTTTATCAACTCTTTATTCAACATTTTAAAAATTAAATTCCTTTTCTTTCTTTTTTCCTTTCTTCTTGGGCTTCTTTCTTTTCTTACACCTTTCTTTCTTTTTTTTTCAATCTTTTAACTGAACCCATTCTTCTTTCTTTCGTCAATGTTTCTTCACCTAATTTTTCTCGTGCTTTGCGTTTTCTTTTAACCATTTCATTCCAAGCAAGGCGATGATGTCACTAAGGCGCAGGAGTTAAGAGTTTACTTTAGTGAGGAGAACGAATGATAACGGACAAAAAAAAACAGGTTTCAAGAAGACAGAAGATAACAATTAACTTAAAATATTGTAGAGTGTAGGTGGCAGGGAAGGTAAGAAATCACGAGAAGTTCGAGAAAAGAAAATTATTAGAATAGAACTGACGGTTGAATCTAGCGAGTCCATTAGTAAGAGAGACAGAGAGAGAGAGACAGACAGACAGAGAGAGAGACAGAGAGAGAGACAGAGAGAGAGACATAGAGAGACAGAGAGACAGAGAGAGACAGAGAGAGAGAGACAGAGAGAGACAGACAGACAGACAGAGAGACAGAGAGACAGAGACAGAGAGACAGAGAGAGACAGAGAGAGAGACAGACAGAGAGAGAGAGACAGAGAGAGAGACAGTCAGACAGAGACAGAGAGACAGAGACAGACAGAGACAGAGACAGAGAGAGAGACAGAGATAGTTGTAAATTTGGTTACACGCTTTCAGCTACCGATACTCTTTCTTTCTTCATCTCACCCTTGTACGTGTTTTTCTATCATTTCTTTCTTTTTCTTCATCTCATTCTTTTGCGTTTTATTCCATTTTTTTTTTCTTTCTTTTTTCCAACTGACATAATTCACTCTTTCTTTATTCAGCATTTTACTCACCTTATTTTTTCTCAAACTTTCTTTCTTTTTTAACTTTCTTTCTTTCATTCATTCTTTCTTTCTTTCATTCTTTCTTTCTTTCTTTTTTCCATTTCATCCTTCTAAGTGCTTCTCTATCATTTCTTTCTTTTTCTTCACCTCATTCTTTTGCGTTTTATTACATTATTTTATTAATTACTTTTTTCCAACTGCCATAATTCACCCTTTCTTTATTCAGAATTTTACGCAGATAAAAAATTAATTTCAAACTTTCTTTCTATTTTTAAACTTTCTTTCTTTTTCTATTTCATCCTTCTAGGTGTTTTTCGATAATTCTTTCTTTTTCTTCATCTCATCAGCCTTTTTTTTACTATCATTTCTTTTTTTCTTTCTTTCTTTCTTACTTTCTTTCTTTTTTTCTTTCTTTCTTTTTAACGTCATAATTCACCTTGCTTTTTTTTTTATTCAGCATTTTACTGCTTAAAACATGTCTTACGTTCTTTCTTTTTTCATTTCTTTCTTTTTTCTTTCTACTTTTTTCTTTCTTCATTTCATCCTTCGACATGTTTATTTTCATTTCTTTCTTTTTCTTCACGTCATTCTTCTACGTTTTTTATTATCATTTCTTCTTTTTTTTCTTTTTTAACTTTTTTCTCAACGTCATAATTCAATTTGCCTTTATTTATTCAGCATTTTATTAGGTTGCTGCAAAAATAATGAAGTAATAATGTCGTTTTTTGAGGTTAAAAATACGTCAAAAAACGACATTAATACGTCATTACTTTTGCACCAAACTTATACTAGGATGAACAGTTTTTCTTTCTCCAGTTCTCTTTCTATTTTTCGTTATTTTCTTCTTCATTTCATTCTATCATTTCTTTTTATTCACCTCATCTGGGTTTTGTTACTCGCAATCCTATCTTTCTTTCTTTCTTTATTCTGTACGTCATAATTCACCCTGACATTTTTTTATCTAACTACGATAAACTTGTCTCTTATTTTTTGCTTTTCCTTCCTTCCTTCCTTCCTTCCTTCCTTCCTTCCTTCCTTCCTTCCTTCTTTTTATATTTTCTTCTTCATTTCATCGTCCTACGGGTTTATCTATCATTTTTTATTCACCTCATCTGGGTGTTTTACTCGCAATCCTTTCTTTCTTTCTTTATTCTGTATGTCATAATTCACCCTGACATTTTTTTTATCTAACTACGATAAACTTGTCTCTTATTTTTTGCTTTTCCTTCCTTCCTTCCTTCCTTCCTTCCTTCCTTCCTTCCTTCCTTCCTTCCTTCCTTCTTTTTATATTTTCTTCTTCATTTCATCGTCCTACGGGTTTATCTATCATTTTTTATTCACCTCATCTGGGTGTTTTGCTCGCAATCCTTTCTTTCTTTCTTTATTCTGTACGCCATAATTCACTCTGCCTTTTTTATTTTTTTGTTTTTCCTTCTTTCTTTCTTTCTTTCTTTCTTCATTAGGCCTGCACTTTTACCCTTTTTTTTTATCGTGTGACTGCTACTTGTTCCTATCTTTCTCTCCTAATATTGTTACTGGGCCTATCTTCTGTCTTTATTATATTACTAAGATACACTTTTTCTCTCCTTTCCCCACTTTTACCGTTATTTCTTCCTTGGCCTCTTTATTTTCCTTCACCGTTTTTTCTTACCACCTTCTACTTTCTGCCTCTCCTTTTCAGCTAAAGCTAATATGACGAAAGGGAAATGAAGTCGATGTCAGCCTCTGATGTTGAAACCTTCTGTTATCGACAAGGAACAATCAGCAAAGGGGATGGATATCGAATCAAAACTTTACAATCAACCTTCTGGCGAACTTTTCTGTGGTTTGTGTTTCAGCTGTGTTGAAAGAGGCCGACGGGTCGTTACCGAAACGAAAAATGTTGAAAACAACAAAGGGGAAAATCCACCGACAAAAGTGATTAAAGCCTCGAGAAATTTCCCTATCCAACGCATGCGCGTAGGATTATGAGATCTTAGCTTCTTATTGATTTTATTGCCTGCGTTTTTGCGAGTTGTGGATGCGAAGCCGCCTGATGGAGTCCGCATATTTACGAGAACGATATGGAGATATAAATATCAATGCATGCAGGAATATATATATATATATATATATATATATATATATATATATATATATATATATATATATATATATATATATATATATATATATATGAATAAATAAATAATGTTCGCTTTCATCTCGGTAAATATGATTGTGTTTTCTGCTACCCTAACAATATATTTGCGTAAAAATTCGCAAGTAATATATTTATACATATAGCATCGGTACACCACGGTCACTTTATATTTATATATTATATATTACATTCAAAAGTGCCCAGCCTGTATGCTAACGTGCAATGTAAAACATATATATATATATATATATATATATATATATATATATATATATATATATATATATATATGTGTGTATATAATCGAGGATCTTATTAGAGATAAATTGGCGTTCTCCGTCAAAGGGAGTTTATGTCAGGACAGAGGTAGCTACTGTTTAGCCCTGTATGCCTTAAATGACTTGGCGACGGTGATCAGTCCGTGAAGAAAGGCCAAATTTCGTGCTGTTCATGCCAAAAGTTTCAAGCTAGAGATTTAAATTTACATTTCAGTTTCGTGTCCAAATGTAAAGAAATATACTTTTATAATTTGTCCCATTATTCTGACGGGAACATTCTGACATATATATATATATATATATATATATATATATATATAGGCAGAAAGTAGAAGTATATATATATATATATATATATATATATATATATATATATATATATATATATATATATATATATATATTTGAGAAATATAGTCCTAAGGTGTGCTATTTATAGGATAAATTGCCCAATATCAGAGATAGAGCGTGTGTAAATATGAAAGTGAACATTGAAGTGAACACTTAGAGGTGACAGTCTGTTTCATGCTAGATGCAATCGTTAGGCCTGACGATAAATGTTCACTTTTACATATATATATATATATATATATATATATATATATATATATATATATATATATATATATATATATATATATAATGGACTCTCGCGTCGGTTTCGACGTATGAAGATCTGCTAGCTTATTGATTCAGTTATATATATATATATATATATATATATATATATATATATATATATATATATATATATGCGCTGTACTTAGTCGAAAGAGCTCGATATTTGTGATAAAGCTACCATATTCATTTGCATGGATAGTAGTTTGTAACCCCGGATTTCACGCTTTTGCGATCATAAGACAAGCTTGTTTTTTTTTTCTAAACTGGTTTTTGTGACATTTTCATTGATATATTAATAATATTTTTTGTGTTATTTGCTATGATAACGTTAAAGTTAGCCTAAATGTTGGAAAAATATCACAGTTATTCTTACTTTTAAAATAATCACAATCGTCATTAAAGAGACTGAACCCCACTTAACCAACCTGATGGCAGTTGACCCAGATCAATGAGTGTGGGTACGCGTCTACATGTATGTGTGAGCGAATGTGACGGCGCAATTTTTTTTGCTAGGATCTGTTGTAGATATATTAGTAATTAGCAATTTTTTAGTATATTTTCATCTTGTTTAAATTAGTATGCATTTGATTACGATATAGGGATTAATATGTTTGAGATTAGTTGAAGCAGTATCATGTTCTACTCGCTTGGTATTGAGACTTTTAAGAAAGCATCTTATGTGTTCAACTATATAGTTTGGAATTCTATTATTGATAAGTGTTTGTTTTATATTCTTTAGTTCAATGCAATAAAAATTGTTTTGTAGATGAATTATATACTGCATGATGTATTAGATTTTTTATAATTGCTATTTTGTAATAACATCGACATTCACTCCTGCAGTTAAGTGTAAATGAATTTATGATGGCATGTTTTTATATGGCGAAATAGTAAATTTATTATTATTTGTGTTTATCAATATGTCAAGGAAGGGGATTTTATTATTAGTATTGAGTTCGTACGTGAATGTAAGTACAGAATTATTTTGGAAACGTTTTTGAAATTGAAGTATTTCATCTGTAATTTTAACTAACATAAGTATATCATCAACATATCTTAGGTAGATGGAAGGGCTTTTTTTCACTTTTTAGGATTTGGATTAATTCAGATGTTGGTTAATATATTTTGTTAGCTGATATACAGGAGTTGGAATTTGCGATATGATAGGACGCAGAGGATAGTTAAGTTTATGTCTTTTTATAGTGTCGTATATGTAACCAGGTCTATAATCACCAACAATTTTAGGGAGTTTTATAGAGTTCTGTTCAGCATTATTAGCATTAATGGGTTTATTGAGCTTTGATTTTAATTGGTTGGTCGGGGTCTTGTTGATTTTTTTTTTTAAATTTGATGATGGCTTATATAATCCGAAAGCTTAGGCTTAACAATAAATTCATTTTTCAACACGGTGATTTTCTCTCGTGTTTCAGTGATAATGCTAAAAAACTTAGTCTATATTATTTAACGAAACATGCATTAATATATATATATATATATATATATATATATATATATATATATATATATATATATATTTAACGAAACATGCATTAATATATATATATATATATATATATATATATATATATATTAATGCATGTTTCGTTAAATAATATAGAGAAGTTTTGTCTATTTATTTTAATATATATATATATATATATATATATATATATATATATATATATATGTGTGTGTGTGTGTGTGTGTTTGTGTGTATGTGTGTGTATATATATATATATATATATATATATATATATATATATATATATATATATATATATAGTTGCATAATACATTGTCTTCATTGCCGTTTTCGGGTTTTGCATCATATTGTCTCAAACAGCAACCCCAGCCTGACTCCGGGCCAGTCAAGCGGCCTCTTTGAAAGCGACATGTATGCACATCGACATTGCAAAAAAAAAAATCGACTTGGCTAGGAGTACAACCATTCTTATAATGTGAATATAAAAGAAAATCTGTGCTTCCAATAGGATTAAGGGTTTCCAGAAAGGAACCTGTTTCTGTATCCGAAACATATTTAAAGATTTGGCTTCCTTTTACCCTGAAGGTTGCCTTCCAGCATGAAACAGGCTGTTGTCGATGGTTTTGACCTCATTGTCCACTCTTAATTAATATTTACATACGCTCTATCACTTATATTGAACACTTTTACTCATAAATATGGCATATCTTAAAACTGTCTTTATAATATACGCGTGTGTGTATGTGTGCGTATGGGTATGTGAGTCTGTATGTAAAAAGTCTTACAAATTAATATACGTACAAAAACTTATATAAATAAATGAACGCAATCTCTTCATAGCATCAAAAATAATTAAAACATTTTGATAATTTAATAGGAGACATTAAGATATTTCCACTTTGAAATTATTTTCTCTTCATATTTCTGTTCCGAAGTATGAAGCTTTTTGAAGCTAGTGTCATCAGCTGTTATGGTTTCTTTGCCACATTCGAGTCGAACTGCTGCGGTCCCAAAGATCCAGCAGAAGTCATATCAAATGTATGGCACGAAAATTTGCCACATGTTTAACTTCAAAACAATTTGTTAAAATAAATTATGTCCATCACAGTGAACACTTCTTCAGCCTGAACAGAACTTGCAGCAATGGTATTAATTATAATTTTAGGTATTATATATCGGCTATTAATATATGAGATTATTTTCGGATAATCCAACAACAGGTTGGCTAAGCTTTTACAATTTTAAGTATCTGTTCGTGTGAACCGTTGCGAAAAGATATGCTGATTCCACTGATGACACCCATATATCTTGCGGTCAAATGTAACAGATTTTCCCCACATATGTGTTAAGATAAAAGAGCTTACAATTTTAAGAATATTATATTGGTACTTCTTGGTTGTAAGAGACTGGTAATATGCAGCGATTGGGAATGTATGAGTGTTTGGTTTGATATCAATTTCTGCCAGCCACTGAGAGCTAAGAGTTTGATCTGAATCAAGATCCCAACCTTTGATATCGTATTTACCATAAAGAGCATTTTTTTATCCATTTCTCCCTAGTGTTTTAAGACCGATTTGATTTGGTATATTATTATTATTATTATTATTATTATTATTATTATTATTATTATTATTATTACTGGTTTCTTGATAAATTAAGAGTGAAGTCCCTCAGCGTTATAACTGTGAATACATGTATGAGCTTATTAGAAATGCTTTCCCCTAGTAAATTGCTATATTTTCTTATGGTTTATTTGATAAAGACATCTATAAATAATTTAGTATCTATTAGAGAAGTCGACGTTGAAATTGTACGACGGTAGATCACAAAAGAGACTGGGACGCGAATGAAATGATAAACACTTCTTCAGATCTTCAAACATCTTGCTAAAATGCTTTTTGGACCAATTCCAAAATCTTAATTAAAACAAAGATACGTGTTTTTGTGTGTAACTGTAACTTTGAAGATGAAAAAGGAACGATGGACTTTTTATCAATATGACAACATTAATGCAGAGCGAAAAGTTTGGTTTTGGGGTTAATTTTTTATTAAGTTACAAGCCACAAAATTGAACATTTATCAATGAAAGCAAGAAACGTATAAAAATGGAACGAAGGGCGTCAATTATAACTAGTTGGGCTCATAGGATTTCAACAAGTGTTGACAACAACATTATCCATTATCGAATTCCTCTTCTATTTTCTCAGTCTTTGTCTGAATCCTCAAATTCTATTCATTATTGCTTCCTATATCTGTTATTTGTGCAAACGTAGTTTAATTTCATATTTGAAAAATTATACGTAAAACACAATATTTTCTACAAAATCATCTTTTTCCCTATGGTTTATCCAACCTCCCCGTAAAAAAATATAATGTAATCGTAATCTTCAATTTAGTTTATATACAGACTACTGTCCTCATCTTTGATGTTATAATCTAAACGTTTCGGTCGTTGTGCCCGATTTCATCAGGTGTACGTCGATCCTAGTAACCTACAATTAATTCTGACCGGTGGAATAATGGATAGCGTCGCGGATTGAGGAATAGGAGAGCCGAGTTCGAATTCCCGTCAAATCCATTACATTCACTTACGTGAATACCCTTGGTAAATGTATCAATCCTCTTCTTGCTATGGGTAAAAATCAGTAGAGACCGACTATTTGGATGGCAATTGGTCTACCGCAGAAAGAAATGGTAACCTACTGCGGGGTAAAAACCGACTCAACACTCATGTATCGAAAGCTATATGCTTACCTAAGCGTTTATCACGCATGGCAAGTCTAAGGATACCTCGTCAAGTTATTATTAGTACTGCTCAGTCTACGGGTTGAACTAATAATTAATATATCCCGAAGCAACACTGTCCCTTGACTATTGTTCGCTGTTGAGAAATTGTTACATTAAACTAAACCTGTCTGCTGACGAGTGCTGTTCCTGCTGCTGCTGCTTGGCTTGACATGTTTGATTGCAAATTTCCGCAGGTGATGCTGCTGCTATTGTGGACTTGCTGTCAGTTCTCTTTCTTTCTTTATTAGCGGTTTTTATTTCTATACTGTCTTCTAATGATGTCCTCTTAGCATGGCATATGCGTTAATTCTTTAAATCTTCTTACTCTACAGATTTCTACTTTGGTATTTTTGCTTCATTCCACAACGGCTGATTATTACACTCAAAACATGATCAGTTATGCCTGATTTCATTGTTTCACGTCTCTCGAATACTTTTCGACGTTCCTCCTACCTCTTCAGTACCTTATAATTTCTCTGAAATTATTGAAAATAGTTCTGTACAACAATTATTTTTTATCCCACAATTACAAAGGACATTATTTTCAACCCACCCTTTAACATACACGTAGAAACAATCATAGAGAAGATGTCTTTGAATCTACTAAATAAGCACTTCACAAGAGCGTCCGGTCTGTATGGGTTATTTGAACGCAATACGGTCAAATCTTCTGAGAACGTTAAAGTTATTGGTGGAAAACAATTTTCTGTTGCTCTTTGTTGTGCAGTAATATCTTCGTACTATTTCGAATCGATTTGGAAACCGGTAATTAGGAATGCACTAATTACTGCGCTTTATGGTTTCCGTAGAAATTTAATCAAGACAAGTCCATTTAAACGCCTGCAGCAACAGAAGTATAAAATCATTGATGCCAGACAAGGGAGAATGAATCAAATTTCGTTCTGTCACATAGTCGAAAATCTACCAATAATTACAGCAATTATACTAAAACTTCTAAAAGTAAAAAAAAAATCTCTCTTCATTTGATGACTAGCCAAATTAAAAATAGTCAACTCGCTAAATTAAAAAAATAAAAATCCTAAAATAAAGTAAAAGTATTACTAAGTTATCCCCACAAGGCGATCATTGCAATAGGTCGTACCAGATTTTCTGTTCTTTCTATTGACCTAATACAACTGGATAAGAGTAAAGAATATGATGATAAAAAAATTCGTTGGAAGCAACAAATAATATAGTGATAAATATATTTCATACTGGAAATAATTTATCTCCTAACTTTGATAATACCGGAAGTTATCAGCTTATACGTTGTGCTAAAACGAACTTAAAATAAACACAAAACCATCTTAAAATGTTTGAAATTACCAAAATTCTTCATTTCCACTTTCAAGTATGCAGAAACTGTTGTGGTGTCCTCCCTTTAATGAGCCTATGGTGGACTCTTCCACTTACTATAAAGTTACTAGGAAAAGTAAGCCTTGTGTGAACAGTGATATAGACTGAACGCTGGTCAACCGACATACACTCCCAAGTCGTGTAATACTCTTTTGTTGTATTTTATGTTCAATACTCTATTTATCTGCAGCCCTTTGTTTTGTTATTCTTCACTATTTACTTCGTCTCAACAGAAACAGATGCTGGCTTCAAAGTTCTTCTAAAACAAACACAACAATCAGGATTATTGGTATAAGCAAACAATCTCATCTTAGTCTCATTAAAATCAATACGAAATTCATATCATCTGAAATGTTAGAATACCAAGAACTCGACCCGAAGTTCTACAAACAATTAGGGTCGTAGGGGTACCACATGCACTGCAGACGCAGCAGCGGTCGTGTGCATGCTAGCCTGATGGGGCCCAACACTCTCCAGGATACTGTGCATTTAGAGTTTTTCGTCTAGACTGGTTGCTAACCAAAGTTATAAGGCAAAGTCTCTTCTCCTGGAGTGGGTGAGCAGAAGAAATGTGTTCATATCAATGCCAAAGGTATTTGGAAACGAAATGAACTTAACTGTTATTCGAACACGGCTCTCCGATTTCTCATTCCGAGCCGCTATCCACTACACCAAAAATAATTAAAGGTAAAGACAATAGTAAATTGTCTGCATTAATAAACATTATTCGTCACAATGAAGTAAGGTGTTGATATTGACTTCAACACGGTGGTAAAAACCATTAATATTAAGATAACTTTCAAATAATATAATGCATAGAGAAATATTTCAGCTATATATGAAGAATGATGACATTGACTCAAATGTTGTTTTAAAATATGAAGATATCCGTGTATAAAATGATGCTGAAGTTGTGGAATCTTCCACATTAGCCTTTAACTCCCTTCAGAAAAATGTATTCTTCTCTAAAAAGCCTTTAACCAATCATCATCTCGTTTTTGCAAATCCAATCCGTTTATTGGTTAATAAGAACCAAAGTGTAGCAAAATTCCAAACGAATCCTGTTTCCCGCCAAACTCTGTGGAGTCGATTTCGCTACACAGAAATCTATAAATTAATCGCAGCTGACTCAATTTAGACAGTCAGCCACGGAATCCCAACGTGATGCTACCAAACTCCACGCGTGACAATTTACTGACTCACACATTACATTGAAATCTCAACAAACTCAACAAGCTTTCATCAACCATTGACCGCGTGTTAACCAACATCTACAGTTGACTTGGAAAGTGAAACAATTTCACTACTAAAAAGTAATTGTATATTTCATCAACTTAGCCTAAGTGTTAAAATAAAGCAACACTTGATAACATTTATTCTTGTAAATTACACACGTACACATAAATGAACGAACACATATGATTTCTTTCCTTGCAGTAACCAAACAATTTTAAATTTATTAACACTCAAAAAGTACCAACATTTCTAAACAACATTCCTGCACAAACATTCGTTATGACATTTTCTTAATTATCACAGCATCAAACATTGTAATTGCCGTTACATGTATATTATTTTGTTGATATAAATATTTCTTTAATGTTAAATCTTTAACAACAGTATTTGGTAGTTTTCTTGTCATGCAATTTGCTCTTAAATTGTTTGTATAACCAATATTTTGTGGGATACGGATGCTATAAGTACGCATAACATTCATCTTAATTTTGCCTTGTGATATAATTCACTGCGTGTATATCCCGCAACAAAGTAACCTATGTATAAATTAAAGATGAAATACCATCCCATTAAATATAAATAAGTTATCTGTATATAGAATATGTACATATCTGTGTATAAAATAGGGATGAAGATATTTGTGTCTAAAATAAAGTTGGTGATCCTTGTCTATAAGTAAAGGTGAAGATATCACAGTAGAACATATATATGAAGATATTTGTGTTTGAAATAAACATGAAGCTAGTCGGGTATAAAAAAAAATACTCGCATATGAAATATACATAATGATTCACTTATATAATGTAAAGATTGTTATTCGTTTCTAAAATAATGTATGGAATGAGAACATAATATATTTATTAATCAGGTCACCCCATGCAAGGCGTGGAGCCACTAGAACATAGTGTGTTACAGGAGGTGAAAGAGAAGGAGAAGCCTTTTGTATGGAGAATTGAGGATAAGGGAATTTAACTTGAAAGAAGTGCGAGGATATAAAATATTAGAAAAGAACAGACTGTTGCATCCGGCGTGTTCCACACTTAAGCTTTTCTTAATTTCCGATCTAGTATGAAGATTAAATTCATGCAATCGATGCACTAACGGACAAAGCCGCTCAAAACAGTGGCTATAAAAATATTTGTAGAAAAGACAGAAGGAAGCCATCAGTGAGACACTGCCTGAAGTCGGGATGCCACATTAGGATCGATTAAATTACAGATACATCTTTGAATTGGGATAAATATATTAGGTTGGTGCAAAAATAATAACGTAATAATGTCGTTCTTCGACGTGTTTTTTAACGTCAAAAAACGACATTATTACGTCATTATTTTTGCACCAATCTAATAGTAGGTGAACAAGAAGAAATATGACAGTAAAATTCAATGCGCAGGTGAAAGTTTGTTTTGTAACATTTCCCTGATATTAAAGATGAAAATCCCCGTTTGCAAAAATACGTCTGGTGATAGTTTATATAAAACAAACATGGCAATAACAGCGATTTTAATGAACAAAAACTTACTGATGCATAAAATTAAATTAATACAACCGTGTATAAAACAATCCTGAATATTGAGGTCTATGAAATAAATGTAAAAATAAAGATTTATATCGTCACGTATAAGAGAAAATGATATATAGATTTGCATATACTAAATATCTATATCTTTGTCACAACTATTTCTAAAGCAATAATAGAGTTAATTAACACAGAAGAAAATTATAATTAGGTAAAACTTGAAGGAGGAATTTATCTCTTGTAATATCTGAAACAAAGACTACATAGTTGAAAACTTGAGGCATTGAAATAAAAGATTTTGAAAATAGGTTTGTTTTCCAAAGCAACGCAATTCGTGCATTAGCTGGTCACTGGAATGATTTTGTCCATAATTTCGATGTAAAAGAATGCTATTTTAAATAAAAGAGAAAACAATTCATTGAGACTAAATCGTATCGGTAGGATTTAATGGCTACTGAATTTACAGTACATTTAGGTCTATATTCTTACAACATTTCGCCTTTTTTCGGCAGGTCTTCTATTCTCACTATGTGAAATATTTAATAATAACTCGTGATAAAATTACAACAAACAGAAAAAGAAACATTGTATGGAAAGTGATTTAATCGCTACATTCTCCACAGAAAATTTGCGTCGAGGTTCACACAACATTGCACCTTTCTTGGTAGATCTTCTATTTTTTTTAAGCATTTCACCCCAAGCAAGGCGGGAGTACCAGTAGGATCAAGGCATCAGTTGTCGAAATTACATTTGAATAATTGAAGATTATGGCCATCAGGGAAGCAATTGGGAGGAAGGGAGATCCACTGTCGGGAAGTTCGAGAGAAGAAGCTGTTGGAATAGAAGAGGCGGTTTCGACAGTGAAAGAATGGGACGGTGATGCCAAGCTAATAGCTCGCATAAATTCATGCAGTCTGGGAATCACAGAAAGCAACTCGTCGGATTATAGCTATCAGGGAGTCAATTAGTAGGAAGGGAGATTAACTGTCGGGAAGTCAGAGAGAAGAAGCTGTTGCAGTAGAAGGGGAAGATACATTTAACTGTTTCATCAGCGAAAGGGTGGGACCGAGATGCCAAACTGGTAACACGCTTAAATTCATGCCTTTTGGGTTCCAGTGAAAGTCACTCGTCGGATCAGTTGCTATGAAAATATATGTTGAAAAGACAAAGAGAAGACACACTTGGTTTCTGAGAAAGTGACTATAGACGAGATGCTAGCTCAGGATGTATTTCATTGCATACCGTCACTGGATTTTGTCTAGTTTAAAATTTTAAGGGCACAATTCTTTGGACGTATTTGTATCTATATGGGCAAAAGTGTCAAGAAGTCCTAAATGACGAATCGAGTAGCACGAATATTTTTTCCTATTTTGACATTAAATATTCGGGTTTGAAATAAATATGAATATACGCGTGTTTAAAATACATTTAAATCTACCATATAAAATTAACATAAACATAAGCCGTTTGTAAAATAGAGATAAAATTCCTTGAAACCTTTCGTTTTGCCTGGTTGTTGTTCACGTTGAGTGTTTCAGTTAATGGAAGAAATTATTGGATAGAGTTGACAATTATTTGCCAAAGAAAAGCAAGATTGCACCTGCCACAACCCATTCAAAGGGACCTCACCACCCGCTCTGTTCCCAATAGCTGGCTTCAAGGGCCTTTGATATTCGATACGATCATCGTCATCGTCGTCATTAAAGAGAGATTTTCTCTGATAGGTGTCGGGATACATTCAATGGATTGACTACGAGAGGAAGCGAAAAAAGAAAAGAAAGAAAAAAATCAATTCAAACAACATAGCAGGAAAAGAAAAAGGGGACATTTGTAACTAAAGAAAACTTGTTAACCTCAGTGGCCCTGGAGAAACGATATTTTTCCAGCGATAAGACTTCAAATTTAACATTTCCCTGGCATGGGTTGTAGAGTAAAAGAAGACTAAGGACGCGGATAATTTAGAAAATATTTGTTGAGTCAAACTGTAGTTTACGTATTTTCGGGAGATTTTCTGGTAATATGTTTTCTTTTTTATTTCTGCGAAAGGAATTTCATTAAATCAGAAAAATGTACAGAAGAATAATATAAGAAAAGAAAAAAATAATAATCTTGTCTCATTATAAAACGCAGATTTTGTGTGTCTGTGTCTGTACGTTTATATATTGGATCGGATTTACTAAATTTTTCAACCGATTTCAACAAGTCTTCACAGAACTGCGTAAAAGTAGCTTGCGGTGATTCTGACAACGCCAAAAATTGGAAAAACACAATCGTTTTTGCATGAAATCCATTTGAAGACACGATAAAACACGATTCTGTCGCCAGAATGAAAGGTGGGCAGTACATATCGAGTTATACTTATTATAAAACCCAGGTTGTTTGTGTGTGTGTGTGTGGGTGTGTGTGTGTGTGTGTTCGTTTATATATGGGATCGGATTTCCTACGTTTTTCAACCGATTTCAACAAAACTTCACTTTTTTTGGCAGGCAGTGTTTCTTATTGTCTTGCACACTTTTTCTTTATTTTTACATTCAGAATGCTTTAATAATTCCATTTACAAGACAATTGTTTATAATAAAATTCTATTCAATCGGTAGACTCATAACGATTGAAAACAATGTTTTTGTTTGAGTTTGGTTTGACACATTCGTAAAAAAAAAAAAAAAAAAAAAAACTAATTAAGACATGCGCGTCCGTCAACCTTAAACGATAATCTTTGTCAGTTTTATTTTTCAGTCTTTATGATGGTCACTACTTGATCTATCTCTTACTGTTATATCCCCGGGCAACGCCGGGCTCTACTGCTAGTATATATATATATATATATATATATATATATATATATATATATATATATATATATATATGCTGTGACCAAGTAAATGGTTAAAGAAATAACAAAACTAGTGTGTGTGGGGGGTGTATGCGTGTGTGTGTAATTGTTTTTTAACTGAAAAAATTACTTACACTAAAATAATTCATCAGTATTTGAATTATTATTTTTGTCACAACTACGCTGATTTGGGGTTCATGTATACTCTTTAAGGGTCCTTTATATATAAATGTCCGTTCTTATTTGCATTTTTGTTTTTTCTTTATTAGTAACATGCGCCTGACGACTGTCACTCGTGTGTCCATTAGTCCGTTCATAAATGCAAGTTCTTCAAAAGAGTGTGCTTTCAATACGCAATAGTTTTCCAACGTGTGATGTTCATGCCTTCACGCTCACTCACTAGTTCGTTCATAAACGCATCATTTCTCACGTAATTGTTTTTTCTAGTTTTGCATTGTGCATTTTTAATTATATATATATATATATATATAAAGAAATATAGTCTTAAGGTGTGCTATATTTATGGAATAAATATATATGAGTGTATGTGTTTGTGCTTGTATGTGTTTGTGCTTGAGTGTGTTCGTTTGTGTGTGTGTGTGTGAAAGTGGACACTGACGTCAACATTCGGAGGCAACCAACAATCTCATGCTAAACTCAATCGTTGGGACAAGACTATTGCTTTTAGCATGAAACAGTCTTTTATCTCCATGTGTTGACTTCAATGTCCCCTTTTATATTTACATACGGCCAAACCCTAATATTGTGCATTCCAATACATTAATAGAGCATACCTTAAAACTATATATATATATATATATATATATATATATATATATATATATATATATATATATATATATATATATATATATTTGAAATATGACATTGATGGTAGAGGACAAGGGAGCAATGTTTCCACAGGAGAGAAGTGACATTGATAGTAATGATAGGGAAACAATATTTTCACAGGTGAAAAGTGACATGCATGGTAGCTGGCAGAGAAGCAATATTTACACTGGTTAAAATTGACATTGATGGTAGATGACAGGGAAGGCTTGAATGATCTTTTTCCTTTTATCATTGCTCATTTCGGAAGACAGTCGGGTATATACAAAACGATTTTAACCTCTTCTCTTTCTAGCTGAATAACCTTTCAGTAATTCTTACGAAATATGGTGTCGACATTCTAAACGTGTTATCTAAAACCTTGGAAAAATATGTATTAATTTTGTGGATTTTTAGATATTAAACATTTTGCGGGATGAACAATTATACTGTAACACGGTTTAGACAATTTTGCTGTTACACCCAGAAGACTGCAGGACAAGATTAATCGATCTACTTACATCAAATAAACGATTCAGTAGAAATAATCTGAGAGTTGCTCAAAATAGATGTTGTATCCTTAAAGAAGGTTACAAACAGTCAAAAGTGGTACTCAAGTGAAGGAACAGCAACTCGCGCGTAGATGAAAGAAAGAGGTGTTTATTGTAAAAGAGAATAAATTACTGAAAAAAAAAAAAACAGAGAATCGGGTAGCAAGCTAGTAATTCCCGAAGTAAGGATGTTTCTTAAACGCCCCACGCGGTCAGATGTGGCACAAAGTCGAATTCAACGTGGTGTATCGTAGGGATATTTAACGTAGGCTCGGGCAAAAATTCCCCGTAGACCCCGTATACACGGGGTCGGGTAGCTGTCTACCTACCACCCCTAGCCTCATCTGGGTTCCTCCCTGCACAAAGGCATGGAGTTCGACCAGCTCAGCTGGAGACGAATCGCCAACTAATTCCCGAAGCAAGACCCAGGTATATCCTGTTCTCACTAATATATATCCACTGATATAGTTAGTCCTCATAGGCGAGAGGGGGTGTGGGACATTCCATTACAACAATAGCCTGGTTGGGTAGAGGGCAGAATTGTGAATTCTGTAGCATTGTAAGACATTAATCCATGTGGTAGGTAGGACAGGTCCATCTTCCATGGAAACAGACCTGGAAATAAATGAGTACTGAAAATGAACAAAAAGAGTTATCCCTGGATATTTGCCCTAGGAAAAAGCAGCAGAATATGTTACGGTTTTTTGGGTATATATATATATATATATATATATATATATATATATATATATATATATATGACTAGGGTATTTATTGTAAAAATTTACAATTGTGGCACGTGGCCGATGAAGGGGATGGGTAGAGGCTGGTCCAAACTAACTATCCTATACCTAGCTAATCAGATTCACGACCCATTCATACCTTACAATTTACCCATTCACCACAAGAACTCATCCATCACCAAACAAACCTCCAACCACCATAATACCACATCCTCTCAAGGGGAACCTACAAAAACGCGCCCCACACCATAAAAATTTGATGATGATATAAATGCTATACATTAAAATTCTAACAATAATAGAATGAGAGGGGAGGGGAGATGAACCCAATAATCAAATAAATATAAACAAAAAATACAAACTAAACATAACAGATGTTAGTAGGGGACCGTCCAACCCTCAAAATAGAGAGGCCGCTGTATTCTGCCCAGGGGACAAAATCAAGAGGCAACTCTCGCTAAGGGAGTGGGAAGAAGGCTAAAATATTATGCGGGAATGGGAAAATATAAAGCTGACCCAGTCGAGATAAAAGGAGGCGGAAACAAACTGGGGAGGTTGGGAATCTCGACTTGGACCATAACCAAAGAGTAGCCGGGTTACAGGCCAGGAACAACACTTACTCACATTAACTAGGTACACTGAAGCTTGTCTAACCTAACCAAGGGGAGGGTTCCACAGGAAGCCACCCCGATGTGCAATAGGTTGACCTAGAAGAGAAAATCAAGGCTAGCCCCGGTCACACGAACCAAGCTCGCCTCTTTTACCCACCTATAGCTATCGTTTTCTATCAGATCTAATCTTCATCTTGAGCTGATGCTCAAAGAATTGGATTAGATGCTGATGAGAAAGACGGTTGCCCCGCAAGACTTCCTCCTTTCGCGTCGTCTAAATCACCATTCGAGCTGTGGCCAGCAGCGTCAGAAACACCATTCGTTTCACCCCGGAATACGGGGGCGACACATTGTCACACGCGTATGCGCGATCAATGGACACAAGCTGTTCGGGAGCGAGACGAGCCGTCAGCTCGCCGACATGGTCCCATAAGGGGCGGACCCGGGGGCAATGGTAGAAGGCGTGCGAAGCCGTTTCTTCTAAGCCAAGACCACACCGTTCACAGTCTGGCAAATCCGCCAAACCCCATATGAAAGCCTTGTCGTTGAGAGGCAGCCGATTCCGAGCCAATCGCCAGGTAAGCGAAAACTCAGGGTTACTGAGGTAATCCGCCGCTGGCGCCCAAGACCAGTAGGAGCGATACTCCTCCTCCGAAAAGCCGAGCGTATCACGTAGGGAATCCTTCGCGGGCCCCTCCACTAATCCACGATAGAAGACCTTCCTAGGCCGTGAAAGGTCACTGGACCGGGGAATGGCCTTCAAGGCCGACCGACACTCGTCCGGGGGTTTACGACGGCGCTCAACCCTCGAGATGGGGGGACTGATGGTAAGGCTAGGGAAAGCGTCCCTAACAATCCCCTCCAGAATCGGATCTCTCCCAGTCAATGCGCGGCGTAGGAAAGCCAACCTAGAGGCACGGATGTGACTCAAAAGGTGCGGCATTCCCAGCCCCCCATGACACGGACGTTTAGTGCAGACTCGTCTGTCGACCCTGTTCACGCGTCCCCTCCATAAAATGGAGGATAGCGATCGCTCGAGCGCCTTCCAATGGGTCTCACAGAGAGGAAGTACAGACAATCGATAAAGAATCAGGGGGAAAATGTATGTAGCACACACCTCCGCCCTGCCCTTCACGGACAACCGCCGTCGATTCCAAGTCTTGCCGGCAGAATCGACCTTTGCAAGTACTTCAGACCAATTCTTCTCCAGCTGGAGGTCCGGTCCAAACCACACTCCAAGAATGCGGACAGGTCCATCCGTCCAACCGAAGCGGCCCGGAAGAGCGACCCCCTTCCAGGCACCTAACCGCAAGCCGGAAGACTTGTCGCGGTTTATCTTGGCCCCTGTCACCTTCTCGTACCGATCAAGCGCCTTCTGTACCGCCTCGATGTCGTCCTGGGACGACACGAAAGCAGATACGTCATCGGCGTACGCGGAAACCCTGGCTCGAGCCCCTCCAGGAACGGCGATTCCGCGTAGGGCCGGACTGCCGGTCTCGTCCTTCAGCCGGCGAAGGAGAGGCTCCAACGCCAAAGCATAAAGGAGAGGCGACAGCGGACAACCCTGACGAACCGACCTAGACAGCACGAACGCGTCCGACAACCTTCCGTTCACTTGTACCACAGCACTGGGGGAGCGATACAGGAGGCTAATCCAGCGGCAGAAGTTGGGTGCGAATCCAGCAGCCTGCAGGACAGTAGCAAGGTAGCGATGGTCGACCCTATCAAATGCCTTGGACTGATCCAAATTGATCAGCGCGGCTTGCTCGTCGTCTTTTACCCCCTCTATAATCGTGCGGATCAGATGCAGGTTGCTCTGAATTGTTCGGCCCCTCACAGAACAAGTCTGCTCAGGTCCCAACAGAGACTCGGCAACTGACTGCAAACGCTCCTGCAGGATCTTGGCCATAATCTTTAACTCTGTGTTTAGCAGAGTTATGGGCCTGTAGTCATCTAGTTTCCCCACACCACCTTTGCCCTTTTTCAACAGAGTGATAACGCCCCTGGTGATCCGATTGGGGATGGACCCCGACCGAAACCAGTTGTTGAACACTGCAGTCAAAATCGGAACAAAGATGTGCGACAGCCTCAAGTACAATTCATAGGGCAAACCATCCAGACCGGGCGACTTGCCTCTGCCGACCTTCTTCAAATCCGCGTAGACTTCGCCCTCCGTGATCTCTCCCTCGCAGCTAGCCGCTTCAGTCGGCGAAAGCCGAGGAAAGTCAGCCAAATAGCTACGAAACTCCTCCTCACGGAGACCAGGCTCCTTGGTAAACCGGCTCTCGAAATGGCGCCGAAACGCCTCGCACATGTCGTCAGTGGCCCGAAGAGTACGCCCCTCCGGGGATTCGACTTCACGAATGTAACGATCGCCACCTCGACGGACCTCTTCCCTGCGCAGATCTGCGCCCAAATTCACAGCTTCGGAAGACATATTGCTTAACTTATGTCTACTTACCTGGCCCATGTAATTCGCTATTCGAACGATCCAGGGCCTCCTTAGCTAAGGCTATCTCTAGGGGATCCCCCCCAGCCACCGCCCGGCTGTAACTAGACTTGAGTGTCTTCACCTTATCAGCTCTATCTAGAGCGAGCCGTTTGCCGAAATCAGTGGTGAAGGACCTAATCCTACACTTAAGGCGTTCCCACCACTTATTCCCGATAACCGCCCCCACTAGCTCCCGCTGCACTAGTCTAAATAGCTGTTCTCGAAAGTCCTCCCTGTCCAGTAAGGACAGATTGAACTTCCATTACCCAGCCATTGTAGGCCTACAGTCTAACGCCACCCGGGCACAAACGAGTTTGTGGTCCGAATAGCCTACCCAGTGGAACGTAGGGCAATCTAGTAGATCTATGTCGGCTCTTCTAACTAACATTCTGTCAAGGTAGCTAACTACCTTGTCAAAAGGCCAATTAAGAGCCCACGTCCACATTTTCCCCCCGGGATGATCGACCCGGTATCTATCGACGAGACCATAATCGTCGATCAGATCAACCAGGCTACGATCGCCCCTTCTCCCGCTAGCTCCCCGCCCCCTGTCTAACTTGGGGTCCAGGATGGCATTCCAGTCCCCCATTAAAACTAGGCGCGTTGAATCCACTAGGAACGGCCCCAACCGCCGAAAAAATGAGACCCGCTCCTCCCGGTCGTTGGGCGCATAAACCGCAACGACTCGGAACGAACCACTTTTCACGGCAATATCGGCCACGATCAACCGGCCCTCGGCATCGGTATGCACAAGGTCCACCTTCGCATCAAGAGTACGCCTGACAAGCAAAGAAACTCCTCTGGCAGAACGGTCCCCATATGCTGAATAGACGACAAAGTCATCGTCCAGCACACACGCATCGGAACTGCAAACAAAGTGGGTCTCCTCGATCGCGGCAACATCCACATCCAGGGACAGAAGGTCCCGGAGCAGGCGGGCAGCCTTACCCCGATCCCTTAAGCCCCTCACATTCAGAGTCGCTATCTTTACATATATATACATATATGACTAGTGAGACAATCCAGATGACTTAACTTCCTTTATAGTCTACCAATAGAAGTTTAACCAATCAGAAGCCGCAGAACATTTGTATCCGTCGTGTATAAAGGCGGCCATCTTTGTTTACCCTACCGAAGGACCAGTAGCAAATTGTCCAGGCGAAGATGACAGAAGGAAGAACTACGCTCTTCTACTTTGCTACGAAATATCCACTGCGAACCTGAACTACGCTTTCCTACTGTCTCCGAAATATTCACTGCCAAGCTCTGGATTCTATAGTCAAAGACGACCGTCATGAAAATGTCTAACAGAATATACACCGCAAATGAAATAGAGAGAAAAATTCAACATTTCCTTAAAGGCTACGTGGATCGACGGGTCGATATAAACAATCGAAAAGAACAATCATCGAAATGTTGCGTTAACAGAAAGACAGATGAGTACGGGAGTCCAAGTTATCATTCTATGTGCCTGGTCTCTTTACGACATCAGTGTCCTCTACAACTACCGATCCTTTGTAGGTGTTAGTCAGGTTTCTCCTTCAGCTATCCTTGCTTTACCAACCATATACATAAGATCGTTAGGTAGGTTATTTGTTTCTTTATTATGTGCTTGCCTTCATTATGCCTCGTGTGGCTTTTAGCGGTTTTTTTCTGGCTCTCTCTTCGTCATACTTTCGTACAAGCTCGTCAGGTAAGTGGCTTGCTGCCTTCCGCTATCTGTTGCCATCAATATGTCCCGTGAGAGTTTAGTTTTCCAAGACTTTCTTCAAGAAATTTTAACTGTCTTTTCATGATTCTGAGGATACGTTTCCCTTTTGTTGGTATTTTCTATAATACATCCATTTTGCTTACACGTTTCGTCCATGGAATTCTCAGTATCTTTCTGTAGAACTATTTTCTGCTAATTCTAGTTTGTTCCTCATCTGTTGGGAGATTGTCTAACAAGCACTCCCGTAGAAGAGGATGGATATCACATAGCAACCCAACACTCTTTTCTTTGTTTCTAACGAAATCTTCCCATTTCTTAGCACCTTGTTTAGTTTTACGAATTTTTCTCTTGCTACCGGGTTTGGATCACAGTGTCATAATTGTCATTCTCCGTTAAGAGACCTTCCAAAACATCCTGCATCTAGTTGATGCAGACATCTCAAATTTGTAAACCTCATATTGATCGGTTCATCGTGCTGACGACTGTACTTTTGTGCTTTCTTGTAGTTCATGGCTAAACCATTTTCTCATTTTCTTTTTACTAACCTGTCTAGGAGGTCCTGTATTTTTTTCATGTCAGCCATTAACACAATGTCCTTTGCATATCTTATAATAAAATTACCCCCAGAAACAATAAATCCTAAAAGCTCACTTAAGATAGCCACGCTGTAGAGGTCGAATAAATCTGGAGAAAAGCCGCGCACTTGTCTCACATACCTTCCTATTTTATTTTCTATCCGTATGAAGGACATTTGCTTCCAGTATTATATAATATGTGGATTATTCTAAAATATTCTGTCGTGTCTTTCTAAATGCTTTTGCGTAATATTGTCTCAAATGTTCCCTCGTTTTCCTGTCAACCCTTGTGGTAAGAATTTTTTGTAAAGATATCCTGAATTAATGTATTAGACACCAAATTGAATGATAATTCTGTACACTGTATTCTATTCGTGGCAACTGATCAGTGAGAAAAGATTTCAGGAGAAAGAAAGTGGAACACATGTATTTGTGGAAAATGAAGAGAAGTCATGAGGAAAGACTTAGTTTGTCCGGGTAATGGCCATGCAGGGCTAAGCTTATAATTCGCCGCATCGTGTTCTTACTGCTCGAACTATTATCCTCATGTATTTGAAATAATAAGCTGTTTCTTCTCTCTCTGAATAGAAAGAAATAAGAGAGGCATTTCCTATGTATCGTGTTTGAGTTGGTCTTCAAGCGTGTATACACGGCAAGTTACATACGTGGTTTCACAACAGGTAATTTCGTTCAAGGCATTTTTTCTCTGCTGCAGCTGTACTTCGACATGTTGCCTTTCTAGAAAAAAAAGAAAAGATAATCTTATCGAAATGGCGGATGGAATAACGTGTTGCTATAATATATGGTTCTACTTTCTCTGACAATATTAAGGAATTTAAATGTATTAGGGTGTATCAAAAGTATTTGCGTTATTTTTTTCACAGTCTGAAGCTACATTCATGCACACGTCTAAAGACATCATGTAAACGACCTTAATAGTAATTCTTGGTTTGATCTCAAAAATGTCCTGGGACAACGCGCGGCGTGTTTATTTTCATGCCTCTTTTAATCGTCTGAGAGAACCTCTTCTACCTCTCATCAGCATGGCTGTTGCTAACCGCCAGAAGAGTGTCTCTTGCGCCTTCTCCGAATAATGATTTCTTCTTCTTCTTCTTCTTCTTCTTATATATATATATATATATATATATATATATATATATATATATATATATATATATATATATAATTTGATACATGAAAGTCATTCCACCTGCAATCAGCTGCTTCAGCTAGTCTTGAGCCTTTCTGTAAAAAAAAAATAAGATCAGATAGAGAAGGTGCTATTTAGCAATCAAGCAATGTCAAGGTCGGAAGTTTAAATTGTCTTTTGAAATTTGAATATGTATACTTTACACAATATCACCAATAATTCAACTGTGAAACTGCTATTGTAAAAGCCATGTCAATATTCAGCTGTTTGAAAGTACAGGCCGAATGAAAGGCATCTACGTATTATTTCTCAATTTTTATTCGCCAATCCCCATCATATCAACGTCGCGAAAGTAGTTCTCGACAGACTTATTCTAGACGTGTCTTCGTCAATTTCAAGAGAATTTATTCCGAAATTAGATTAGCGATTTCTGCAGGAATGTTAAGCACAAAAATAGAAGTTATCTTATTGAGATAAAGATTTCCTAGGAAGCAATTTTAAAGAAAACATCAATAAAATCAATCAAAATATATCGAACTAGGCAACTAGAAGAAATACTTTCATCGCCTCAGCTAATATATCGAACTAAGCAAGAAGAACTCATATTTTTATCGCCTCAGCTAATATATCGAACTAAGCAACTCGATCAAATATTTTCATCATCTCAGCTAATATATCACACTATGCAACTCGATCAAATAGGAAAAACTGAAAACAATGAAAAGTATAAACACTATTGGTTCAGGAGAAGAAGATAATAATTATCCCTCTCCAGCGTTAATTAATATCTTTCCCTCGCTACGACCACTGTAATATACTATATTCTCGAAATCTCTTTATGCTTTCTCACATAGAATAATCGTGATTATACTTTTCATTTCATTTCATTCAGTTTTGTCATTCATGTTTAGAAGTCAATCGTCAAGAATATGAGATTTGGCTAGAAACTGAATTAACAACATTTTGTAAGGGTCACCAGATTTACTATCTAACGAAAGTCTGACTTTAAAAAAAACAACGAAATTACCCTGTAAACACTAGATACACTTGCAACAAAAGCATAGAACGATGTATAAAATTATAATTAATTTATACATTATATAAAACAATGTGTCTGATAAGGTGTCTACAACAGGAATTGAATAGCTGTCCTCGTATACATGTATAGAGGGGATACGGACGAATAAACACGTTCAAAACATAACTTTCAAAAATCATCTACAGACGTGTTTATACGTCGATGTTGATTCTTTTATGCTCTTCTGAGCTTGAAACAATTTCGCTTGTCACCTCATGCGTCTGGTAGAGATGTTAGACTCCATTAGGGTACTTCAAGGTACCTCATTTTCTCACGTACTATATTAAAGAATTGGAATGCAATGTTTTTTCGGAAAATTATTGACGGGAATTTGTTATGACAACGAAAATCTATATTGTGAGCAAAACGGTAATCCCAAGATTGGAGTAATATATCAGAGACGTTAAAATTAGACAGATGTGAGATTCAGTTATCCGTTCAGTTTAAAATCAGTATGTAAGGAGTATGACAACAAAGGTATAAGATGCTGATTGATTTCGTTTTTTCGGCATATCAACCTTTTGCATGTCATCAAAAGCCGAAAGGTATTATGGGATTATTATAATTTTTGAAGATAATAATCATTTTCTGATAAAAGTGATACTATTTAACTCATTGCTTGGAGTAGAACAGATGGATTCATACCGTTAACAAGGGTACATTCACAAATGAATGTAACATACCCGACTGGAATTCAAACTCTGTTTTTCAGATTTCCCTTTCCGAGCCGTTATACATTCCACAAGATGGCAGCACCTGGTATTCTGGAGTAGACACCGATATAGATATTGTCCAGACTTAACTTTGCTTAACCTATTCAACCCTGGTATATAGACTGAGATAAAGCCACAGTTAAATTTCTAATTCAGACCTGAACTCAGTCTATATACCAGGGTTGAATAAGATTGACGAAGTTTTCGTTGGTTGAAATAGGTCTATTCTCAATATTATGTATTATTTTTTTATGTTATTGTGTACTACTATTTATTTACTCTGTATAATAAATACATTGAGCTCTTTTTTGGATTACTATATTAATATTTTATATTACGAGGATCCAATTAGATTATATACCAACGGATTTATTACCTTTACTATATATATATATATATATATATATATATATATATATATATATATATGAACGATAGAATTATTTAGAGATATATTTCGGCCAACACGTCATCAGAAGAAAACATTAGCAAAATTAATTCGCACTGTATGAGAAAATATATCAGCAGAGGAAAAAGGAAGTACGTCTAAAATACGATTTTATTAGTGAAATATTTGTTAATATAACGCGTGGAGCGAAAATGAGGGAGAAATAAACAAATATATATATATATATATATATATATATATGAAGAAATATACTCTTAAGGTGTGCTATATTTATGGGATAAAGAGCTCAATATCAAAGATAGTGCGTGTGTAAATTTAAAATTGAACATTGAAGTCTACACTTAAACAGGCTGTTTCAGGCTAGACGCAATTGTCAGGCTTGACGATAGCGTCTAGCATGAAACAGAATGTCCCGTCGAAGTGTTGATTTCAATGTTCACTTTAATATTCATATAAGACTAATAATATTATCAATAAGCAGTAGTACTCGTCCAGCAAAACCTTAGGTGTTTTAGCTTGTACATCAACAAACCAATACCCAAGGGAGAAAAAAGGGTAAAAAAGAAAGAACTAAGAACATATATTTCCGGCGAAAATACTCGTCTAGAATCTAAGTTCAGAGTCAAAAGAAAAAAACTCTCCGATACGAGTAAAGTATAATAACTAACCAAAGTGCTCAATACACTAAGTAGAGCTGATAAAGCAAAGTAAACCTAAAGAGGCAGAAAAAATTACCTAGGTTTCACCTACGCGGATCGTAGTCTGACCTGACGATCGGCGTAGGTGAAACCTACGTAGGTTCGTCTGGCTCTTTAGGTTTACTTTGCTTTATATTCATATATATATATATATATATATATATATATATATATATATATATGATTATATATATATATATATAATTCACTTTTAAATAATATATATATATATATATATATATATATATATATATATATATATATATAACTGAATATAAAAGCTGTCGATCTTGCTTATTCATGCCATTTTATCTTAAAGGGATTTCTAATCTGAAATAAAATATAAAAAACGTAAGACAACATCTTCGCATGAGTTTCAGAGTCCCTAAGCAGAAATAAATTCTATGGAAGATTATTCTTCGAGACCATTCGTAGAAAATCAACCCACAACGTTTTTCCTATTCTGTTAGCGTCTTAATGCCATTATAGAAAAAAGTCATGTCTTTTGCATCTGAATATTTTTCAGAAAAAAATAAAACAAACATCTTGAAATCACTGCAAAATTTTTTGGCAAATTTCTTTCCTTTGCTATTAAGTTAAAGATTTTCATTACGTATTTTCTTTCCAAATCTGAAAAAAAAAAAAAAAAAAATCAAATCAAATCCCAAACGTCTGCCTAAAATACCATTTATTCTTCTTTGTTGTCAACAAAAGTGCATGTTTATATTCACGAAACAAAGATAAAAATCGCCAATATTCCGTTTTGCTTTTTTTCTTGTTTTCTTGTATTCAATCAAAATGTTGAGAAAACGAAAACAAATAAATTTCCAAGTTTCAAACATTCAGTGAAATATTCTACTGTTTTTTGAAAAACTTCTCGTGTCTATTCTTGTGAGATGAAACAAGTCATCCACTTTGCTGATATCACTTCTTTAACAAGCGTTATTGATATATAAACACATGTGAGAAGGAAATGTAGAAGAATAGTTTTCTTTATTTTTTCTTTACACTCATACTAAACATGTATCTCTGCCCCTTTTCTCTCTCTCCCTCTCTCTCTATCCCTCGGTCTACACACAAACACACACACAAATATATATATATATATATATATATATATATATATATATATATATATATATATATATATATATATATATATATATATATATATATATGTATGTGTGTGTCTCTGTGTCTGTGTGTGTTTATCATTTTACAGAAATATTGTCGTTATATCTGAATTTGGAAAGTTGTTTTTTGAAATGTGTCACAAAAAACATCCAACTTTGTCATATTTTTCAAAATTTGTTGATATATAAATTAAATGAAATTATATATCTTTATAACATATATATGTGTGTGTTAGCATTCATATGTTTCTATATTCAATATATTCATATCTATCTATCTATCTATCGCAGCTTCTA